>OX596043.1:12787500-13387500 GCA_951394065.1 Venusia cambrica | reverse complement strand
GTACATAGTTAGTATAAATGTACATTTATTGAATAATTGTTTTATTATCTTATTAAATCAACACATAGCTATTTAATAACTGTTAAGTACCAATCAGTTCCGCTATACGAACCTTGTGTAGTGTATTAGTGGTGTCGTAAGAAAAGATAGAAAAAGCAATCGCATGACAGGAACCAAGTCTCGGGTGTTTAAATGAAACAGCGTGATTATCATGATAAAAATCCCTATTTTTATGTTATTAATAAGTTTTTATGGAATATCTCTTTCAATTTTATTTCGGACAGCTTAAGATTACGTGTACCTCAATGTTATTTTATATACTCTACGATCAATATCTATATTATATATATACCTTAAAATTTCACATACATATTAAAATATATTATAATCATTATTAGGCACGTAAAGTCAGTAGGTACCCACGTGACTTACTTGAGTAGTGTTAAGTAATTGTGCGCGAAATTTTCTAAGAACAACAACTTTCGATCATAGTTCTACTTTAGTGAATTTCTTAGTATAACTAGTGTTTTAAAAGAGGGTCTGTCTTACAGAGGGCCTTAATGTCCGGTTGTCTAAACACACCGCTTGATAGCATTCATTACCATAGATAGGTCAACAATCAAAGTATTTACCCGAAATATTACTCATATTTTGGCTAAATAACATAATTTACTTTATATAAAGACATAAAATACAGTAAACCAATTCTTTAACGACCAACGCAAAAATGGACGCAAGCCAAGTAACTCTAATGTGTGATAATATCACGGCAAATAACACACGTGTTAACTGATCTGGCATTTGATTAATATTTTGATATGAGTAAGTCCATTGGTATCTATTTTTCAAATATTTTTTGATATATAAGACAAACAATAAGTACCTACTGTTATATTTGTAAAAAATAAGGTTAGCATCCATCACCCAAACTGGTCACAGCTTACGTTGGTAAGTAGTAAAAGCTACTGTTAAGCTTTAAGTACTTTTTAATGTGATGAAAACTATTTTGTCATACCATATCCAATTTAACAAGCCTCATAGCTCAGTTGGTAGTAACTCTGCCTTCTGCGCTGTAGGCTGTGTTTTCGAGTCCCACCCAGAGCAAACATGTGTGTGATGAATATAGATGTTTGTTCTGTGTTTGGGTGTTGTATCATATAGTACGTATGTATTTACAAAAAGTATTTAAGTATTCTATCCGTAATCTAGTTCCCATATTACACGCTATGCTTAGTTTGGGGCTAGATGGCGCTGTGTAAAATTAATGTCCTATAATAATATTTATTTATTTATATCCACTGTAGGACAGGACCTCCAAAACCTTAGAGGGTTTAGTCATAATCACCACTTGGGAAGCGGATTGGAGAACGCAGTAAAGGTGTTACACAGAAGCAAGCTATCATATTTCTGATGAGATCCCTTAGTCCGCTATTATGACATCCGTGAACTAAGTTGGAGAGCTGGTTAGTTGAGCCGTGGCGTGACTCGAGATTATGTAGATTGAGGTCCTCCGGGACGGGGGCTAGGGGATTTTGGTACTCAGAATAACACGAGATCTGTATACGAGATATGTGTATTTAGAAGGTATTAAATATATTTGTGTAGGTATACTTTTGATATCTATATGTATATTTAATTTATCTATTAACATTTTATTTTAATTCAAGTACACTTTTCTACCTTTTCAGTGTAGCAACTCTCACTCTCTCAAAGGTTTGCTGGTAGAAAACTCTTTAAGGGTTAAGCTCGCCTCTGTACATATGTTTTCTTATGACATGTTATAATCATATTTATGTGTACAATAAAAAAATACAGAATTACAGAGATCTTAAAAATAAATACACAATAGAATATTGTTTTCAGTGCTTAAATCAGAATCATCAAAACCGGTCAAGTGCGAGTTGAATACCAAGAGTACTACATTTTTCACATCCAGATTTCAATGCAATGGATTTTTTCATTTATTTCTCTTAGGAGTGCGGGTCCCACTCATGCTTGGCCATAGTTGGACGAGAAGCAAGTAGATAATCCACCTGTAGTTGTGACGTGAAACACTTTTGAGATGGTATGATCTTCCTCCAAGTAGTCTACCCCGGCCAACAGAATTGCTGTCTCTTGCTAGCGGTTACGGCTGAATGATCACAACTAGGGCGTGCAAACCCGGTAAATCTTACCGGTACAAAATATACCGATTTTCAAATTCAGGGTTGAAAGACAAATTAAATTAATTGTTTTTATTGAATTAAATTTTAATTTTAAACCACTATTTTCGATTGCACTCACGTAATTTGTAATTTTGAGTCATCATCGTGTCAGCAACAGCAACAACAGATGGTCAGAGTGTGATGTGTGACATCAACAAGACGACGGAATCAGAATCACAGTGGAAGTCTAGAAATCGAGACCCGTTCAAGCAAATCCAGAATATACATGGAGATGATCACAAAAGTTCAAAAATTTTGAAAAATTTCAAGGAAATGTCCACTAAAAGCTCATGCATTGCGGGACTATGTTATTATTGAATTGCTACTACAGTTTTATAGTATTTTTAAGTTAATTTACCAACAATTTATGTGGGCTACTTAGTAGTCATACATGGTTGATTAAAACAGGTATATCATAAAATTTGTTTTGTTTGAAGTATCTAAGAATATTGTTTTCCAGTTCAAAATCTACTATAAAAAAAATAATTGCCAAAACCGGGTCTACCACCGGTTTCCGGTTTTGGGCGCTCAAAACCGGTATTCAAACCCGGTTTTAAGAACCTTCCGGTTTTGCACGCCCTAATCACAACACTAGTGGTAGAACCTATAAAAATCCACGTAGCTAGCAACCACTCTCCTGCCGAAGTCCGGTAACAAACGGTTGCCGTGTTTCATCAATGTGCGGGAGAGCCGGTGCCTTTTGGGAAAGCTCACTCCATTGTAAACATCATTTTTGCTCTGGCCTAGAGCAACCAGCCTAAGGGACAAGAGCCAACCCATGAATCATAAAAAAGCACACAAAACTTGTTTAGTGTAAATGGGCCTCAAGTCAAGTGTTACCGTAAAATCAGTTGTCGGGGTACGATAGGATGCAGATACCTCGTATCTGGCTAGTTAATCCACTTCATATCGACGTGGATTCAAAGCGATTGAATATAGCTTTTAGTGCTACTGTCCAATACACTTTGAGTGCTAGTAGTGTTAATATTTTTGTACTGGTAGTACAACTTAACCTACGACGCTGGAGTTATTAAACGTAATTTTTAAGGTTATTTTTTATTTTACCAACAAAAGCTGTGTAGAGTTTTGCATGCTTTGAAAATAAGTAATGACTAACACCTACGTAGTAACGCTTTGTTTTAGGCAAGAGTTGCACTAAGCATCAGGTGGACTGCTTGCTTGTGTATACAAATAGCCAAGGCATGCGACCAGCGGATTGGTTATCGTAATATCGGTATTAAGTATATTTAAGCGGGGCAACTCCTGACCTCAAAACTTGCGTTGATAAGGTTGAGGCCTACGATAGTGGACGCTCACACAGAAGGGGAATATAGATTCATCTTGATGTATTAGGGTCTTCTTAGGTGGATGCTGAAACCTTTCTTTTGGTGTTATAATCCGCAGGAGAATAAGGAGAGGCATACATTATTTTCGATGACGTCAATAATATTACTGAAGTGGACAGCTATGAAATGTCAAAAACGACTTTTACAGCAAACATCTAACTTGATATTATTTTTTGAAGTGAAAACTTCTATAAGCGCGTTGGTTGAAGGGACGGAAAGGTGACTGACCTTCGTCTCACCTGATTTTTTAAATTACGATAAGGCCGAAGGTGGAAGTTCACTTCACCCGGAATCCTCAACTAACCGAGAAACTGGCTATCTTACTTCTAAATGCCGGAACACAACAATTTTAGAATTGTTGCTATGGCTACAGAATTAGGTAAGATGGTGTTAGCTAGCCAGGCGAACTCAAACAAAGTCCTACCACCAACTAAACCAAGCACAATATTGTACTGCCCCTGAGGATCAAACCGGGACCTCTGGATCTGACACTAGTGGGCAAACCACTAGACCACAGAGGCTGTTAAAATTCACCAAGTATATATAATATATCTTGTACGGGGTGGTATCGTCATAGAAATTGATCAGAATCTCTTTTCTGAAACTCAACAAGTCGATTTTAATCTATTGAAACGAGTACCTACCTAGTTTTAATATTTTTATGTTGGTATTCTTGTAGGTTCCGAATTTAAGGAATTTATATTCATTTAATGGTCCTTAAAAAGAAAATACCAATTAGGTATGTTACTTTGTATAAGGCAATTTTAGTTCTGTGATATATCAAAGTTTTTTCATAGCGTTTTACGTTCTTGAGGATCGTTATCAAAACTTCTTAGTGAGTTACTTTTACTCCTCAGAATTTTACAAAACATAAGCATCAGAAATCGATGTAGAATGGTTTACCAACCTCCCTGGATTTCTGACGTAACCTCTAGGTAACGAATCAAACGTAAACAAAACTGTCGACAAAAACTGCAACACAAATTACTGCCTTGTCCTCTACCACATGTGTAAGCGTCCATGCCTCTAGCTATGTTGGTAGGCTATACCATACATATATCAATAAATACCTAGATGTTATCACCCATCGTAATAAAGAAGACATAATATGCCTTTGCTAAAATAACCTGTATTCAAATATGTACAAATTATTGATAAGCAACCAAAAAACTTTTTGGCATGTCGATACCAGTCTTCGTACCTACGCTACGTACAAACATTTTGTAATGAATCCAATAAAACTTCAAAAGCGTAAACTCACAAGCATGAAACTGAAAAACTGACCTGTTGACGTTCGCCAGATTTTAGCATAGAGGTACAATCATGAATACGCTTTGGGCATATTTTAATCTGGTTATGGTAAAATATGACAGCACATTTACATAAATTTTTCACAACGTTTCGTAGTGAGTTCGACCGAGCGCGATTGTGCACACTTCCGACCTCGGGAACAGTGAGCTTCGAACTGAAGTTCTGAAATTAGAAAGCGTACGTGCGAACTCGGCTGGGCGGGCAACAGGCTGGGCTGACCATCGCGATTGCTCAGTTCACACGAGCTTTGGATATTTATCATTTACGAAAACACACTCCAAAACTTTGTGAAAAAAGACAATATACTTAATTTAAGGGGTAAAATACTATTGAAAGATGTAATAAAACCTTTGATGTAAAGGCAATTATCTGTTCTTGAAAATGGAACTTCTCTGACAGAAAACAGTATAGAATTACCAACGTTAAATCTGACAGATCCTGAACAAAAAAAAGTTTGACGTGAGAAGCAAATCTGTAATTTATTTTGTGGAAAAATAAATTATTAATAAATGCGAAGATGTTGTAAGTATATTCTTTGGTAAATTATTATTTATGCTTACCGACTTACAATTGGGTTAAATATCTAAAGTGGCTTTTCACCTCCAACACAATATCCAAGCTTCTCGGTTCTCAGTCTCTAACCAGTTGGTAACCTTACGTTCAAGCAGATTAGCTTCAACATCGCCAGGTCAGCGGTAGGACTGGCAACGTTGAAGCCAATATGTTAGGTACCTGGTACGGCAGACTGACCTTTAGGAGCTTGAACGGCATATTTCTAGTTGATTGTCAGTTGTATTGTCAGATTATCTAATCATCTGGGAATGATCTCGAAGATTCCTACCTACTTTATTGCTCATCACTATCGTTGAGAAAACTGCGGTATATATTTTACACTGTTGTCTTAGATTATTAAATGATTCCTATCAAAAGCGGCGAAAGCATTGATGCACAGTTGGATTTTGAACCGACTCGCGACGCACAAAAGTATTTGTTAGTTGGGTATAGGACCTCCCTCGTAAAATTATACAAATAAAAACAAACTTTCCAAGGTTATGAGTCCAGGAAAAAAAATATTGGGTCGATTGATTTGGTTATAGTTTCGATCCAATCAAACAAAGACTTGGTTTCTCTCTTTGATTTGTCGTAGCATGCTGTCTCTATTGAAGCCGTAGCAGCCTAAGAACTTATGGTTGGTTCTCGGCATGAGTGAAACTTGCCACTCCTCCTTGCATCGGAAACTTCATATCTGAGGGTCGTGACCTCTACATTAGATCTTTTATTTTATGGTAGCGCGCCATCGACTTCTACTAATTATCTACTTTTATTGTAAATACAAACTTATCATACAATACAAGCCCCAAACACAAAACAATCATCAATATGCATCACACAAATGTTTGTCTCGGGTGGAAATCGAACCTACAACCTATAGAGTGGAAGGCAGAGCTACAACCAACTGAGCTGTGAGGCTTGTTTATTAGCACCATATCGATTTCTTCGACTGTTCAATCTGATCACTGATCATGATGATGAAGTCCTCACTAATACTGCCATCGATAGGAGAAATAGGATAGTAGACTGAATTGCAAACCCCTAAAATGATTTCCGATTGACGTTACTTTCACAAAAATGGTTTTGATGGTTCTATTATCATTATCGAGTTGTGCCGACCTAAATATTAATCTCGAAGATTTGTTTTGGAAGAACAAGTGAGAGAAGAGAGTAGTTGGTAATACTACAGTCTACCCGTAAACACTTTGTTACACAGTCAAAACTGCCGATATAGACCTGCGATAAGGACTTGTGCCTATTAAATAATGATTAGTTATCAGTTAATTCTTAGTTATAAGTGGTTGGAGGTTTGGAAACTTTTCGATATTCATATAATAAATCGCTTTCAGCTCAAAAGTAGAACCTAATATTAAATGTAAAGAGCGGATGAAACTTTTCCTGGCAGGACATTGGCGGGGTGTCTTAATTATGGCAACGCCACTAATCCTTAAGAACGTCTTATTGCCTATATATGTAAGTTACACCACTTTACTTTTACTTTTTATGGATCCGTATTAAAAGTGTCAACGGTATCCTATTACTTAGACTTTATTGATCTGTCTGTCTTTCTATCCGTCCGTATATTTTGTTTGTCCATCCATCAACAAGTGCCCATATATTATGCGCATTTATATAACAGCAATATTGGTTCTTCATGGGTTTTAAGGTACTTGACAATATTATGAAAACACTTTTGAAATACCAATTTATTCTAATGGAAATCACCAGGATCCCCCAGCCCAATCTCCCAGACATTACTAAAACTGCCCTAAAATGCAATGTTGAAGTTAGAGAGCTCTACGTTCTAACATTTCTAAAGCCAGTACCTATTTTAAATAGCTACTGGTACTGGCTTTAGAAACGTTAGCGGAGTTTGGTCAGATTTCAGAAAAAGACACCGGACCAATAATTATTGTGAAAGTTGGAACTCTGGTTTAATCAAACATATAGATCGTACACGTTTCAACATTTTACAAATTGTTGATAAAAAGGGACGTGAGCATAAGCAAATATAATTTTATACAGGAAACGCACTTAAAATTATTGAATAATGTAATAACAGTATACGTAATTTAGTTTCGAATATTGTTAAATAAAATACATGACTTTTTTACTGGCGATGATTTAGCTTACAATACTTTGTTTGATTAACTTAATTTGACCAAATTTACCTATGAGTACGTCTGATGGATTCTGATGAACAGATAAGTTCACGGTAGTTCCCTGGGGATCGTGGTGGCCTCCATGCCAAATCGGAAAATGGGTAAGCTGTTGACATCGCTGCTCACCAGATCTTAGCCTGGCAGTTTCCAGGTGGAGCCAGCATTCCCAGAAGCCTATCTATTTAAGGCACTGGCGCTCCCGCGAATCGACAGATGGTACTGTACTTCGAAAGGAAGTGGTTGTAAGCCAGACGAACCTTTGTAGGTTCTACCACTAGAATCATCAACCGTAATTGTTGACTACTATTCCGTTAACTAAATGGTCAACGATTCCGTTGCCTGGGATAGACCACTAGGTAGATCTCATACACTCCAACGTACCGTAAAATCTTCGTACCTTTATGTGATAATTATCGGTGTGACACGGTTAATGTGATCTTCGGAACTGGATTGGTGGTCGTAGTAAGTATGTTACATATTAAAAAGGTGATTACACAGAAGTAAGCTTGGTGCTAAACTAAACTTTGCGGCGAGATTCCTTAGTCAGCTTTACGATATCCACGAGTCAATTTGGAGGAGTCAATTCTGAAGCCAAGACCGCCAGTTTCAGGTTTTAGTATTATTAAATACTGAAACCGCAGTATTTTTGAATTATTATTGTTTTGATGCATGATGAATTGTTGAAAACCGCAGCAAAAATTGCCGCAAAACATTCCATCGGACTGTCACTTCCATACATTTTATTGAATAATAAACTTAATAACAATAATACAATTATTTCTAGGATTGGGAGTGGGTCGCTCTCTGTTTGATAATGATGGCGGTATTTTGGGTGACCGAATGTATCCCTCTGCCAATAACCGGATTTTTACCGGTTGCAATATTTCCACTAACCGGTGTCATGTCAACTTCAGAAACATGCGACTGTTATATGAATGTAAGTTTTCATAATACACTTGTTACTAGCATTTTTAATACAAATGGTCTGATATCGATTTTATTATTTCAATAAAATTGGTACACAAAAAAAGGGGTTATTAGATGGTTGTCACGTTCGGTTGTCGTCATGTTCTATGCTTAGTCATGTTTGGTTTTAGCCGTGTTCTACCTTCTGATTAAGTCATAATTACAGTTTGTTTAAGTCATAATATGCTTCAGTCATGTTCCGATTTGATCATGTTCACCTTTAGTCATGTTCTTGTTTAGTCATAGTAACATCTTAACTCTTGAATGGAGACACTTATTACATTAAAAAAAAAATAAGACATTGAATAAACGTTTCTGGGGATTAGACTACGATTTTATTTCGTTAGAACCATGTAGGGTTTAACCTTTTTGCTAACAATGCACCAATAGTGTAAAAACGCGACTGATTTTGAAATTATTTAGATTGATATACACGATAGCTCAATAGAAGTGACAGCGACCCCGACAGTTATGGAGGGTCATTAACTATTCGTGTTCGTATCTTAATTAGAAATAAAACGTTTGAAGTTTTGAGCAGCACCTCAAAAAATCTTCTCTTAACTCTATTAGAATAAGATATAGGAAGATGGTCTAACCTTATACCTATACTTTTTCTCAGCCGAACATGATTTGATCGTAATATGTCAAAATCAGAATAAGACGAATGCAGAATATGACGCAAGCAGAATATGACAAAAGCGGAATATGACAAAGGCAAAACATGACAAAAGGAGAATATGACTAAAAGAGAACTTGACTAATTCATGACTTAATCATAACATGACGAAAGCAGAATATGACTAGAGCAGAACATGACTAAAACCTAACATGACAATCATCTAATAGCCCAAAAAAAGTCTGCCTAGCATAAACTGCAATCTGCGCATCAACTGCAGAACCTTCTTTAGACAACGCTCTAAGAAGTGAAACTGGGCCGCTTCCAGCCACTGATGCCTCGCGACCGTTAGAATGTTGATTACATCATATCACCGAAGTGAGGTATTTTCTCCCCAGCGTTTATGCGTTCTATAGAACAGTTCCTTTATAGAATGAGTTATCGCCCGGCGATTCTATCTATCCATTTACCATCTGATAAGTCGTTACTCTGGTTGTGATTGTACCGCGATACTAATAATTAAAGATAGCTTTTTCAAAGGTGTTTGGTACTGGTTCAGACAAAACATTAGATTGGAAGTTTTCTCAGAAAAATCAAATCAACGTGTTCCTAATGATTAATTTGTCTTACTGCAAAGTTTTTGAGCTCCAGGCCGACGTGTTGTCACTCCGAACACTGCGATTTTTTTTTAGTGTATTTAATTCAACTTTTATTAACAAATTGAAATTGATCTCCACACAATGAATCATTAACTATAGGTAGGTATCACATTTTTTTCCATAAATTCATAGCAACATATTCATTTACGTGAACGAATCAGATATGTTGTCTTAAGTCTCAATCTGTTGTGAAACGAGGTGAGCTGAAGGTCAAGCGCTTCCCCGTCGTATAATAAAAAAAAAGTTCTGTATACCCTGTAGTCACATACTTTTGATAAAAACTTATTTGAATATTCCATACTGAACTATTTAAATTATGTCAACATTTATAAGAGGAAACTTTGGACCCTTCTCTAAGAATACTATAAATAAATAAATAAATCTAGTGGGTCAACCCACCGATTTCAGATCCAGAGGTCCAGGGTTCGATCCCCAGGGGGAGCAATATTGTGCTTGGTTTGGTTGGTGGTAGGATTTTGTTTAAGCCCGCCTGGCTAGTATCTTACCTAATTCTTAATTTAATTTGACCACTGCAAGGCTTCTAGAACATTAAGGAGGCTCTTGTATTTTACAGGACTCTCTGATGATGTTCCTAGGAAGCATAATGCTAGCGTTTTCTGTAGAACAGTCTGGCCTACACAAACGGCTAGCCTACCTCGTTATCAGACTAATTGGATTTTCTCATAAAAGGTAAGTGTTATTTATTTGTTTTTTATTTAAGAGAAAATAAGTTAGCCCTTGACCTCAAAGCTTGGAGGTTCTTTCTGATCCATTCCTCCTTAATGTATGCAAACTATAATCATATAGCTAAACGAGTTTGGATGGTTTGGACGGTTAGGTCATAATAACCATTTTGAACGGGTTGGTGGTCGCAGTGAAGTAATTTGTTATTGCAGAGAAGAGTGCTGCAGTGCTGCAGTCCATCTCCTGCAGTCCATCTCCTGCGATCCTTTGACTTGAAATCTTATGAACCAATCATTTATAACAGTTCTACTTTGCCAAAGTCAATGTCAATACCAAAATGTTTTATTCAGTAACATTTTCTTTAGAATGATTTTAAAACGTCAAAAGTACCGCCTGTTCGGAATCGCATCAGTATCAGTAGAAAGGGTTATGCCTGTGTGGTACCCAGATAAAAAGAAGCCAATCATGTTATTGCAATATCTCTATGGTTCACAACAATATCTACGAAAATAATAAGTTTATTTATTGTTTATGGTATCGTGGGTATTTTTGACGCTAAAATGTAACAAACATTCACCATATCACTAAAAACTTCAATTGTAACTAAATTCTTACAAAGTACTACTAAGGTCTTCACCAAAATAGATCATGTAAAAATCAATTTATTATTCCATAGGAGTAGGTGCGAGTACAGAGATAGCGTAGAAATTATTAATATTCAGTGATTATTTAGAGTGGACACGGATTTTAAAATTGAGTGGATTCTATGTGTGAAGCTACAAGTTTACTTGTTCTTGATATCTGCATGTAACTTTTGTTTGGATTGGTGATGATCTTAAATTTGTAGTTTCAGTGCAGTGCGATGCGCGATCGGAAACGGACGTGTATCGCTACTGCGCAGTTTCAAGTTTTATAATTAATGTGATGCGTGGCTCACGCCGCTGACCGCAGCCGCGTTGACATCTAAACTACTCATCGCTAGTAAGCTACTGGTGTTCACCATCGACACCATGAATGAAGTCAGCGTGCACTGCCCAGATGCCTTTTCGGCGTAGGGACGGAGGTGAGAAGGCTCCAGGACATTATCACCTTGTTCAAGGAGACGGATCCAGATGACGTGCCGGATTTTATCGCCTGGCGTCACATACTGCGTCCAGTGACATAAGACCTCTTCAACGTGACCAGACTGCTGAACCACATAATGATTCTAAAGGCATGACTGTTTGAAGTAAAGTTGAAGCTGGAAGAGTCCCAAATCACCATCGGTGAACTGTATCACCTGTGGTTTCTTCCAATATCAACACGCGTCGATGAGTACACAACGTGTCGGTGCTGTCTTTCGAGTCGGCGACATTCGATGCGTCACCGTCGGCCCCTGCCCCGCCCCCCGCCCCCCGCCGCACCGTGCTAGGGGCCGACACGTACGCCCGCACCTTCCCGTCGCGGACATACTCCGTTGTCGCCGCAAGCTGTCCCGCACCCACTATCCGACAGCAGTATGTGACCTGCACGAAGAAGGGGAAGAAGCAGTCCTGCAAACCTGGTTGCAGTGTTGTGCCTGAGCCGGCTCCGAGGACGAGCCTTGTGATGCGGAGGGCTTCACGGATATGGTACGCGCCGAAAGCCTGTCGGCCGGAGCCAGTGCGGCACTACATTATAATCTAGCAGTTTTCGAGCGGAGGTACCTATACCTACAGCTCGGCTCTATGTGTCTCACGTTCATTATAACGTGAAGACCGTGTAAAAGTGCCTCCGAGAGA
The DNA here is from genome assembly GCA_951394065.1 of Venusia cambrica. Lineage (NCBI taxonomy): Eukaryota > Metazoa > Arthropoda > Insecta > Lepidoptera > Geometridae > Venusia > Venusia cambrica. Next base: position 13,375,240 of record OX596043.1, on the reverse strand, counting down.
AGACCGGATTCGGACTGAGAGTCGAGAAGTACGATTCTAACCATTATATGAGTTTAAACTCATTTATGGTGAGAGTTCCAATAAAACTTCTATCAACCTTCATGAGCGAAGGGTTTCGGCTGAAGGTGTCAAGTTCCTATGGTTCGCGAGACCACTGCAACGTAAGCCCGCGCATCGATCACAACGAGACACCGAGATGACGTCCACGTCGCCTCCTCTAATCGCGTACCTACAACTTCAGTTTTTAAATTATATGTATGCTATTTTTAAGGTATATATTGCTTTGGGTCGTAGAATAAGTTACTTTTTTTGAGGAGGTGCCTTAATCTCAGCTGATTTTCAAGTTATGATAAGGCCGAAGCTGGAAGCGCACTTCACCCGGAATCCTCAACCAACTGAGGCTATATCATACCTCTAAATGCCGGAATACAACCATTAGATTACATCACTTAAGCCCGAAGGAGGAACAAATATATATTTTATAAATATTATTTAAAATTGAAAACCACATCTAAATTGGCTAAGCCATTTCGGAGAAACACGTGCACAAACAAAAAACAAATTCTAAAAACAGTATTTCAAGGTTCAGGGGGGCTACTACGACCTCTTGTTTTTATATTACTTTAGTATTGTCACTATTTATCCGGTGTAGAAAAACGAGGCAATAGTAAAGTAATATCAAAACGAGAATGCTATTCTAATAGCATTCTCGTTTTCAATGTCTACGTTGTGGTTGGGCTCCAGATGGAATTATGAAATTTACAGACATTTTAAACGATTTAATTCTATGTAGGTATTTAAGAATAAAAGTAAAAATACTTTTAGGTTATTACTAGCGATGTGTTCTGTGACTACATTTGTGTGTATGTAGACTACCAACATTTAATATTTCCACCTGGAGCCTAACCACAACGTCATTCTTGTTTTGATATTACTTAATTTTTGTCACTAACTATCCAGTGTAGAAAAAACGAGAAAAAAAGTAATTTAGCATCAAAACGAGAATGCTATAAGACGTTGTGGTTAGGCTCCAGGTGGAAATATTAAATATACAGATATTTTTCACGATTTCATTTTATGTATATAAGAATAATAGTAAAAATACTTTCAGGTTATTACTAGCGATGTGCTCTGTGACTACATTTGTGTCTATGTGGATTACCAACACAGCAGCCACGACTATGATGATCCCTATAAATTTTGCGGTGCTTAAAGTTTTTGAAAACGTGAGTATATTAGTTTGATTTTCCATATTTTTTATATTATTTGAACTAAAACTTGTAGTTAAAACACATTCTGACGAACATATTACTTACAGATTGTTGGACTTTCACAAAACTACTGCCAGCCAGTATGAACATTATTATATTATGTCTCTAGTGTTTATGCTATTGGATAGAAACATACAACTAGTGAAAACGCTTTTACCATTGGCAAATTATTGTCGCCATTTATATAATGGGAAATTTCGAAAAAAGCATGTTCCACAATTATCATTTTGTATTTCCATGGAAATAGTGGAAAACACCCGTTTGCCTCACTCCAGCTACTCGCGCCAGTGTTGCTGCTTTGATAATTTAAGAAATATTGATAGTTTTGTACTACCTTGGGTACATCATACCCTGTCAAATGCTAGCCGGGCTTAAAACCAAACTAGACACCGAGACACTGCAAGGAATCTTTATACGCAGATAATATAGCAAAACTCGTTATAACCCAACATATGCACTGTTATTGGGTGTTGTATACGATTAAATTTAGGAAATGAGAATCCTTCGTGTTTATCAAAATCATTTTATTACAGCAAGGATTGATGAAAATATATGAAAAGAACAAGGACGGTGAACTACAAGCCACTGATCTCACTACATGCTACTTCTGCGCAGCCACTTTCTCGGCCACGATCGGTAAATACGTCTAGCGTTTAGTTTTGAACCGCCTCTGTGGTCTATTGGTTCGCCCACCACCAGTGTCAGATCCAGAGGGGCCGAGTTTGATGATTAGGGAGGTGAATATTGTGCTTGGTTTGGTTGGTGTTAGGACTTTGATTTAGTCCGGGTAGACTTTACCACTATCTTACATGATGCTCACGCCATAACAACAAATTAAATTGCTGTGTTTCGGTATCTAGAGGTAAGGTAGCCAGCTCCTTAGACTGTATAGGATTCCTGGCGAAGTGCACTTTCCATCTTCGGCCTTATCATAACTTGAAACCCCAGGTGAGATAGATACCTAAAAGGTGCTTCCGCATGATACAAAAAAAATGCAACCTATTCTTGACAAGAAAGACCGACTGGGTAGCGGACTCATTGCATAGGTACCTGTTTGGGATTGGATTGAATCGAGAGAACCCAATCCGAGATTTGTGTCAGATGTGCATACTCAGACATAATACTTTTTAGAATATGGAAATATGCAGGGTGGTCGTGTGCCCTTTACTAAAATACTAAAAAAAAAATATCAGCAAAAAAGAAATGGAACCGAGAAACTCCAGATTGCAAGGTTAACTTTAACCCGTTAGAAAGCACAGCTCTTCCCTGGGAAAAAAATGCCGCACTAAAGAGTGAAAGATCTTTGGATCGCTGGCAATCATTACATACTAGACCACGAAAGCGTTACAAGTGACACTGATGTAAGCTTGCTGGTTTTGCTTGTTTTTAGGAGGAATTGGCACACTTGTTGGGACCGGGACAAACTTGGTATTCAAAGGTCTATTTCAATCGTAAGTTGTGCTTTAATACACTTATCTTCCTAGCGCACATAAGTTGAAAAGGATTCTTAAAAAAATATTTTGTATATGTAGTTTGTATCCTACCTATATTTGAATACAAGCATTAGTTACATTGTGGTAATTGCGACTTATGCATCCATCTAGTTCAGCACGCGGAGACCAGAAGGCAGCAACTTTCTTCTGTGTATTATCCACACGTTTACTGCAATCACCAATCTACCTACTAAACGTGATAATAACATTTTTGGAGGAGGCTCTGTTCAGTAGTGAACAGCATAGGGCTATTGTATTAGTATAATATTTATTGTAGATCATCCATTTGACCATTAACACATGTCTCAATTATGTCATGTTAAATACGATGCATCTTTTTGAGGACTATGCAAGAGAGATCCATTTTTGTATGGCAATCAATAAGCAATATATTCGGCTGTCCGGGCAGTATCAATAAAATTGTGATACATTGCATTTTACACGGTGTAACAGAATATGTGTACTAAGCAGAGGGGGGCTTTTCGGACCAGGAAAAGTATTTGTTGTGGTGGAGAGATAATAGTGAATTCCCATATTCAGTTTCCCATACAAATCTTTTAATTTTCTCAATGACAATAAATAGTGACGACCCTATTCCTTCACCGCACTATGCATGTAGGTAGGTAGGTATCAGTTGGTAAGAAGATTACAAGCCTATTTTAAACACGCACAAATTTACTACCTACCTATGTTGTATGTTTTATACGTGCCTTGTTTAGGTAGGTATCAGCTGGTCGGAAGATTACCAGATGATTTTAAACAAGCACAAATTCACTATGTGGTTTCCGTTGAAAAGAGTCTTCCTACTTACGAAAGCAACGGTAAGAGGGCAGCTCCTCCACACTGCCGCCGTCAGCTCATTACATGGAGCTTCACCAACACACAACATCATATTATAATATTCAGCATTACTGTATGTCTCCATTTTTTTTAATTCCATTTAAAAACATGATAATCCGAAAAATTGCTCACCGGCCAACATAAACCGCGAATACGAAACGAGACTAAAGTACTTTCGGTTCGGCTAGTGTTGTGGCAGGTACATATTTGATTTTTGTCGAAAAAATTTAGGGTTCTTTTACACTACCTAGCAAAAATGAAAACGGAAGATGCAGTCAAATTAGGCCTTCATGCACCTATTATACTTTACTTTCATGTGTCAATAAGTAGTCTTAGGTATTCCACACCTACCTGCAGCTAGTTCCATAGTGAAGCTTGAGGCAAATATTGTACCTATAGTCCATCAAATCTAAGAAGTACACTTTCATAGCTGTCAGACCAACTTGTCTAGGGATGTGAACCAAATAATCGCCATCGAAAATATCCGATATTAATGAGAAATTAATAAAATCGATATTGATACTTTATAGGTAGGAAACAATCGCTTACTATTTTGATAAAACTATAAACTCAGATAGAAGTTAAATAAATATGTAGCGCTTAATTAATACCAAATAAATTCACCCACAAATAGACGACAGACTAAATAAGAGGTTGAATTGTAACTAGTTGTGCCTACGGAGTAAACTTCAACTTCCACTTCTTATTTTGGCTTGCAACCATTTCACCGTTTCTGCCAGTGACAAGTGACGTATTGAAAGTGTCAAGCTTATGAGACAAAAAAAATCAGTTATTCGCTTTAGGACAGATTCGCTTTATGACAGATTCTCATTACGGCAGAATCGCTTTATGACAGATTCGCTTTAAGGCAAAAGTACAGACAACTCCACAATAATTAACTAAACCATTTATTAATATTTTTTTTAAATAAAGGCTTCTTGGCACGTTCAAGTCAACGTATTAAGTTCACCCTGCACAAGCGTTCTAAACATTCCGATACGGTAATTTCGTTTTTCAGTGCACTAGTAATAATAAGATCAATTTTAATATCTTTCTCCTTCAACTTTAAACTACGCCGTTTTCCTTTACAAAAGGTTTCTATTCTTCTTAAATTTCCGTCTTGATACTGAGCTTCCTTTTTGAGTAACTGTATGAATCGATACAACGGCGGCTTTACAGGAATTCTGTTTTAAAGGCGGCCATGCCACCCTTCAACTGGGTTATTCGTTCGGAATATTTCTTTGTAGCAACTGAATTTATCAGTAGTAATTAATCCAATCCATTGTTTTGAGAAATAGTCTCTGAACGCAATACATTCCTCAGAATCGCTATTCAATTCATGAATGGTTAAGATGCCTTCGGGAATCATAATTGGTGGTAACAATGCCAGTTGCATATACATCCGCGTAATACGGTCTCCACCATCAATATCCTTGAGACCCACATTTTTGCTTTTTTTCGAAAGCGCTTTCCAATAGTGGAAGTAACAACCAGTTACTTTGGCATTAGGATAAACGACATTAACTGCTTGAATTACTGCTATCTCGTAATCGCATTTGTATTGTTCTATATTTAGTAAAAAATTATCGCGTAATATAGTAAAAAGTCTTTCATAAGTAGCTTGCGTTTTGTTCGGCAGGAGTATATAAATCAAGGGAACAAAATTAACGGTATCATCGTTTTGTGAAGCATTAATGTGTAAAGTATATAATTGATAGAAGAGCCTAGGAGCAACTTTGAAGGTGCCGTCGCCGTAATAGCACTTATATACTTTAAATTTGCTTTTAGCTAATGGTGTACAAAAAAACAAAATTTTTTCTTCAGTCCCATCATCAAACAAGAAAAAATTTTCAACTAGATGATCAGGCAACTTGAGGTCTTTTAGATTTTTACAAGTAGTTCTATCCAAATTCAAGAAAGCCTTTGAATGATCTGAATTCAATGATCACATTTGGCACTTTCTATAAAATCTTCGAATAACTTTGGGATGGGTTTAAGGTTGGTACATACATTTTTCTTACACTCGTCCATTAAGCAGTCTATTTCGTTTTTAACTACATCAGGGATACATGAATGCACAGCCTCTTTTACTATTTTATTTTCATTATCTAAAGTTACAGAAGTGTTACAGTCCATTTTATTAAAGCATCTCCAATTGGTATGACCATTTTTATTTTTTTTAACGAAATTATAGCGAAAACCATCACTTAGTAAGACAGGCTTACCCTTTCGGCTAGATATAAATTTAATCCCAATGCTGTGAGTAGGCAAATTCATTGTAATTCAACTACGCTTTTTTGCAAGAATTTTATCAAAAAAGAAATCATCGAAGTATCGCTGACAAATGTGACAATAGTGACATAACAACAAAAAATTAAATCTAATAAATACATGTGGCCATTTACATGAAACACAAATAGACTAAAGAGGTCTTAATTGATAAATAATCTGAAGGAGTTTTTGATAGATAAACTGAAGTAGTTTTGTATGCTCGGAAACTTCTTTGAAACATACCATTAACGACCTTCTTGGTCATGTGGCTGCTAGAATAACTATTCAGAGGTCCCGGGTTCGTTTCCCAGTCGGGTCAACTATACACAACATAAATTGAAAGGAAAGTACCAGGGCAACAGAAATGCAAGGATCAAATCTGCTAAAACCTTTCCATGAATTGCGTTTAATATAGATTTAAAGAACGTCCATACCTCTCATGTTTGAACCTGTACCTTTTTTTACTTGGGCACAATTTTAGTGTACTTAACTGTACAATTTCTGCCGTAAAGCGAATCTGCCGTAAAGCGATTCTGCCGTAAAGCGAATCTGTCACAAAGCGAATCTGTCCTAAAGCGAATAAGCGAAAAAAATATCGGTTATAGCGATTGATTTCGAAAGACAAATGCTATGCCATGACAAAGATAATTGGGAAATCCGGCACTGTATGTTTGTATGTATGTGGCAATGTTTGTGACATAACTCTCGAACAGATTATCCGATTTTCATGAAATTTAAACTGAATAGAGAAAACGTAAATATATTTTGATTGTGGCGGGGGATTTTTGCAAAGTGGGGTACCTAGTTTTTTAGATATAAAATAAAAAGAGACTTTTCCCTCTTCAAAACGACATCAACCTTTGTTTTATGTTAGAAAGGATATTACATTACGTTAGCAACAAGAGAACCTCGAACACTCAGGTGAATAAAGAGAGTTCGAGAAAAAGTGCTTAAGTAAGGTGAGAAAGGTATATTGAAAGCACACTTTTATCGTTTTTTAATTACGTTCTATTTGAGAATGAATCAACGTTACAAACCAGACATCACAAGATCTAAGTTCGGGTCGAACTACTAGAATATAATTATATTTTTTATTTTTTTTATTAAGGTACCTATATTTATTCATGACAAGTAATTCGAAGAACTACTGAATTAAATTTTGGTCACTCGCGCACTACACAAAACTACCTCACTGAATTTCCGCCTAAAAGTCGGTTCGATTAATTAAATTATTTCAATATTTTTACCGATTATTTGGAAACTCCAGAATTTTAAACTTTCGCAGCACTACTGTAAACAACTATATGACATAACATTGTATAAACGTGAACCTCATTTACAATTTTACTGATTGTTTGTATTTGAAACTAGTTTTACGAGATTCAAATATAGATTAATGTACAGGAATGTTTAATGAATATAATTATTTATCTAAGTAAATAATTTTTCGACATTATAAGAATTACTGTTTGTTATATTTTGTGTCTACGTTTTAACAAAGTTATAGCATAATAAGAAATGCGAAACGTCAAAATGTACTTCTTAGATTTGATAGACTGTAGAATGACCTATGAGTGAAAGTAAACATGGTGCGAATCACTAATTACGTTATTATTATTATCTAAATGTAGGTACCTAGCTTTTAGTAATGATAATGAGCTTTGTAGCCAAGCGGCCGTAGATAATACCCTCAAAAAGTTCTACTTGTAATGATCTGAGTTCGAACTAAAAAAAGTCGTAGGTACCTGAGTAATTTTTTAGGTAGGTAAGTACTTTTTATTTTAGATTCTGCACGAAAAGTAGAGTATACAGATTCTATGTTCTGAATACACAAATTTTGTAAAATGTGTTTTAGAAAAAAAAATATGTACGGAACCATTGTTAAAAATAATACTAAAAGTGGCGGTTTCCTCAAAGCGACCGACCAAGAGACGGCCGGCGCGCGCGCGCGCCGCAACCTAACTTTGACGAAGCCACCGCTTACCTTTGACGAAGCCGCCTTTGCGGAATGTCAAAGGTAAGGCGCTTTGTGCAATTGTCTGTGTCAAAGAATATTAAGGACAGATGAACCAATTTTAGTGAGAACTTGGAGTCATCTCGTGAAAGTAGGTTATTGGATAGAACATTCACATAAGCACCTACAGTTACAAAAAGACGATGAATGCGATATTGGACGAACAAAAGTACATTATAGGAACGATTATTTTGTATTTTAGCTAACAGATAGATAAAATTCTTATTGTTTTGACAAATTAAACCTTCTAGGAATGGATTGTCTCATTAGCAGCCCAGGCTTTTCGACGATTTTCCTCTGTTAGTGAAAGCGCTTTTCGTTCTTTGTGATTGCGACCTTCTGCTATGTTGCCTTATCTGTGTCTAGAGCTGAGGTCATTGTCGCGAGTTAAGAAACAGCTGATTTTAGGGTAGTCTCAACTCGGCTGTTGGTGTCAGAACTTTTATCCTGTTTTACCAAAAACTTTGAACCAAAATTCAAAAAGTCGTAAAACAAACGCTGTTCCCCGAGTCGGGTCGGATAACCCCGTTTCGGCCATAGTACATATATTCTGTTACAGGTTGTATATGGTGCGGGACCCGGTATTATATATTTTTTTATAAATTTAGAATTTATGTAGTGCGGGTCACCATAAAGCTGACCCGGGATTATAAAGATTTTGCAGAATTTAGAAGACAAAATATATTTTTATAAACAATTTTTAATGTTTGGTTTTATTTTTCAGCTCTTACCCATTTGCACCCGAGTATCTGTCTTTTCCACTTTTTTCTGCGTTTAGCGTGCCCTACATGATTCTTCTTGAAGTTGCGCTTTATATATGGTTATGTGTCTACTATTTTGGAATGTTTAGGTAAATTATGAATTGATTTATACGGTATAGTATCAGTAGTTTGGTTTTTAGCCCAGTTGTACGAATGGTACATTTTTGTATCAGTAGTCCGGTTGGATACATCAACTGGACTTATGACCGGCCTCTTGTATCGGTAGTTCAGTGTAGGCAAAATCTTTAATATGTGATTGTTTTGGCCTAGTATCAGTAGTTTGTTTGCTTTTTTACCCGCCTGCCAAGGAGGGATGAATAATACATTAATATATATTGAAAGGACATCTTCATTACAGATGATAAATTTAATTTTGCCGGTTTTTTTATACAACTAGGCGACGGGACAAGAAAGTAGCCCACCTGGTGTTAAGTGCGTACCTTGCCTATAACAATGCCTTACTGCGTAGGTCACATCGACAAAGAACATAGCCTACACGGCACTGCATTTCGACCGTCAACTTGAGGCATAAAGTATGTCATCATCTGTCATCAAAATACATTCATTAATCATAACCAATTTTTTAATGTTAAAGTAGCTTGGAGCAACCAGACAAGTGATACAAAAATGTATCATAATTTCGGTCAACCGGACTAATAGCCGAACTACTAATACCATTTATCCCATAAACGCTTTGGACTCCATTATAGATCTCTGTACCCAATGTGCCTTCAGAACCAATAATATAGTTACTAAACTTGAACTTGACATTATTTCCATAAGTCCGTCTGAGGGGATTCTAATGAACTTGTGGGACTCGCTAGGGAATCGGGCTGGGGGATCCAGACCACTTGGCTTTCATCCGTTACTACAGATGAAAACCGAGCGCTTCCTAAATGAAAATAATAATGTGGAAAATTAATAACCAGTGTTTGTACCTATTTATCTAATACACAAAAGTACAATGCTACCTCATTCTTGTAAATAACCATGTTCTTTTTCATCTAGTTTCACTTACACTTATGTTACAGACCTAATAGTAAACAAGCAAAAGCCTGTGTCATAACTCCTTATGGAAAAACAGCTATTAAACAAACCATTGTTGCGGAATTAAAGAAACTAGGAAAACCCACTTTCTGGGAAATAGTAAGTGGATTTGATATATCATCTAATATTCACACAATTATTTAAATACGATTGTTTATATCAATTATTTCCGAGTAGTATTTTTATGTAGATTAAAGGGAGAAATAAATTCACACTTTTGCAACGTTTTTTAGTATAAAAATACCACCTCAAAAAAGTTACCACAACAAATTACTATGCCTCATCGTAGGAAAACGTTTGTAGAAGCGAGTAGAAGTATTACTTTCAATTACGTTTCATGTATGGCTTTCGAGATGTAAATATGTGATTCTGTAATTCCACCTTAAGTGTTCCATTCAAACCCACTAGGGGTGCGAATTTTCAAAATACTTTACAAAGTGATTCCTAGCACTACGAAAACAAGCTATCTAAAAAAAATTGGTAAACTTTAGATTTTAGTTGGTGGTAGTACTTTAAGTTCATCTAGCTAGATACTATCATCTACTATCTTAAAAGTTTATACCCTAACAACAATTCTAAATTGTGATTACCTAATGTACAATAATCAAAAAGGATCTGTGGGTATGTGTTGAATTTTAGTCGGTTATGCAACGATTTTATATTATTTAGATTCATGGAGGATCTGTAGTTTAATAAAACTGTAGCGGACATTAAGTAAAATAAAAAATATATATTTTGAAAATGTACATTGGAGGAAACCCTTTTATGAATACTTAAGCCGATACAATAGCTTGAACGCGCGTGCGCCGTGAAAACAATTGATGATAAAACAAAATGATAAAACAAATTTTAATGAATGAATGAATGAATTAATTAATTATTGAATGAAAATACTTTATTGCACACCTTAAAAATATATCTGGATAACTTTTAAAAACATATGTATATACAATGGGCGGTCTTATCGCTAATAAGCGATTTCTTCCAGACAACCTTTGGGTGGAGAGGAATTCGTGGCTAAAGAGGTGGTTGGTGGTGCACATATTAATTAGGGGTCTAGCTAAATTTACTATATATCATACATTATAAGTAAAGCTATGCTACAAATATACTACACTACTTATATAATATAAATACCTACATATTATACACTATGTATACTATACTATACAAATACAATACACAAATATAAATATATATATGTATATATTTACCTACTTATATTTAATTTATACATTGTCACCATAACTATTTAAACGTTAGTAGAAATGCCGGTAGAAACTACACCACGTTATTTCTGCCTTGGTATTATCCATAACCAAAAGAATAACTTCACATTCAAGTCATACCTGAAAGAGGCTGCACGAGTACTTAAAATATTATTCAAAACCTAGTACCGATGTCTCCCCCAGCAAGGGGAGACACCGGTACTAAAAAATACCGATGGCTCTCCCAGGGGGTTGACCAGGGGGGCCACGGGTCCGAAGCCTATAGCTCTGATATAAAAATAGTAATACCTTTATATTTCAAACTTGGTGTGAATATAGTGTTTACTTTAGAGGTATATATAACTCATAAATTAACTGGCCAAGCGTGAGTCGGACCTGCACCTGCTTCAGAACTAACTGAATGCATTGTTTTCCTGAAAATGCGAAGCCTTTGGTGTGCGTTAATAAAAGATTTTCTTGTGGGATCCGGTGTAATGTGAACACCTCTGTTCGGTTTCCGGTGAATCTGCCGTTCCGGCATAGTGGAACCTGGTTCTTAGTGTTCATAAAAATCATCCAATGTAGGTATTATAATTATCATTATTGGCAAGCGGATCGTTGATCTTTGTGTTGATTCTTACTCGTGAACCCCTGAAATTAATATGGTCATGCCGTGAAACTTGTAAGAGACGACTAAAGGATTGTATTAGAAGAAGGGAACAGCTACTTCCTGAGTAGTAACTTATTAAGTTATACCTTTTTTATGCCAGATGCGGTGATAATGGGAAACACTCCAGTTATATATATGAGAAGTTACGTTTATATATATGAGAAGTTATTTTTCAACGGTGGATATGTACGAACGGGTGTGATAAAGCTTATAGAACATAGTGTAACATTGATTTTGCTACATCATTTTACATTCTTGGGTGGGGGTGGCGTCTGGGCTTAACTGTATGTAATGTCGCATTATAGTCTCTACATTCAATTATTTTCACATTTTAGATACATTTAACTATAGCACCACACGTCTGGGCTTATGATAGTAAAAACTTCACAGGGTCAGCTTCTGAACTTTTTATACACATAGATTTATTTTACAGATGGTTATTATACTTTTTGGTGGATCTATGATGTTATTCTTCTCTCGTTCACCCCAGTTGTACGCAGGTTGGGGCGACTATCTTGCAATTTATTTTAAAAGGGATTTGAAATTGTACGTATATTCAATTTCTAATTTTCTTTCTATTCTGAAATTGTGATCTTATTCCTGATTTTTTATTTGGGATCTTATTTTATTTTCAGCATTAAAGACTCTGCTCTCTGCATGCTTATTTTATTCCTGATGTTTCTTTTGCCTTCAACACCAATATTCAAAAAATATTGTACTGCAAAGCGTAAGTAGCATCAATAATTTATAACAGACTTAAAAAAAGGATGTTCTTAATTTGAACGGTATTTTTTTACGAATTTTCTACCACTTTATTAAACAATAAACAAAATAGTACTATATCAATTTTGCATATCAATGTTTGACATATGCACTGATTTAAGTAATAAAATCTGTGACTCAATCCGTATACCAACATAAGATATAGTTTTGCGTGTAGGATTATTGCTCATTCACTAATACGTTTTGTATGGTGATGCTTGACATTATTTAACCATCCTATGGGAAATTATTTAATAAGGATAAAAAGTAGCCTGTGTCATGTTCGTAGTGTAGAACAACAACATTTTCAGTTTTAGCGCAATCGGTTCAGTTGTTTTGGAATGAAGAGTGAACAAACATCTAGACAAACTTTTAGAATATTCGTGTTATATTGCAGGAATGAAAACCTGTGGTCAACTGGTTCGCCTACCGGTGTCAGATTCAGAGGTCCCGGGTTCGATCCCCAAGGGGAGTACAATATTGTGCTTGGTTTGGTTGGTGGTAGGAATTTGTTTAAGTCCGCCTGGCTAGCTACCACCATTTTACCTAATACTGTCGCCATAACAACAATTCAAAATTTTTGTGTTCCGGCATTTGGAAGTAAGATAGCTAGTTCCTCAGTTTGTGGAATATTCCGGGTGAAGTACGCCTACACGTCAGTCACAGTCATATCATAACTTGAAATTCAGGTGATATTGAGGCCAAGCAACTAATCCTTAAGATTAAGGACCACCTTAGGTGGTCTATCAGTGTAGTGAAATAACCAACAATTTAACTTTTTGTAATACTCGTACTTATAATATTAAGAATTTTCATGTTCAATTTGGTACACTTGTGAGTCAACTGAGAAATAGTTGACAATCTTACTTCTTGTTGTGAGTGAGTCTTGAGAGAAATGTGTGTGAGACATGCCACTTTTGTGATTTCTAGATCATGAAGAATTGCCGAAGGGTCGAATTCCGTCTGTCCTTGATTGGAAAAGCCTAAACGCAGATATGCCCTACAGCTTTGCCTTCTTGCTGGGTAAATATTTTACACATATGTTAACTAATTTACTTTCATTCTAGTTAGAAATTGAAAATACTTGTTGGAGTTTATCAGAGCTATATCTAACATTTCTCTCAATAATTTTCCTCATAGCTGTGTTTGTGGGTTCGATTCCCACCCAAATACATGTAGATATAGACCAATTTTGTATTTTGAGAATTTAGTTATTCAAGAATAATGTACAATTTTTTTTGTATAGATAATTACTTTGCTAGGTAATAACATTTATTCAATAAAAAGTACAAGAATAATTAAGCTCATATTTGTATTTATAAAAAAGAAAGATTCGTGCAACATCAGTTTGTTCAACCAGTTTAAATCAATTCGACGAATCAACTTATATGTCTGCTCTATTATTTTTATTCCCAAACTGAATGTTTATTATGTGTCATTTTGTTTAACCACTAACCAAAGCAAAAATATTGTTTTGAATCAGGCGTTTATGCTCTCGCTGTGGTCAAATTTGAATCAATTGTTTAAAATTACTATTTACGAATTGCAAAATATGTCTTTTTAAGTACCAATAACCAAAATGAGCGTGACATAAAAAATGGCGGGTGAGATCTAAACCTTCAGAAAATAATGTGTTTTGAACTATTTAATACACTTATAATGTAAGATGTATGATTCTAAAAACTGCAGAAGAATCTTAATTAAATAGTACCAATATAAATAATAAAATCTCTATATCTCGTTCTCAAATGATTTTGATTCGAAAAACGGGTATTAATCGCGTATTTTACCTACATTATATTTATACGCGACAAACACCCGTTTTTCGAATCAAAAAAATGTGTTCTATCACTAAATTTTAAAAAAGACTACCGTTGTCAAAAGTTAATATGGCGAAAAAAATAAACTTTAGAGGTACGTAGGTGTTTATTTAAAAATACATTGCGGAGGAGTTTTGATAAGTCGGGTAGTTAGGTGAAAATAGTAATATACAATTTTGGGGGTTGAAACTGCAAATTTCAAAATTAGTTTATTTTTGCCCTTATTAGGTGGGTTTTAAGATGAAGAGGCAAATTACGATCATCAGGTCTTATCAGTTAAGGCAAGCATTCTTGCAGTGTTCTATACTTGCGGTTTTCTACCCCTTATTTTCATGGCTTCGCTTTCTGTAGACGTTATTTTTTTTACAATTTACAATGTCAAAATATTATTTACATTCTTCTACGTGTGTGTTTATTTTTGACAACCCTGGTCTCAGACTTTACGAGCCGCCACCATTCGCGATTGACATGGCTCGTTAACGACCACTACTAATGCAATACCCGGGACCGACAGCTTATCAACCCTCATTAATATTACATTAATATTACAGCAATCAAATTATCGCACCACACAAAACAGTGTCGCTGCCGACAGTTAAAGCAACAAATAAATTTACTTAGTCGCTTAAAAAAAATATAGCTTGCATGAGGACATCATACTGATCATACATTTAACCGCCTCAGTGGTCTAGTAGTTCAACCCACCGATTTAAGATCCAGAGGTTCGATCCCTATTGGGAGTAAATCATATTGTGCTTGGTTTAATTGGTGGTAGGACTTCATTTAAGTCCGCCTGGCTAGCTACCACCATCTTACCTAAGTCTGTCGCCATAATAACAATTTAAAAAAATTTGTGTTCTGGCATTTAGAGGTAAGATAGCCAGTTCCTCAGTTTGTTGAGGATTCCGGGTGAAGTGCGCCTCCACCTTGGGCCTTATTTCAACTTGTAAAGTGCTTACCCGTCGTTCAATAAAAATAAAAATAAAGTCTTAACAAAAACTAATAAATCATATCTACAAAATTTTCTGCTATAAAATATTGAAGATCAATTTTATATTAAAGTTAGGTAATTATAAAAGCGGACGATATGCTACATTTTAATTTAAAAAATAATATAAAAAAAAAAAACTTCTAATTTGCGCTAGTCGATGAGTGTATATATCATAGCATAGTAAAAAAAAAAACAATAATATTGGGCCCTCAGTCCAGACGTAATAATAAAATAAGAATGTCAATTAATTTTTATAAAATAACTCGTGTCATTCTTTCTTTGTAACTAATTCGGAGGTATCTATGTAAAAAAAGAACTAGGACTAGGGGCCCTTGTTATACCGCCATCAATCTGTAATGTTATGTTCTACAGATATGGTATATAGATATATATACATTTCTTAAAATATTCAAGAAAATCTTGAAATCAAAATGATTAACCCAGAGATAGTAGGAACTTCTTGAGATTAAGGCTATGCACGCGTCTGGATTGAGAGCCCAAGCTATTTAATCATAAGTTTTAATTTACGTTTTTACTATTTATAACTAATTTCCTTAGAAGTCCTATTTTGTTTCGCAAGGATTAACAAATAGGCCCTGAATCCAGATGCACATCATATTTTGATATAAAACTCTTCAAATATAATAAGATAGCTAATACATAAAATTACCTTATATAATACAACAAAAGTCATTTTGTGGGATATTCGCATCATAAAAAACGTAACGTAAACGTAAAAGTACCTATCTCAGCTCAGAGATATACTTTTAACTCAAACTCATAATCTGTATTTAACAGAATTACTGATACGAATTATTTTGTAAAACTTAGTAAAATTATTATTATCACAGTATTGTTACTATTATCAAAGATATGTATATCAGTGTATTTACTCTTCAGCCTAAAATTGAGTATTTAAAGTCTAGTACTTTAAATAGTCAATTAAAGTAATTAAAAAAATCTAAAGTTTTAACACAATAAAACAACACTCACTTTCATTTATTTTTTCACTAACAAAGCAAACAAGGCCTCAGCGTATTGTATACTGGTAGAAAATAGATTTAAGGTCAAAGTCAAAGTCAAATATTTTTATTCACCAAGATTTTTCAGGATCACTTTGAATCGAGGTCGAGGAACATGCAATAGAAATAACAAAACAATTGATTGAGAATTTCGCCAGCTTCACTCGGTTACGAGTATAGCCAACTTTGAGCCGAGACCGAATCACCAAGTGTATAACTTTCGTACTCGTACTTTAGCGTTCGGATGCTGGCATATGATCAACAGTTTCAAATACTTTTACATTATTATTTCACTTTCAGGAGGCGGTTTTGCTTTGTCAGAAGCAGCTAAATCTTCTGGACTTAATTTGAAGCTGGGACTCACACTGCGAGAACTAAAGATCCTTCCAGCTCCCGCAATTTTGCTGATCATCATTGTGATCGTGATTTTTGTGACAAATTTTGCATCGAATGTCGCCGTGTGCACTGTTTTTGTACCAATTGCAATGCAGTTGGTAAGAGCTATTAACTATTTGAAACATTTAGGTAAAATATCATTTTCGTTTAGCACCTAGTATTGAATTTTGCGATGTGTTCGCAAACTTTCTTTGGTGTCGCAAACTTTAGCAAAGCCACGGCTGGTAATCGTTGTTTACGTAATAATGTGTCAATTATTTACTTTTTTTGCAACCAAAATTATGTTGAATTAGCCAAGCGTAATGGTTATGACAAAAACCTCCAATATTGGCAAAAAGAGGCATTATCTTATATATCTATTGATATGATATATATTTTAATCATTTATTTAGCCAAAAATATAACATTTTTGGGCTGCTTTAAAAACGATTCAAATGATATCTAAGAGTTAGTTTGTACGACAGAGTCGAATTTTTATTGAAAACTATTTACCATTACATCCCATAAAATCGTAGATCTGTAAGATCAATACAATAATAGTTAAAAAAAAATGCGTCTAACGTCAAAATAACGTCAAACTCCCATTGAACTCCTATTGCCATATGAGCCCAAACTCCTATTGGACTTATTAAAACAAACCATATGAGCCCAAACTCGAGAGTATTTATTACTTGTAGCTACTGAAGAGTTTTATTATCCATATATCATCAGATCAGCTCCAAGATACCAAATTATTGTAATGTCATCCAACACACATATATACCTGGACAGCTTTATTTCGATACGATAGTTAAAAGAAGGTAAAATATTACTTCTAAGATTTAAAAATATTGTTGCTAACAAGGGTAGCTAAAAGTAATGTTATATCGTTTTTAATCAAAGCTGCAGTAAGAATAATTTAAAATTACGTCAATATCTGTAATACCACAAACACATTTTATATTATCGGAACCTGAAGTCAAAATAATCTTACATGATCACCCATAAAACGTGGATCTGGAAATTTCTTAAATGGACATTCTTCTGGAAATCCCGTTAGACATAAATCTGTTAGACTAAAACAGCTGTATATAAAAACCTGCAGTGAACATTGCGTTCTCTCCGCCCTCAGTTTATTTATTTTTCATTTCGAGGTTGAACCTTTTTGCGGCTTGCATAACGATTCCTAAACGCATTTAGAAAGCTCAAATACATTTATGATACTACATACGATTACCGTCTTGCACTGTAACTACAGTACTTTAACCAGTTTTAAGCCAGTTAACATGCATGTTTAGTGTCGTCAATGTCAAGCATCTCAAAAATGCTATTTATCGAAGCTAAATTGTGAAATAATTTGATCAACTAGCTGGGCAGCTGACCTGGACACTCACTGTTGGATTATTTGTAATTGAAATTGTCTGTTGCACTGATTTGACTACACAGAGTTTAGCCGAGTGAAATTTAACTCGGTCAAATGCTATGCATTCTGTGGCCAGGGGCAAAAAACAGGTGGGCAACATCAGTTGATTTTGTCAATTTCTTCAAGTGACACTGACATTTTGGTGTTATCAAAACCATAGCCTACATTAATAAAATACTTTGAACACTAACAATTGAAAATGTTGGTTGGCTGGAGAGGCCAAAGACAAACAAGCGGTGGTGTATAATGGTGACTACCCGCATCAATCCATTTCCGATTTATTTTGAAAACAAATTCTAAGTCGAAAATATTTTTATTCCATCAATTTTTTTTGGACATACTAAAACGTCATGTCGCTATTACAAAAAGGTGGTATGTTTGTAATCGCGACCAGTACAGAAAAACAATCATCAAACCCGGATTTAATAAAATTTACTGTGCTATTTCTTTGTAAATGTATGTTTCAGGCAACACAAATCGAACAAAATCCACTGTGGTTCAACATTGCAGCTGGATTTTCTGCTTCCTTCTGCTTCATGATTCCCGTAGGCACGCCGGGAAACCTCATAGTCCAAGCAGCGGCGAAAATACCTACCAAAAAAATGGTAAGGTTCTTGCGATCCTCAATTTAAGCACATTTGATTCTGGGTCTGTCCCAGAAAGTACTGGTTCTACTACATACGACGGAGCACGACACACCGTTCGGCATCGGGTTTCGGCAGCCAAGTGGACCTGTACCGGTCTTACTAGTTATATGATAATTCAGCTGTAGTCGCTAGAAAAAGCCAGCGATTTCATTGCCCGGGGTAGACTAGGAGGTACATCACATGTTATAAATGAAGTTTTATGTATATAATTTTGAGAAAGCAAAGAACTAGCAAGCAGCTTCATAATGTTAAGTGCATTGTTTTGCTTATAACAAAGCCTTACCTACTGCGTAGGTACAAAGTTATCCACACAGAACCCATTTCTTAAAACGACTTCTTCTAGATGATGAGTTCTGGATTCGTCCACAATTACTCTTAAAATAAGGTAAAGATGGTAGGTATAAGTTACAGGTGGTAAATTCATTTATTAATTTTGTTACACAATTGCATACTTCACTCAAATACAATGTTTCTGAATAACTTCATTGCATGAAAAAATAAAAGGTTGAACGGACATACCGTTCAACCTTTTATTTTTTTAATGTTAGATAGGCTGTTCAAGATGATAAGAAAATGTAAAAGTTGGTAATAAAAGGTGTTGTCTTTAATAATATTTATTCAACTAGCGGTAATAATGCCTACAACGTTCAAACTTGGTAAATTATAAGCTATACTTAAAGAATACCATCATAAAACATTGTAAACTTTACCAAGTTTGAACGTTACTACCGCTAAATACTTATTTGAATAAGTATTATTAACCATGGCCACATTTTTAGGCAAAAAATACGTGTAAAAAATACGAACACAAGAGATTATTTTTGGTACAACGAAGCTGCAAAGCATAAAAAATAACATATTAAAGCTGAAAAAAATCTCGCTCGCTAATGAATGCCTGCTTATCAGGATCAACCGTTGCGATTTCACTTCATTCTTGCCCCCCACGCTCCACATGTAGCTTGCCCCCACGCTCCACATGTAGCTTGCCCCCACGCTCCACATGTAGCTTGCCCCCACGCTCCACATGTAGCTTGCCCCCACGCTCCACATGTAGCTTGCCCCCACGCTCCACATGTAGCTTGCGTGCTGGTTTTGAAAACCAAATAACATTGACCTTGACCTTATATAATTATGTGTTGCAGATCATTGCTGGTGCTGGGCCAACAGTATCTACGATTATTATATCATTTTGTATGATCTATGGATATGCACCGCAAATATGGCCTATTCTCGTGTTAGCGCCGGATTGGAATGATTTATCCTTCATAATGGGTCATATTTAAATAATTAATTCTCCCCGTATTTGACACGACTTTCTCCCCTTCGAGGATTAGTTCGACCGCCGCGACAAAATACATTTGAAAGAAACGCTTGTTTCGTAAGAAGTTTGTATCGTTTTCATAAATTTAATTGATTGGTTTTTGTTTCTCAATTCAAATAATTTCGACGGTCGTGCTAATAAGAAAACAAATTCTCACTAGTTTGACGATCAAACTAGGGAGAACAAACATAGCCAGTGACACATGTCAGACAGCTTCCGAAAAACTGAAAAGTCCATTGGTGCACGACTGGTTTATAATCCCACAAACTCCGGATTAGAAGGCGGGCCCATATCTACTAGGCCACACGGCTCTATAATGAATATAACATTTATTATGTACTTAAATTTATTTTTTTACTAGAAAAAGTGTATTGTCATTTAAGTTGAGGTTATCATGATAATAATTTTATTTTAATTAGTACATATTAACGATTGTAATTTTTTTAACGTTAATAAAATTATATCTTAAACCCTCTGTTTTAGTCACTCTAAATTTCTCCGGATTTCGATATTAGACAGTCTATATTTTTTAAAACCAGAGCCGGGTTATTTGTTTTCTGTCACAATTTTTAACCGCCTCTGGTCTAGTGGTTCAACCCACCGATTTCAGATCCAGAGGTCCCGGGTTCGATCCCCATGGGGAGTGCAATATATTGTGCTTGGTTTGGTTGGTGGTAGGACTTTGTTGAAGTCCGCCGGGCTAGCTACCACCATCTTACCTAATTCTGTCGCCATAATAACGATTTGTGTTCCGGCATTCAGAGAGGTAAGATAGCCAGTTCCTCCGCTTGTTGAGGATTCCGGGTGAAGTGCGCCTCCACCTTCGGCCTTATCTTAACTTGTTACCAGGTGAGATGAAGGCCAAGCGCTTCTCCTTCGTACAATAAAAAAAAAAAACTAGTAACTAAATATACTCACGACTTTTTCCAGCTTGATTAGTAGTAGCTCTGCTTTCTGCGCTGAAGGTTGTGGGTTCGATTCCCACTCTGGACAAACATTTGTGTGATGCATATTGATGTCCGTTCTGTGTTTGAGGTGCAGCAGTTTTTTTTCGGTTATGCAAAAAAAAAAAAAGGACCATTGAAAGTTTTTTTTTTTGTTTCCTGGTCTATTTTCAATAATTTACGATCGAGTTGACTAGGAGGTGGACCGCATCATTTGAAGACTTACAAACTAAATCTGAAGGACATAAGGAAGTGCGAGAAACGTTTAATAATATTGATGGAGATTCCATCTAACCTCACAGCACAGTTGTCTTTTAGTCCATGCATAAGAATACGAACTTCATTTTCCTCAGCTGGAAGCAGAACAAGGGACTTGCTAGAAGTGGACACTATATCTGGCGGAAAGTTAGCTTGAAACGTGTTAAATCCGGAACATTTTAGTGGATATAAACTAGCTGCAAGAAGCCATTCGATTATTTTAACTTTACGAAAACTTTTTTTTATCGTACTACGGGACGGTGCTTGGCCTTCAACTCACCTGATTTTTTTCAAGTTATGTTAAGGCCGAAGGAAGCGCACTTGACCCGAAATCCTCAACAATCTGAGGAACTGGCTAAATTACCTCTAGATACCGGAACAAAAACATTTTAGAATTGTTGCTATGGCGACATAATTAGGTAAGACGGTGGTAGTCTAATTCCTATCATCATGCATAATACATGATTATAGGAATATAATACAAGATAATACAATACATTTTGCAATTATTTTTCAACACACTGGATGGTAATTTCCGTCACACTAATAACATTATTTGTTAGAGTTTTAACAGAGTGGCCCTTACACCACACGCACATCAATAATATACCTACCGATAATGTCTTTACTTGCTACAAAGAAAACATTAGAACCACCAACCTTATCGCTTCCGGTCCATAAGAACATAATCCCAAAATGTCTGTTATCGGTACGACTTAATCTCACAATGACTGATACCAACAAGCCTATATTTCAAAACGAATTTGTCCCGAATCGCCTGAAATTTTAAATGTCTATATTTCAAAACGAATTTTTCCCGTAATGCCTGAAATTTTAAATGTTAGGTATCTTACCTCTTTTGAGTGTATCCATATACATATTCTACGTAAGTATTCTCCTTGCACTTGAGACAATGCAGCTCAATTATGATAGATAAAAACGATGGTCGGATGAAAAAAAGATTTCCTGAAAAGGCACCGCTGTAATTTTTTATTCAATTACTAGCAGTTCCCTCGCAGTTTCACTTCTGCCAGGTTCAACATATCTACCTACGATAACGGTAAGGTAAGCACTGTTTCGCTACGTTCCGCGATTAAAAATAGTTTTCGATAGAAAATGCCGTCGGGAGTGCATGAAAGTGACAGTGTAATCATAAAAAGAAGCCTAAATAACCTGGACACTAAAGTTAGTGCCCAAAATGACGAGATTTGTGCCCTAAAAACACAAATTTTCGAGCTAGCAGCTCTGATAAAATCGTGGATAGAGGGTAGCAAATGTGACAAGTACGAAGTACCGCACGCAAACGATACCACTAACTTCGCGAGTGCGAATGAAATGAGAGTGAGATAGTGATACCACTGCGAAATAAGCCGCTAAGACGGAATGAGATGAGACGAGATAAATCGTTGTCGATGAGAAAAATGGATCGAACTTAGAGAATGCGATGCAAAATAAATCTTCGAAGAAAACTTCGACACCGAAAAAGCGTCGTATAAATAAAGCTTCCGTAGGAATGAATGCATAGGTTCCGGCGCCAGTAGCAGCAAGGGGAAGCGCGACGGCGGCTTCGTCAACAGTACCAGCACCGGATTTGGAGTCAACGACACGTTCACCAGCGCAGTCAGGTAGCAAAGAGAAGGGAGCATGGACAGCAGTAACATCACGCAAAAGACGTCATAACCAGCAATGGAGGGGCGAGCGATATTTTGAATGCTGCCGATAATACGAGGTATTTACATGTGTGGGGGCCGCATCCTGATACCACGGAGGCTAATGTTATCAGCTACCTAATTACTAAGACTAAATCAATGGCCTTTTCGACAATACGGTAGCGTGGATTCCGTATGAGGATAAATATGTCCTTATGTTAGAGCAAGTACAAAAAAGTTCCTACGAAACCTATACATACTACCCCTATATGTATCCGACTCTCTTCATTCAAGGACAATTAGGCTACGAATCGCTGGAGATTAGAAGGTCCACCGCCGAGTCCGGCGGAGCGCGTGCTCACCTTGCTCGAATCCCTACTATTATTATTATGAATTAATATTATGAATTATCACTATCATTTCAGACCATATAAGCCCACTGCTGAAAAAAACATTATAATATGATTCAGCCCACAGCTGCACAAATCTTTTTCTGGGAAGACTCTCCGGAAGACACTCCATTGTAGACCTCATCTTTGCCCAGGCAAGCCTCGGTCAAGGTTTTTTTAAGATATGAAGTTAATATTACAACAAATCAATGCAAAGTGGAGCTACGTGATTCAAAGTTACTGGAATAAAATAATCATATATTTGACAGTAATAGGTTTTTTTTGTTGACTATCTGCTATCGGCTTTAGCCATTATCAGATACGTTCCAGGAGGAATTGTGTTGGTGCGATTCCGCCAAATATAATAAATAAATAAATAAATATTACAGGACATTCATTTTACACAGCGCCATCTAGCCCCAAACTAAGCATAGCTTGTAATATGGGAACTAGATTACGGATAAAATACTTAAATACTTTTTGTAAATACATACGTACTATATGATACAACACCCAAACACAGAACAAACATCTATATTCATCACACAAATGTTTGTCCTGGGTGGGAATCGAACCCACAGCCTACAGCGCCGAAGGCAGAGTTACTACCAACTGAGCTATGAGGCTTGGCACCGTAAAATGGCTAGAGACTTAATCTCGCGTGTCCTTGTATGTTCTTTATCGTCTAGGAGATTTTTGGCGAGTTTATTTGTGTGCCTGTTCAGTCGTTCTTTATATTTGGATCTCCAGGTATTCGTGTATTTCAGAGTTTCTCACAAACAGTGGCAGTAATAGGTAAAGCAAAGTAAATTTTATATTTAAAACCAAATAATAGGTATCCTATATACATACCATCATACACATACATTTTGAGATTAGTATTATTAGAAAACATAATAATTCGTTTCAAAAGGTATTAATCCTGTAACTACAATTCCACTTCTACTTACTATTTAACTTTCTTCTATACTGCCTTAGCGCTAATCTGTCAAATCCAAGAATCTATCGAGTAGCTAATCTGTCTTATTTATAATCTATCTTACACCAAGCAAAGGCTGCATTGGGTTGATGATAATGATGATACCCTAGCAATACGCCAATGCACGACCGACTAGAAAACATAAATGTCTTGTCTAGAAAAGATATAAAATATTGAAATAATGGCTGAGCCCCAGGATAATCAAAACGAAGACTTAGAAATCCCGTTAGTAATATTTCTGACTTAATATACAAAGGGACATTCATCATCCAAGACCCGCTTTAGGCTAGGGCTACGCATACTTTCACTGTTGCATAATTGCATCCCTTTGCTTATCCATCTCTTCAGTCCAGCGCTCGTTGCGCGACACGGCAGCCCCGATAGTACTGGTCACTGGTCATTACCAGTACATTTACCGACTCTATGTCATTCTACCACCTGTGTCACTACTCTATCGTCGATCCTTGTTTTAGCTTGCAGCGTGGATACTAGTTTAAACTGGGCATTTACTTGCCAAGTTTTAACTAATCGATTAAAAACCTTGTAAAATTAAACCTATGTTTCGAGCAAGAAGTTTTAGGTGGGTGGGATTGTTTAATTTCTGAGTAGCGCTGTGTAAAATAATGACCTGTATTAATTATTTATGAAACTCGGATAGGTACATACAAATATGGTATTGGTTTGTTAGTGTTTTTTGACGAACAACCGTTTTGGCAACCGAGTATCTTCAAGTGATATTTATCCCTATCCAGTCCCACCTAACTAAAACGCAGTAGGCCTGGTTTGACTAGGTTTTGTATCTAGCACTTAGGTATTATGCAAAGGGGGACGATGACTCGTCGCTATATGTGCAATGGCGTGTGGATGGCCGAAGTTGTATCCCGGTCACATTAGCTGTGGTGAGAAGTGCAATAGGTTATTATCGCACTTTTAGCCTCAGTAACAAGGATGAGGAGAAAAGGATCACTAGGAGACGTGACTCTAAACCTTAAAAATCTAATTTAAATGCTGTAGAGTGATGTACCTCCCTTTTATTTATTTCTAGTGAAGATGAAAGACTTCTAACCGTAAAAGATAGGATTCAACTATTTTTGCAAGCTCATTGGGAAGGTGTAGTGTGTGCTGTCTCACCAATTATACTGCTATCGATACTTGTACCGTTTCCACCTGAGGTGAGGCTATAAATGTATAATCTTGCTATAGTTACGTACAGTCAGTGACATATCATATCAGCCCACACACGTCCACTGCTGAACATAGGCCTCCCCTAATCGACGCCACAAAAAGCGACCTGAGCCTCCTTGATCCATCGACTCCCTGCGACGATGTCGTCGGTCCATCGAGTGGGAGTCTTCCCACACTCCGTCTCGCGTTTTATCGCGGTCGCCATGCAAGAACCTTTATTCCCCAGCGGTTATCGGTTCTGCAAGCGTTGTGGTCTGCCCACTGCCACTTTAGCTTGTTTCCTTTAGTTTGAGAGCTATGTAGGTGACTTTGGTTTTTCTACATGGATGTCCACATTTCGTATTTTATCACGTAGTGAAACTCCAAGCATAGCTCTTTCCATAGCTCGCTGTGCGACTTTGAACTTATTTACGAGGACTACAGTAAGCGACCTAATTATAATATATTAATATAATATAGTTTTTTTTTGTTAGGTTACAACAGGGCCAAGGGTGCAAGCGCACTTCACAATACAATACAATACAATAATTAATTAATAACACTTAGTTACAGGTCAGATTTTAGCTATATTCAAAATATAGCAGCTACAATAGAATTATATTATAAGATAAACATTTCAGAAATTGTTGACATATTTATTAATTTATATTTCGGGCAATCTATAGAATTCTTCTATTGTGTAAAAGGTGTTGTCTTTAAGCCATTTACGTAATCTAGGAACCTAAAACAAATTTTAGGCAAAATTCATTATTTATAAAGTCAGCAAACTTGTATAATAAACTGGTTCACTTTCCCGAGTTGGATCTCATCACTTTGAAGCCCTCTGCTTTCAAACGCGGTATCTACAAACATTGGTGTAACTTTGTTCACTACTGTTTGTTTTTTTCTTTTAACATTGTTTTCATATTAGAAGTACTAGCGTTTTATTGTTTTTATTTGTAAAAACATACAATTGGTCTATAGAAAAAATATGTGTAGGTACATTGTAAATTTCTTAATACCTTTGCGCTGTTTGTTTGATTTGATAGCACGTTGCCTGTGTCGCACTAGTTGACTTTGAATTTTCAATTCAATAAAACTAATATGTTTGCATGCAAAAGTAATGACAGAATTAACCAGATTTTAATATGATGACTCTAAAGTCATGCCTTCATTTTGAAAATAATGATACAGTTCTTTATTTTTACTTAAACCACGTATCTATATTAGTGCATTTAAAGTGCAGGCCACTTTACATGGATTCTAAGAATAAGTAAGTAGCAATATGTAAGTGCATTTAAGTGCACGATTCAGTTTTTCTGGTAAATAGTAGCATATATACCTAATAGCTCGACTAATTGCAAGCTTAAACTTTAAGATTAGGTCACTCAATAAGGGAATCAATATGCATTAGAAATCTAAGCATTAAATATTGCTGTATTCGCAGATATCGTAAAAGCCAAACAAGCGATATAAGCTTACTTCTGTGTTCTATCTAAAAAAAAAAAACTGCGATCATCAATCCGCCAGCCAAGCATGGTGATTGCAAAACCACTCAATTTTGAAGGAGGCTCCATTGAGCAGTTGAAAATAATAGGCAGTTTAAGTAGCTCGGCTGGATGTTGCTGCCCAGCAACAAGTTTAAAGTTGTAAGAGTAGCAGAAGCCCCTAGTGAAAGGGCTCATCCGGAGAATTACTACCACCATACTTATTTCAGCCGCCAAGCAGCATTGCTGTGTTTCGGTTTGAAGGGTATGGTTGCCAGTGAAATTACGGGTACGTGAGGCTTAACACCTTTATGCCTCAAGTCGACGGGCGCAATGCAGTGCCGTGTAAGCTATGTTCTTTTTGGATGTGACCTATGCAGTAAGGCTTTGTCATAGGCAAAAGTACACTTAACACCAGGTGCGCTACTTGCTTGTCCCGTCTCCTAGTAATGTAAAAAAAAAAAGTTTTTTTTTCGAATGGACAAACGCTAGACTGAGTATTTAGTGCGAGCAATATACTTGTCAATGTAATACACATATATAATATGTAATACCTTGCCACGTTTGCTTTTATTACGATTTGTATGAAAAGTAATACCGATTCACCATTCAGGTGAGCAAACGCGAATCGATTGCAACTCGCACTAGGCACTCTGGATCTAAACGAATCGAAACTCAATCTGATATTTAGTAGATATATTGATAGGCTAACTTTTTGATACAGATTTAAATTTGCAGAAATATCAATGGTGCGCTTATACGCTTATGTTAATGGCTATATACTGGGTCACCGAATGCATTCCATTGCCCATAACTTCATTTCTTCCTATCTTTATATTCCCACTTACTGGTGTGATGAACACGAGCGACACCTGCTATTGCTACATGAATGTACGTAATTCCATCCATAACATAATTGTTTATTATTTTCTTTGTACGTTGATATTGAAAAACTGGCTATCTAACCTCTAAATGCCGGGGCACAATGATTTAGAATTGTTGCTATGGTATCATACTTAAGTGAGATGTTGGAATCTAGCGAGGCGGACTTAAACAAAGTCCAACCACTAAGCCAACCAAGCATAAACTCTTTGAATCAAACCCGGAACCTCTGGGCCAGTGGGCCTACCAATAGACCACAGAGGCGGTTGAATATCCAACTTTATTTACATCTAAATGTCACTGGGCATGTAATTTGTCAGCACTTTACTTGGACAATGTGATAATATTATTTTAAAATCTAATTGTTCTCTTTATGAACAGGACACGATTGTGATGTTTTTGGGCAGTTTAATTCTTGCATATGCTGTTGAACAATCTGGTCTTCATAAAAGGATGGCATTGTGCGCAATCAGAGTTGTTGGATACTCGCATTACAGGTATAAAAAGTCAGCAATAATTTATCAATATTGTGTATATTCTAAAAACCGGTCTAATTACGATTCAAAATTGCACACTGATAGTTTCGACCAGCATATCAACAGATAAAATAATAAAAACTAAAAATACACTTTGTGTCACTATTTTTTTTTTATTTGTATTAGGAATCTCCCTAAAATTTCCAGAGAATATGCTGCGAAAGAGTTGAAATTAATTATCTCAAACAAAAAATCCTGAAACAAGGTAAAAACCATACTGAACCTAAACCTAAACGAACGAAACATAATACAATAATAGTACTAATTATCTTAATCTATGATAACGATATTTTTTTCAATTATGAAAACTAGCTAAAAGTAAATCAGGACACAAAGACTCTGGAACTAAATTAATGAGAAATACCCGTTTTTCTTTAAATGATGTCCGTTGATATGTGGTTCATAATTAATAAATATATGTAGGTATGGATAAGTATATGTCAATTTAATAAAAAAACGAATCTAAAATGGCGCCGCTAATCATTACCTATCACTCACACACTATTGTTGTTTATACTCACACGCACGGCTGTGCAACGTGCAAAAAAAAAATATTTATTTGTCAGTCTGGATGTGATGTCAACATCACGGCTACGCTGGGCCATTCATTTGATATTGTTATTATTTTCCGTTGTTATTTTGTACTGTTGAGTTTATTTTTTAGATAATGAGTCCCAGTAAACGAGGAAAGGTTAATCATAAAATAAAAAGGTTAAAATCACCATCAAATAAAATCAAATATAAATTTAATAAACTCATTTAAAATAATATACCTAAATCAAGCTGGAGTTTTATTGTACTAATTAAATCAGCCAGGTTATGTAGTAATTTGTTCGCCGCGCACAGATCATCTCTCGGTTTAAATGTAGGTTTAATTTTCTTTTCAGGTTGCTGTTTGCCATATCCTTTACAACAATGTTTGTTTCAATGTGGATTACAAACACAGCAGCGACTACAATGATGGTTCCGATAAACTTTGCTCTACTTCAAGTTTTTGAAGATGTAAGTATTGAAATCGAATCGTAAGAAAATCTGACACCATCATTTCAGTTGACTTTGACATAGACATTTTAGTTGCGCGACACACTATGCACCGCGTTATGTGACCGAAATTTAGCAATGATTAATGTAGGTATGAATGGAGTTTTTTTTTAAAATGTAGGTACATTTTCATATATTTCTTGCGATATTATATCCATCAGTACATCTATGGCGTTCGTTTTTTTTTTGGTCTAGTCTAGTCAAATGGACAGGTTGACGCGTAAAGATACGCAGATATTCGTTATTCCCACATTATATCCCTCTTATTTCCCTCTATTTTATTTATACCCTATATTAAACTCTTATTTTATCATAATTGTAAACGGCGGATGATCGCAAATCTTGGAAGGATATGGGGGAGACCTTAGCCCTGCATTGGGAGAGTATAGGTTAAAAAAAAAGTAAGTTTCCACTTTCATCATGATTTCTTTATATCAGTGTCGGTACTGTGATACAGGAAATTTCTTAGTGCGGGTACCATTGAACCTCTTGGTAATATTATGTTCTTCTTTAAATATTTATTTTGTATTTGTATTATTATTGTACTCGGTCGGTGACTGAACATCAAATGGCAAATCGTATGATCGCAACTGCTATGGTGAGGCGTTAATTTTTAGGCTGGTACATCTATACCTACATATTCAAGCAAATTTAGGTTTTGTGAAGAAAGCCAGCAAATAAGTTAATTCAACAGCCCATTGATGTCCACTGTATGACAGAGCCTCCTCCAAAACTGGAGGGATTAGCCGCTACGTTTTGCATGGGAAATCTGAAATATGCTATTTCCGGTTTAAAATACGTGCCCGCCACCACCTCATGAAAATTTGGTAAATATACGAGTAAAGCTAGTGGATTCTTCGAGTAAAAATGTGGTTGTTTTCCAAGACTTTTATTTTCAAAGGTCGAAACCTCTTTAGGAGCGTTAGACATTTTTTGAAAAAAAACATTGAACTCGCGTCACCATACACCTTACCGACACTACTTTTGACACATTTGACTTTAAGCACATTGTCACGTTATCTTTACGGTCCTTGATCTGAACCTTGGCGGTGATCGGAGCTTGCTCTTGAATTTGTCCTCAATCCTGAGGGTTTCGTTCTGAAGGTAGGAGTGGAAATAGATCATACAACTGAATTATTTTTCTACCCTGTTTAGAGTATGTTGTTTTTATTTTGGATGGTAAATAGTTGATGAAAGGGTTTCAGCACACATCTAACTGTGCACAAATTATGTCATTTTTTGTCTGTGATTTGATAATGTTTTTGCCAAAAAAAGTCGCAATAATTGATCGCAAATTTTTGATAAAGCAGTTTTTTTGCAACTGAAGACATTTCGCGAGAAACGGTAGTAATATAATAAAAAACATATAATAAAAAAGAGTCAGTTTTGGGAAAGTAGTTATTTTGGAAAAGTAAACATTGTATACCTAATTGCTTAACTTGGCTGCATAGCACTGTGTGGGGAATTATTGTTTTGTAATATTTAGTTTATATAATTAACATTTATGCATTTTACAGCGAAATCTTTTTAAAATATTTGAATCGGACGTCAGTGGTAATAATATCGCTTCAGATATGGCAACCTGCTACTTTTGCACTACATCATTTTCCGCTACTATTGGTGAGAAAACATTAGTTTTTTTAAATGCAACTCCGAGGTTGGTTTTTTGTATTTTTTTTTATTTATAGGGGTAAGCTCTGGACCTTGAGACTCACCAGGACATTACCTGGGCGTGGTTGAAGTCTATAATGAAGCTATCCGCAAAGCTGCAGCTTTGTGGATAGCTTCTGGGAAAGTTGACTTCATTACCTCCACCAGCGAAGTCAGAACAAACAGCATTCTTACGTGGCATGCTTGTTTTACAATGTGCCCGTTAGATTACGAGCATGTGTCAAATGCACACATAAACTTTCAACTCCAAATAAATGAACGGTCCATTGCTGCTCGACTGAATTTGAACCCACAATCTCCGGATCGGAAGGCGGGCCATAACCACTAAGACCATACCACACAGCTCATATACCTTGTATAATGATTAATAAATAAATAATTTAACTTATACCAACAGGTGGAATCGGAACACTTGTGGGCACCGCTACTAATTTGGTGTTCAAAGGTTTATATGTCAGGTAAAAAATAATCAAAGAATACAACCTACATAGTAATCTTTCATGGATGGCTGGAAGATACATGCACCGTTTATGATGTCAAAATTATCAGATGAATCATAACATTAGAAATATTGAAATGCAAAATCTCTGTTATAATCTCATATCAAATAAAAATGTAGGCTTTGCTGACGTGGAGTGTTGCCTATTCTGTTCAAATCAATTTTTTATCTTATACTAATATAAAATGCTAACTGACTCAGTGATAACAATGCACAGCCTAAACGGCTAATCGTAGAGACATCAAATTTGGAGGGTATGTTTTACTTGATGCGAAAATGAGTGCTAAGAAGGGATTTTGAAAATTCGTACCCTAAGGAGTTCAAAAAGGGGTTGAGAGTTAGCATATGAAACAGATAAGAACGTGATTCATGTTTTTTATTTTTTAATAATTGAAGGGCTAATTTAATAATTCGTTTTATTAGAAAAAAAAACAAAAAACATTGTTATTTAACAGAAAAAAAACGCGATGTACACGAGGTTTCTATGATAAACTGGTGTGCTCTTTATGCAATGGATGAATGTCAAAATTACCAAGGTCTGATGATGGAGTGAGATCAATATAAAGGGGTTTTTTCACCAAATAACAGTAATACATATTAAGAGCGTTGCGCATTTTAAATGATTGTGTCTACGAACCATGTAAACCAGGGTCTTACGATGATGCCAGCGGAACTCTTGAATAATGCATGGTATAATAGTCGTGCTTATACTTTTTGAAATCGGTATAACGAGGCATTTAACGTCAAATGTTTTTTTTTTATTTAGCCGGCCGTAGCAGTCGCGGCTTAAGAATCGACCCCCTCCATTAGATAAGATAAGATAAGATAAATTTATTTCTTAAAATACTAGGATACATAAAACAATTAGAGCTAGGTTGGTAGAAGGTAATTATATAATTCTAATTTTGGTGCCCTGAGTTCCGGACAAGAGATTCTGTATCCCGGTCCTCAGTGCCCCCCCTTATATTACGTTAAACAAACAGAAAAAACTTATGTATAATTTAATACATCTATTGCTAACTATAATATACTTATGATATAAATGTAGAAAAATAAGGTAGGGTTACATGGGTAGGTATAAATAAGCAATGATTCAGTTTTAACTTTGTTGTGAGAATTTAATATAGGTAGGTAGGTATACGGTAAATAAGTAAACAGAAAGTGTAGAGATATTTGGAAGGTATTTACACATACCTTATACCTGTTACACATCATAATATTATCTAGGCTTTTAGGGGACTGAGCTTATATAGCAAGAAGGCAATTACATTATTACTAGATAGATATATACTAATAGGTACTTAGGTTGAACTACGTAGCATTGCAGTATACGTAGGTACTTAAATAAGACAGTTGTTTGGGTGTAAATATAAGATTAGCTTTGAAACAACACAATTACGAGTACATTATTGTAGGTACGTTGGCTGGTTGTGGGTAGAAAAATTAAGTTGAGCGGTATTGTTGAACAAAATGAGAGAACAAGTTATAGTCTACCTCCAAAATATTCGCGAGTTTAGTTCAGTTATAGCGATGGTTTCTAGTTGTGAATCGGGGTATAGTCTAGGAGATGGCTCACGATAAATTTAACAGAAACAATAAACTAATCAAAATAGGTTTTATTTAATTGATTTCGAATTAGGCATTAGATTTAGTAATTTAAATATTCTACTGTACTGTACTGGACTGTACATTTTAATGGTCAATAGTTTTTAAGGTGATTATTTTATTTAGATTTTAAGTAGGTAGGTACTGATTGTTCACTTCAATAAACCAACAATGAAAATAAAATATGCTTACTATTTGATATATTAAATAAAGTAAAGTTTAATTTAATTCTGGATTGGATGGTTGTGTTTACATATGTGTTTTATTCCATATTAATAAATTCTTTAAGTTTGGATCATTAATAACGCTTCCGTTTCCGTGTAGTCAAGGTTTAGTAACCAGGACTTTAATTTCTTTTTGCAGTTTATTTTGTTTAGTGGGTGAAAGTAAAGTTCTTTATTTATTCTATTGTATAAAAAGGGAGCCATGTAGCAATGTTGGGTGTTAGTAAATTTTGTTCGGAATAGTCTAGTTATACAGATTTTATCAATGCGTCGTCTATTTATGGATGGATCAAAAGATGTTCGGGAGTGCTGCAATGTAAGTATATTGTGAAGATATAATTGCCTTACTGTTAGTAGCTCGCAGTCTTTATAAAGGTCAGTCGTAGGAAAGCGGAAGGGTTTGAATAGAAGTACCTTTAAAACAGACCTTTGAGCTCTTTCAAGTCCAAGTAAGTGACATTTAAAGGCTGCGCCCCAAGCTGTGATGCTGTAGCATATAATGGATTGACATAGGGCTATATAGATAGATTTAAGTAATTGGAGGTTCAGTATTTGACGCAATTTTTTGAAGATCCATATCAACTTCCTGACTCTGGAGGTAGTGTGTTTGATATGGGGCAACCATTTTAGTTTACTGTCTATGACGACCCCTAAATATTTTATTTCTTCGACTTTCTTAATACTCGGACAGCTGCATGAAGTTGTGAAATCGCATGAGTGTGCTTTAATGGTCAGATTTGAGTAATTGGGTACGGCTCCGCGGATATTAAAGCATAAGTATTTTGTTTTGTCTATGTTTAATGTCAGCACATTATCATTCAGCCAATGCATGATATCATTTAGTCCACGTTCTGCAGTAGCATAAACTTTAGGCCAGGTAACTCCCCGAAATATAACTGCCGTATCGTCCGCATAAGTGTATATAGACGCGTTTTCGAGAATTCCATTCAGAGAATTCTAAAAAACCCTAATATATGCCATTGCTTATTTTATATGGGTTATCTACTTACGAATAGACAAACGTCAATTATGTACGGTTTCGGAGATATGTGACATTTAACACCGAAATTAAAAAAAAAAAACTCGTGTCTACTTATAAGTATATGATAAAATATACATTAGATTATATGGGTTTTTATATTTACGTGGAAACCTGATTTGTTTTTTATGAATACCGTATGAATTTCTTATGCATTTCATAAATAGCTGTTATTTTGACATTACAAACGGCCATTTAAATTTCATTTATTTGAAAAGATATGTTGAGATGATGTTTTTATTTTACAGAGCCTACCCCAAATCACCGGAATACCTTTCGTTTCCTCAATTCTCTGCATTCTCTTTACCGCTAATGCTCGCTATGGAAGGGTTTCTCTATTTGTCTATGATTTCAATGTACTTCGGGTTTCTCAGGTTAGTTATCAACATGAAAAAAAAAACAGGAAACTTGATAATTTTTATCTAGCAATGGTTTACTTACAGCATCTACGATCCTATTTATCTGGTAACTGGTAGCCTTTATCAGTAGAACCTGTACCAGTAGAACTCTACAGGTACGAATTTGAAAAAGTCCACTCAATAACATGGCAAAACATGGACCATGGGCTAATGACAGGACTTGCCATGATCACCACGTTTGGCATGTGAGTCGTAGTTTGGTTTTAAATGCAAGTGGATGCTGCCTATCTGGAGGAGTAATCCTGCTGCTTCCTAAGCCATTCACAGGAAGATATTGAGGTGACCATATTCCTTGCCGGACCCACCATGGCCTTAACACATAAACGCAGAGGCTCTGAAAGTTTTCATACTGGCCAAACTCTACAGAATGGACTCGTGTTTTTCATCAGTATATTCAGGATTCCGATTACTTGAGATGAAGGTCACTTCCCTATAATACAATAAAAAAATGATTAAAATGTTACAAATGTAAATTTTACTAGAGACCCCATTTTTTTGGCAAAACATGGCAACAATCAACATGGCTGCATCGATTTCCACTAAGCATGAATAATAATAATTCCAGATTAATAAAAAAAACGCATTGAAATTTTTTATTTTAATTTCGGAGCAAGGCCATCGACAAACAAACCTATAGACTGAGTCTGGGGTTTCAAATGATCCCTCCTGTTTCCTCTGATCCCTCCTGTGTGATCCCTAAGTCCATACTGATTGGCTTTTTTCAATATTCGGTGTTTTATTTTTCAGACCAAACAGTAAAGCAGCGAAACGTTCACAAATATCAAAAGAAGGGATGGAAGCTGCGAAAAGTGCGGTAAATAAGGATTGGGATGAGCTTGGAAGGATTACATTTTGGGAAACAGTAAGGATTTTTGTAATGGTTTCGTTTGCCAAAGGGATTTAATTGCTGACTTTCTTTTGCGTTTATTGGACATTT
Organism: Venusia cambrica; assembly: GCA_951394065.1. Lineage (NCBI taxonomy): Eukaryota > Metazoa > Arthropoda > Insecta > Lepidoptera > Geometridae > Venusia > Venusia cambrica. The sequence continues at coordinate 13,339,581 of OX596043.1, read as the reverse complement.
CGGATGCGCGCCACCCAGAGAAGCCGCAGCGGACATTTAAACGAAGTTATTTTCCACACATAATGGCATCGATAGGCCTTTCAAACGAATAAAAAAATTGATGATATCTCACACACTCTTTGTTTAATATTAATTTAAAGTTAGGAAGCGCTTATTGAAAAACCGCAAACTAGCTTTTAAGATAGAGCCATAATAATATATTTTTAAATAACCCGTTTCCTTACCCCTTCAATATATATTTTTATTTTTATTAATAATGTGATGTAATGCAACAAAAGAAATATACACTGTGTGAAAATTGCAACCGGCTACCTATTACGGTTCATGAGATGCAACTCACTGACAGTTAAACGATCTTAGTAATTGTGCCCCAATTACTAAGAATCAACCTTCTGATCAAGCCCCCCCTTGGGTACGGAACCCTAAAAACGAAAAAGGGATTATTTACACCTGTTCTTGGTCTAAATATGGGTTTTTAAGCCTTAGTGTGCGAGTTAATCTTACACTTCTCCGGTGGTTGTTATCGGGCCGCATAGTTTGCAAGATATCTTATGGGACAGACTCATAGTCACACCATTCTGTGATACCAATGTAGAACATAAGCATTTATTGTAGACCTATGGTGATAAGCCGCGACAAATCTCAAGTTATATCATGTCGTCTACGTAGCACGTAGCATTGAGTTTATCCACCGTACTCGTAGCAGTGCTACGCCACAACAACGCACGTGAGAAAGACTTCTCTAGATGATCATCTTAGGACAGCTGCAATGAAGTATTTTATCAATTTACAGATGGTGATAATTTTGTTTAGCGGTGCGATGCTACTGTTCTTTTGCCGTTCTCCCCAAATATTTATCGGATGGGCTGATAAAATTGAGACTTATTTTGGAGTAAAGGACAAATTGTAAGTTGAATAAAATAACATCCTAAGTTTACTAAGAGAATGCGATTTCGTAAAATGTGTAGTAAATTTAACGCAATTTGACAAAACCGTCATGTGTAGAAAATGTATGGATTTTATTTTCATTTTCTTTAGTGTTTAAATACAATTTGATTTCGTGAGTTACTTTTCGAAAAGTATTCCTCGTGGGAAAACTAATCGACCAAACTGTTTTCAATTACATTTTTTTGACTGGAAAAGGTGATAGTGTAATATTTATAGTCTTCAAAATAAAACAACAACTTTTAGTAACAAAACTTTCTCATATCAAAAGAAAAGGTGAAAAGCAACTCTAATAATAAATAAGTTTGTTATTTTATTTTATTTACACGCTACATTACATTACACGACTGTTTCATCGTAAATAATAATAACTAATATTGAATCTATAAATAATGATAATAATGTTAAGTTACGACATAAGACGAGAAACTGATCACAGTTAACTTTGTAAGTGGACACTGTTAATATGTATTTCTTTTTCAATAAATGATTTCAATTTCAATTTCAATTTCAATTTCAATTAATAAAAGGTGCTACAAAGTGATTCGAAGTGCTAAATAGAGCTATGAAGTGCTACGAAGTGTTTCGACGTGCTACAAAGTGCTACAAAGTGCTACGAAGTGCTATGAAGTGCTTCGAAGTGCTACGAAGTGCTACAAAGTGCTTCGAAGTGCTACGAAGTGCTACAAAGTGCTACAAAATTGTTTAAAGAGCTACTAATATCGCTCAATGGGTATTTCTGATCTCCGGAAGATTTTTCCTGCAGATGCAGATGGGAGATGTTGCAAGGTGATCATAGACAGTGTCGACATTGGTGGAGTGGAGTTCTACTACATTGCCGAGCACTTGGAGAGAGAGGGTGGTTCCGCTACTTCACATGTTAAAAGATAATAAATGGTTCATATAGTGCCGCTTGATCAGTATAGCGAGTAGCCACATATTTACAACTTATTAGAATTAGGATAAACTGTAAACATGTAAAAAAAACATTGCACTAAATTTAAACAAACACATTGTATAAATTTAGTGTAATGTTTTTTTCATCTGTTATTTTATCTGTAATAAGAAGGATATTTCATTTAAATTCATCAGATTTTCAAATAAATTTTTGGGACTCACCTTGCATTACGTACTTTCAATGAATCAAAAATGCAGTTTGTCTATCAAAATGTCCACTTTTGGTTGTGTTCCTTATATGAGTATATTGTTTTAGCATTCGTGACTCTGCTGCGGCGATGTTTGTTGGATTTTTGATGTTACTCCTTCCGTCCACATTTGGTTTTTTCAAAAATTTTACTGCTAAACGTAAGTCTGTGTATTTTAATTCTAGAAATGTTTGATTAAAGGTTGTATTATTTGTTAGTTTTAGCTTATTTTTTTCTAGTTACATGCCAATAAATCAGCAGTTCACTCCCAAATACTGTTTTGTGCTAAACACGAGCAAGAGTAAAAGCAAATAGGTTTTATAATAATAATAATAATAGTAAAATGTATTTCAGGTAACTTAAGACACTTTTTCAAGTACAGAATGGTAATTTTATTAATTCTAGGACTCATAAATATGTATACCTTAAACTAAAATACATATAATATAAGCGAGTTTAAGTAGGCACACGTAATGTCGACGTGTGATCCCCGGTGTCTCGTGTCAGGCGGCAGACGAATCGACGATACTTTAAAATGAAAGGCGCGCTAATGGTGACCAGAATATAAAATAAATACAAAATTCATTTTATATGAAATATCAGATTTCATTGTAATTATTATTGATCGAGTGAGCGAATTAAACGAGATCTCCAAATTATGTTGGGAAATCCGGAATTGTATGTATGTATGTATATATGTATGTATGCATGTAAGAGGCAATGTTTGTGACTCACGAACGGTTTATTCGATTTTGATGAAATTGAAATTGTAAAGAGATATGTATATGAAGTGATTTCCGTGGGTAATTTTGATAAGTGGGGTAATTTTTGAAATATTGGGGTTAAAAGAAATACCTAACATTTTTCGCCCATATCTTTTAGTGGCTATTTCGATTAATTCAAAATTTTGAATGTTCAGAGAATATTATATATGAAGCATATCAATCGCAAGATTTTTTTTTGAAAACTAGGGTAGGTTTTGAGAAATAGGGGCGTTAAGTGAGACAAGAAGATTTTTGGCTTGTAGGGTATCATTTAAAAGAGTATTCGTTGCACATTCATAAAACACATATTTAACTTTTGAATAAGGGTGGTATTTGTAACAAAGGGGTGTGTTAAGGGTAAAACGCTTGGTATGTCTTGTACTATACAGTTAAAAGGGGTTGGCTTCACAATCCACTTATTTTTATTTGCTGAAACCACCCCTTCATTTCAATAAAGGGGTGACAATGAATAACAACATTTGAGGAACTCAACTTTCTGATCCTAAAGGCTAAGATTGAAGTCTTAAAAAAGAGTAAAAACGTGAAATATCACATAGAATGGGGGTTGATAGTTATGGTGGTTTGAAGATGACGGGGCATAAGATGATCATCAGGTAAGGTAAAACCTCTTTTACCTTACCAACCTACTTTACCTTTTTTAGTTTTATTGAGATTTTGAATACCCTCATATTCGAAATCTCAATAAAACTGTAAATTTATTTATTTTAAACCGACTTCAAAAAAAGGAGGAGGTTCTCAATTCGGGTGTATGCTTTTTTTTGTTTGTTTGTTACTTGATTTCTCCGCCAATTCAAAATAGGTTTTAATGATTCTTAACGTTTGGTAGGCCATACTCGCGAGGTGGTCCCATACAAATTTTATCAAAATCGGTTCAGTAGTTTGGTTTTTATATCAAAATAACGGGAAAATATATGTCATCCAAGTAAACGATATTGCGTATGCTGCTTTCCTGTGGTGTTTACGGTCACTAGAGTAGACCTTTTGAACCGCTTACCTTCCAGTATCATCATCATCATCATCAGGCTTTTGCCATAATCACCACGCTTGGCATGTTGTTGACCGCAGTAATGATGATACGCAGTAGTAAGTGGAATTGACTTTGACGCATTCTGGCTATAAATGCTGTATACATGTATCATCATCATCATTACAGCCCATAACTACTGCATTACCTCAGAACTCCGTTATTACTCAACCGATTTGGATAATAGGTTTTCATACTAAAAATACCGTATTATTACACCCTCACACGACTCTTAAATAGTGTATCGGAGACGTCGTGGTGTCGTAGGTTTTACAACGAAAAAAGCTAAAAATAAACTCTTTTCGGAAAAAAATGGAACCGACTTCACCACTAAAAACTTACAAATAACTCTTAGGGTAAGTTTATATAATTTGAAGGCGGTGCCACACAATAGACATGTTGTAGTGCTTGGCAATTCGGCACCAACTTCGGCTCTCAGTTAAAGTTTTGTTTACACATAAAAGTGGCTGCCTTTTTGGTGAAGCCCCTTGGTTGACATCAACCTTTTTATGTTTATTAGGGGTGACTTATTCACTTTTTTTTTCTACACCACTACTATGACGTACAGTCAGTGGTTTGGTGCTTTGCTCTCATTTTGGCTTTGCATACAAAAGAACTCTCAGTTAGCATGAGAGTTTTGAACACTCACGTGAACTATTTTACCTCTAAATGCCAGAACGCAACAATTTATAATAAATAAAAGCTTAACTAGTCGGGTGCTGAAAATTTCACAAGGTGTGTTCGAGGACGATATTGCAAAAGTCAGCACCCAACGAGCTAAAATAAGTGTCGGGTGTGTTACGTCGAAATTTGTTAGCTCCCGTGAATTATAATACACGATTATGTTTCTCAACTTGCAGCCGATAATGATGGAAATTTAATATTGCCAAATAAACCAGAGAGATCAATACTGGATTGGACAATTATGAATGAGGTCATGCCTTATAGCTTTATGTTCCTTTTAGGTAAGTAATACTCAAAGATTCTTAAAAAACATATTTATTAAGCATCTATGTGATTGTTTAATCTTTCAATCTGTTCTCAATCTTATCAATCTGGAAAGAAAAAAAAAAGAGGAAAGGAGAAGATTAAAATATTGCAGATCGTTTTTTTTAATTGTTTTTGCGTACATTTATATCTTTATTAATTGGTAACCTGTTTATATGTTTCTCATGTACTTAATTAATTGATGTTACAGATTAAGTCATCATATTTCATAAAACGTTAAGCAGATTAAATAAATATGTTTCTCATGTACTTAATTAATTGATGTTACAGATTAAGTCATCGTATTTTATAAAACGTTAAGCAGATTAAATAATGCTATGTTTTTAAACAATTTACAGTAGTAGGTATATTGTTTAGTAACATAGCATAAATCGTTTCTGAATAAACTTTAAATGATATGGTTTACAGTTCAACCGCAACAATTTAGGGTTTGAGAGTTGCTATACAATGAAGTACGGTACAAGGTACAGTAGAATTAAAGCAGGATTATCGGTATATTTTCTTTCATTATTTTTGTGAGCAAGCTGAAACGGTTTAAACTCGCTAATATACTGACGGAGGTTTTAAGCAAAGCGGGGTACTTACACACATTTAGAAGACGATTGAGTTTGTTCAGGAGATCTATAATATGGTCCAAAACAACCACATCTTCATCATCATCATCATTTCAGCCCACATATACGTCTACTGCTGTACATAGGCCTCTCCTTATTGACAAACACATAGTATTAAGATGAGAACGAGGTTAACTTTTACAAGGGTTTTTTTTTTAATTAGTCGATTTCTTTAATAATCCAGATAAAATAGGTAGAATAATCCAGCATAATAAATACAAAGAGGTTTCACGATGGATGAAAACGGGATGGCAAGGCATTTATATTATTGCCATATTTTCACGTTCTCCCCTTCCACTCTCCCCTGTCAACCGTCAGCTCAGCATCCACTCCTCTTACATACATATCGTCTATCACAGAATCCAGCCATTTCCTTCTCGATCTACCTCAACTCCTGCGTCTGTTTGCATTCATATCTTACATTATTTTAGTTAAGTTACTTTCTTCCCTCCGCGTAGCATGTCCATACCACGCTAACCTATAACTCCTCATTGTTCTCACTGGAGCTACTTTTAGACTTCCCCTGATATCACATCAACACATCAACAGCCCATAATTGTCCACTACTAGACAGAGCCTCCTCCAAAGCTGCAGGGATTTGCCATAATCACCACGCTTAGCAGGCGGATTAGTTATTCGTAGTTAAGGTGTAGATTGACAAGCCTCATAGCTCAGTTGGTAGTAACTCTGCCTTCGGCGCTGTAGGCTGTGGGTTCGATTCCCACCCAGGACAAACATTTGTGTGATGAATATAGATGTTTGTTCTGTGTTTGGATGTTGTATCATATAGTACGTATGTATTTACAAAAAATATTTAAGTATTTTATCCGTAATCTAGTTCCCATATTACAAGCTATGCTTAGTTTGGGGCTAGATGGCGCTGTGTAAAATGAATGTCCTGTAATATAAAAAAAAAAAAAAGATAATACGCAGAAAGAAGCTGCTGCCCTTCTTATGGTGAGATCCCTTAGTCTGCTTTTATGACATCCATGGGCTGAGTTGGAATGGTCGATTCTTACGCCACGGCATGATATACTCATTCCTTATCATAATACATTCTTGCCACACCATATACTCACCTTAACATTCGCATCTCAGGTACATGCACTCTTTTTTCATCCATATTCTTCATTGGCCATCATTCTGACGACTGGCCTGATGACCATCATGTAGATATTCCCGAAAGCATATTCGTGGGCAACTTATGACCCACGGGGCATCCGTGGGTCTCAATTTGCCCCAATTATGCTGTTGTTTGACCTGTCACCACATCATCCATCCTGCATTCAATATGTTGCTTATATCTCGGTCGCTATCACCGTTGTTTTGGAAGGGTGAACCAAGGTATCTAGAACCTGAGCAGGCTGGTGGATACACCGTCTGAGGCAATTTTTTATTGGTGAACAATTTGAGAAAACTCCGAATTCACATAACAGGTTTTCGGTTCTGGCTGATCTATAGACCAAAACTCTCTAATTTCTCTTGCCATTTTCCCAGTCTACTCTGAATCTCGGTCGCATTTTCTCAAACAATAATTATGTTGTCCGCAAATAGCATAATGGCAATCAACTTTTGGCTAAATAAATCAATTGAAGTGTCTGTTTGTAATGTCAAAATAACAACTTTTTACTAAGTGCATATAAAAGTATATTATGGGACTTGTAACAAAAATATATTTAAACATAGTTTGTTCCGGCTAACCTCCGATAGAGCTGGACCAATTTTGACGGCACTTTCACTGGAAGATAGTTGATGCTATAAGAAGTAACTTATTTATAATATAGTAGAAAAAAATATTTCGTGGGTGCTTTAAGGATTTTGGGAATTTGCCACGGGATTACTGGAACAAAGTCCTGGGTGCTAGTGAGTAGGTATTTACCTAGTAAATGTGCCTACTTTTTAAAATAAGCAATGTATTTTATGGTTGCAGGTGGTGGGTTTGCTTTATCAGAAGCTGCCAAATATGAACACTCTAATTTAAACGGAAAAATTGGCCTAGCACTGAAAACTTTAAGCAACATGCCAAATTACTTTATTATCTTCTTGATCATTACATTTACAGTGTTCATAACCAATTTTGCTTCTAATGTTGCCGTTTGCAATGTTATCACGCCTATAGTGATGCAGATGGTAAGATATTATCTTATAGACAATTTATATAAAGCTCATATTTTCAGTTGCTAGAATTTTTTTTTCATTTTCACCATAGATAAATAAGTATTTATTGCATCTCAGTTTTATGCATTTTTTTATTTTATTCGTTTTGCAACCCATGCCATGAAACAAATCAGATTTTATCCTATCTTATAGATTATGACACTATAGTTTATGGGGCATTTGTAGCTTGTGTGTCGTCCATGAAACCTTGCCGTCACTTTATTAATCCCAAATACATTCTCCGTTTGACTTCTCTGTCAATGTTGCCAATGTTCAGATAAATTGAATCTATTAACAAGTTGAAAGTTGAAAAAAGTAAAGCCCGACTGCAAAACTTTTAAATTTCAAGTTTAACGAAAACACAGAAAAAGTATCACATCTGATTAAGAAATAAAATCATTATAACATATAAGCTTGTGTGATAAACAATTTTTAGATTAATAAAAATTAAAAGGGGTTATTGATTCACTCCCCATATATAAATACTAGCTTTTGCTAGCTTGTAAGCTTGTCAGATAAAAAATCGTCAATAGTATAATAAGCTTTTTTTTGTAAAATGGATTTGATATTTTTTTGTACAATGAGTCTTTCTCTTCAACTTTTATTGAACGTAACAAATAAACAGATACTTTCAAAGATTATATAACAAAAGTTTATATTTAACCGCCTCTGTGGTCTATTGGTTCAACCCGCCGATTTCAGATCCAGAGGTCCCAGGTTCGATCCCCTGGAGAAGCAATATTGTGCTTGGTTTGGTTGGTGGTAGGATTTTGTTAAAGTCAGCCTGGCTAGTTACCACAATCTTACCTAATTCTGTCGCCATAAGAACAATTCTTAGTGACAAAAAAAATGTTGTGTTCCGGCATTCAGAGGTAAGATAGCCACTTCCTCAGTTTGTTGAGGATTCCGGGGGAAGTGCGCCTCCATCTTCGGCCTCATCTCAACTTTGCACTTGAAACATGATGTAAACGGCAAATATTATCGTAGTTAAATATCCTCGGTGCTAACATAATTTATTTTTGTAAGAAATTAATTCCCACAACGTTTCAAAAGTTTAATTCCCGATTTTATCTTCTTCGGGGATGATTTAACAAAAGCGTTAAATGTGTTTCAATAACTCAAGGAGGATCTCTAACTTAAGGAATTATGAGTTTCCCGTACAAACTTTCATCCCCTATGCGACACCTTTAAGGTTGTGTTTTGAGGCATAAAGTAGCCTATGTCCTTTTCCCAAATACTAAAAATCTTTTTATCAAATTTCATCATCGATCCGTTCAGCCGTTTTGCCATGAAAACGTAACAAGCAAACATACAGAGACACTTTCTAATTTATAATATTAGTATGGATATCGCTTTATGTCACTTTCAAAAAGTAGACAAATCTAACAATTCCTAACCGGTGGGTTATGAGGTTTTAGGAATTGATGTTCGCCGATTGATGAATCGGCGAACTGTAGGGCATGCCAATGAAATAGCCATACATACATACATGCTCTAAAAAAATATAACCCTCCTTTTGAGGCAGTTGGATAAATATTAAAGTAGGGAAAAAGTACTTTTTAAAGTTCTGCTATCGTTACCTGGCGGATTTCCCTGCAAATAGTTTTAAGGATACGTTTTGCGTGCACGGATGAGTGTGAATTTGGCAGGACCTACATTGTCAAATAGGCGGTAATTCACTATTATATATATATATATATATGTATATATTTTTCATTGCAGGCAACAGAAATTAATAAAAATCCGCTCTGGTACAACATTGCATCAGGATTGTCCTGTTCATTTTGCTTTTGCTTACCCGTCGGAACACCTGGGAATTTGATTGTACAGGGCGCTGCCAAAATACCTACTAGTAAAATGGTATGACCGTTTTGCTTTACCATCTTTATAAGTTTAAGCTGTGTAGACAGTGTAGCTCGGCGATTTTATGGTTGATGAGAATATATTGGTATTGGTATATATTGGTATTGGTACATAAGCGCAGCGCCATACCTGCGTATCTTAACGCGCTAAGTTGTCCAGATTGAGAATAGTTAGATTGCGCTTTATATTTTAATAAACAAAAGAACATCTAATAAATTTTAACTCCATAGATGAAAACTAGCCTATCCAAACTGCATGTGACATTGCAATTCAAATGACAATTCACATACATTTTCAATAAATGGGCCGCATCTATGCTTATTACCTATATACTGATTATTTTGGCCGCCGAATTGCCGTATTGTGCTTTGTTTGGTAGGTTGTAGGACTTTGTTTAAGTCCATCTAGCTAGCTACCACCATGTTACCTAAGTCTGTCGCCGTAACAACAATTCTAAATGGTTGTGTTTCGGCATTTAGACGTAAGATAGCCAGTTCCTCAGAATGTTAACCACCTCTGTGGTCTAGTGGTTCAAACTACCGATTGCAGATCCAGAGGTCCCGGGCTCTATCCCCATGGGGAGTACAATATATTGTGCTTGGTTTGGTTGGTGGTAGGACTTTGTTGACTCCGCCTAGCTAGCTACAATCATCTTACCTAATTCTGTTGCCATAATAACATTTCTAAAATTGTTGTGTTCCGGCATTCAGAGGTAAGATAGCCAGTTCTTCAGTTTGTTGAGGATTCCGGGTGAAGTGCGCCTCTACCTTCGGCCTTATCTTAACTTGTTACCAGGTGAGATGACGGTCAAGCGCTTTTCTTGAATGGTACTAAGGGTACAAAATAGTGTCACTTGTGCATTCAATGGTACTACTGAAATGAAAGCGAAATAAATCTCTATTTTTAACTCTTGCCCACAGTACTCTTGCGCACTAGCTGCTAGTCCACTTATATGCCAAGGACTAAGTCATCAAAATGTCTTATTTCCGACCTTCCTATAACAGATAATGACAAAATGCCTGTAATTCATAGTTTCGTTGAAACAAAAATAAGATGGGTAGTTTTCGACCTCTAGACTTGCCTGGACAGGGAATGTCTTACTCTCAGAATATCTGCAATTAACTGTGATGGGGATTGATGAAGGTAGGTTCCGTATATCTAAAACCCGATGGCCTATTGTGAACTTCATACAAGTAATTTTCGGATGTTCCGAACATTTCGGAGATTGTTTTAGAAACTCAGTCCTTAGGGCATATACGTGCTAGTCCAAAATCAAAAGTCACAGATATGGTAAGTAGCGTGGTGCCATTTGAATTGCACTTTAACATAGGTAATGTAGCTTTTTTGAAGAGGTCCTGTCACAGGTAATTTAGGACGTAGATAGAGTAAGCATTACAGCCAATAAGGATTTCCAGAACCAATATGAGCCTAAGACTAAAGCCCCATTACACATTTCAGATAAAAGCCGGAATATTTCCCACAATATCATCAATATTCTTGACATGGATATTCATTTGTTTTTGGGCCCCTGTAATTTGGCCCGATTTAACAATACCGCATGGTATAAAGTTTACCTTAAATTCAACAATCATTGATGGAAATATTATGAAGACTCCCTATGAAGACTAGTCAAGCCGTTTGGGTGTTGTCTAAAGCCAAAACAAGTCAAATAGATCTGATAGCTTTAACCCACTTGCAGTGTTTCTATAAACCGTAATCGCTCTACCAATTGAACAGTTTTTTTGGCTTAATCCATAATGCTCCCACTCTCATGAGTTTTGTATTGATGATAATCAAGCGTTGGACCACCAACTCACTTGAAAATCGAATAAAATGTTGCCTAATATGGAAATCGCTTGTCTAAAAGGAACTCATGTATATTTTTGTGTCATTTTAATATCAGATTAATTAAGATCAGATAAGACCGTTTCTCGTAGACCAACTAGACTACCAAACTGGTTTGGCCACGTGGAAACTTAATTCGTCGTAGCCAAACCCTAGTAATCGTTTAATCATTACCGCCTATCTATAACAAATGACACACTGCATATGCTTTTATCGTATATTTTCGAGAATATGCCTGGATATGTACCTCGTAGCGCCCAGATTCTTTTTGGTCTCGTATCATTATAGCTTAAGCGTCCTTTTAAAAGAACATAATTGAAATAGTCGTTACAGCACAAGATTTCATTTTTTTTTTTATATCACTTTCAAAACTTGGGTGAGTGGTACTATACATTTTAAAGCATGGGTTTTACTCACGTATACTATTATGTTGATGTAGGCACCACTGGTTTCGAAACCAAACGAGAGGGCTGCGCGCGCAGCGATTGTAACCTACCCAGCGAATCACACTCACCCTGATGATGATTCACCTGTTGAATCGAAACCGTTGGTGCCTCCATCAACATAATCGTATACGTGAGTAAAACCCGTGTTTTAAAATTTTTTTTTTGTTTAAGTAATCAGTTCAAAGTGACACTTTCACAGCTTAGTAATGATAGTTTCAAGATGATTTTACAGTAAAAAATATTTATTTAGCTTTTGTTCTTAAAAAGGCCAATTGGGTTTTTATGACTACCGAGTCAAGTAAGCAAGGAATAGTGATTAACTATGTTATATACATAAATTCATAAAAAATGAGTATGATTAAATCTTTTTATTAAATATTTTTCTATAAATCTCATATCTTAATTTAAATTGTTTAATAATTGTTTTTTTTTATAGATAACTAGTCTACGTCAATTATGATACAATATTCAAATAACTTTTTATTTTAAATACATTTTTTAATTTATATTATATTCATCACACAAAATAATAAGTAACCTCTGACTAATACGAACTTAAAACGGATTAATTTAATTATTTTAATTGAGTTATTGAAGTGATCTCAACCGTTGCCTAAGTATTTGTGGTTTAAAAATCTACCCTTTCAACCCACGAATGTCATAAAAGTCAACCAAATGATTTCACTGTAAATTATTTTCATCACAAATTCTTCCATTTAAGTTACAATACAGGTCTTCTAATGTTGACAAAATATCCACTTACAAAATTCTTAGGTTTCGAGGTCTAAAATTATCACAAATTCTTCACTTTTGTCAAAAATAAATAAAATAGTCTTCTAAAATCTTGTTCAATTTCGTCATCACGTAAACCTGTGACCAAAATAACAACACCATTTAGCCACAGCGGCCCTAACTCTTACACAAAAGCTCGAAATAAAAAGTTAATTAAAAATGTACTTGCTTCGGCCAATCGCACTTTGAAAAGGACATATTATTTCATCAGAGAATTTCCACAAAAGTTTACGGGCGACAACGCAAAATAATTGAAGTATCTTTTAATGATTAATTAGCGATTAAAAGCAAAATAACACACTTGACAGTCAAAGATTCTATAGAATGTAATTTACACACAACTTTCACGTGAGCCGACCACATCGTCTTGATTGAAACAATTTTCTTGATTTTGACATTACTGAACTAACAGTTCAGTAATGTGAACTAACAGTTCAGTAATGTGTAATAATAGGGAACGATTTCCGGTAAGCTTATTTCGTACAAAAATGTAATCAAACCATTATATTTATTTTCAAAGTTTTTTTAAGTGATAACAATTTCGTTTACCTGGATGACGTATTATTTCCAATTACTTTTGATAGATAGATGGACAGACAGACAGACGCGTGATCCTATATGGGGTCCGTGTTTTCTTTACTCTTTTTTTTCCTTTTTTATTTGCATTGTAATCGTTATTCATTATAAAAAGGAATTAAACGTTTTTAAATCCAAATAAGTAATATTTTTCAATTCACGTTCAAATCATTGTCCCTGCGATCCAAATACCAAGAATAGCGAATCCGCATCGTCGAGCGAACATCTCTGTGGATCATCGAAAATCATTGAAGGCGTCAAGGAGAAGATAAGGGTCATCAGGAGCAGCGGCGAGTAGAAACGGTCTAGTCAATCTCACCCATCCTAACTTCTCCTTGTCCAACAGTTTGCGTTACCTGTATCGTTTCGCGTTTCAGTAGTGCGTTACCTTATGCCTCGCCTTACCTTGCCACATCGTTATCGAAAAGGAACTGTAAGTACGTACCTACCTTCTTTTTATTACCCATCGAAATGAGTGACGAAGAACTTTTTCAGGCAGCTTTAGCTCCACCAGTTTTAGATGGAGTAGAAAGGCCCAAATCCCCCAGGCTACAAGCAGCCTCAGTTGTAAATTCCCGCCTAGTTTAACTCAAAAAGCAACGAACCACGTTAAAATGTAGATTGACCTTATTCGAAAAACATTCATAGAATTCAACAAGAAAAAGAGTTAAATTCAAATCAACGCGTAGAAATTGATTTACGTATACAATCGCTTTCCATTGTTTTTCAAAAATTCAATGATGTCCAAGGTGAAATTGAACAATTGACTGATGAATCAGACCATAGGATATATACTACTATATAGCATAGGATGAATCAGATGAGTCTATACTATAATATATAGAGAATCGTTTGAATCGCAGTATTTCTCTTTAATGGCTGATGTCAGCGTTAGATTGTAAGCACCGGTCGATGTTTACAATTTGACGGTGACAGAGGCATATTTAACTTAACAACTTTAACATATCAAAATACTGTAGGTGTAGGTAATCCTGTGTCAATCAAACTGCCACAAATTAAACTACCTGGCTTTGATGGTTCCTATGATCAGTGGCTTGAATTTGGCTTGACTCTCACCATGATTCATAACCGTAAAGATCTGAGGCCCGATCACGAATATGCTATCGTACGGTAAGCGTATCGTTCACGTTAGTATTTTGTATAGGATTTCGCACAGCGCCTCTACAGTATTTAAATAGAACTAAATTTGCGATCACGAACCTTTTGACACATGTATCGTAATGTAAATGTAATGTTGACGTATCGTCACTCGACGTCACTCACGTTTACCTATCGTTGTTAGGTGAGTGATACGATAGTGCTTCGTGCTTCCAAGTAATGTAAAGGTCTGTAACCGAAACGTAAATACGTTACCTTTACATTACGATGACGTTAAACATTCGTGATCCAGCCACTGAAGGCGATACAAAAGTTTCGCTATTTAAAATTGTCCCTCGGTGGCACTGCAGCTCATGTCATCGGTGCATTAGAATTCACTGCACCTAACTACATTCACGCGTGGGTTTTACTAGAAACAAGGTTTCATAACAATTGTTTACTGGTCCAAAATCACATAAAGTCGTTGTTTACCACTCAGTCGCTCAATACCAAGTCACCTGCACACATAAGATTTCTAATCTTATAGATGCTACGTTACGCAATCTACGTGCCCTCAAATCACTGGGTGAACCCACCGATTCGTGGGTCACATATCTTCACACACACATCTTAAGAGTGTTTTAAGTTGTTACAAGGTAGCCATTTGCTTCCGCTTCCTGAATTTATAATTTATTTTAAGCCTTAATCTTGAATTTCTTTTAAGCCTTGTAAGATTTTAAAATTGGCACGGGCACAATACGAATATCAATGCATGAAATGTTGGACATGAAGCCTGTTGGAATAACAATTTCTGAGTATATTATGTGAACCATTATATTATAGGTATCTTATAAAATCACACTGAAAATGGGATAGGATATAGGTATTGTAGCATTCATGAATATTGTATTTAACCCTCCGGTTCTGCTGCGGGTGCTGCCTCTTCAGCCTCAGCTGGTGCAGCCGCAGCTGCTTCTGTTACCACGGGCATCACCGGAATAGCTGGAATTCCAGCAAGGAATGGTCCGAAAACCATCGCAATACCTTCTCCTTTAGGGTCCCAAAGAAGTGGTGCAAAGAACATCAGCGACACCGCGAGAATAATTGTGCAGAGCACCGCACTACCAGCACCGTATTTCGCCTGAAAACATGTTAGCTTATCAGATAAAGATATTTATATATTTGAATGATATCTAAAAATTACCTATTTACAGGGCTAAGACTCCATTTCCAAATACCCCTTCTTAACCGTGGCAAGGTTGTGTAATCCGGCCAGCCGGTACTATGGAAAATTGTTTTTTTTTTCGTTGTTACAGTTAACTACAAAGAAAAAATATAATTTTCAGCTTTCCGGTCAACCAAAAATAGTTATCTCATCGTAATAAATGCAGTATGTAATCCTCATGGTTGCGAGTGACCTATATATTTTAACCTTGATTGACTACCCGGTTGGTTGGTTGGTTGGTTAGATAAGTAGTTCATATCAAATTGCACTAAAATAAACTACACTAAATTGCACTAAATGACAGAGCACGAACTTATTTTTAATAAACGGTTAGTCATAGATTGGTAGAGACATTAAATTTCGACCAGACCAAGGTACAGTTTACAGATGTACAATCGACCAAACAGTATCGTCACCAAATAAGCGAAAAATATATTTTCTATAGTCCGTCTGGCTCGACTACACAACCGTACCACGGTTATGAAGCGAAAATATAGACTTATCTATTTAAGGAATTAAGTCCTCCGAATCCATTGGTTTTATAACTCAATAAACATATTGTAGAAGAGAAGACAAAAAGTGATGTGGTTACTCATTAAATAACCAAATTTCGATATTAACTCATTGTAGAACAGGCAGATTTCAGGCCCGAAAAAAGTTGCTGTGGACAGAATGGAGCAGGACAGGACATGACATGACAGGATAGGATAGGATAGGACAGGGCAGGCTTATATATAATACTTTAATCCTTTATTTTTGTAAATAAATACTTATCATATCAACACAGAAAAACATCACGAAAATGTTTCACGAACATTTTCCTGGTCCTTGTTGATCTGACACTGACAGCCGCATACGATACTGTTAACATGAAAAAAAAAAAAGACTCCTTTGCAAAGTTTTTGTCCCGACTGAGGATCCTGGGTTTGTCCAAATTCTTGGTGAACTCCTTCGCAATCGTCGATTTCAAGTCCTCGTACTAAACGACAAAAGCCGATAACGCTGCATACAAAACGGCCTTCCTAAAGGTAGCGGGCTCGCACCATCACTCTTCAATATATACACGAACGACCAATCAATCACACCCCTAACGTAATGTCAAGGTTTCTGTATGCCGATGACGTAGTGCTGACGACCCAAACCAAATCCTATCGGGAAACCGAAAACAACCTGACGGAGGCCCTCAATAAAAAACTTCGGAGGGTTTTTTTAACTTGTTATTATTTACGCTTCGTAAGATACGATAAGTGTAGGTAGATTTTTTTGTACAAAATAATTTGTGATTGTATTTCATTTGTTTAAATTTTTCTTACTTATATATGCAAGTATTTAATTTATTTTATTTATTTATTATGATTATGATTAATTTATGATTAAGGTTCATAATTTTTGTTCGACTATAGATGTTAACACTTGATTCTAGATAATCGTAGGCAAAATGTTTTTATTACTTTGTTTTGTGGTTTAAAATTTTTAGATTGGTTTTGCAGCGGAGCCCCTACCTTCAAAAAAAACAAGGTATTCAAGGTGGGGGTTTGACAAGAGAGTTGTATCATAGTGAATTTTACTTGTTAAGGGAGACATCCGACGAAGCCACGTAGTGCACCAGTGAGTGGTGATATTCTAGATTGGACGGCTTAGATTTGTGGTACCCATGTAAGCTGATTATCAAGGGTAAGCCCTAAATATTTTTATTTTTTTACTTTATTTATCTTACATATATTATGGCTATAATTTAGGGGATCAAATACGGATTACCATATACGTAACAAACAAAACATCCAAGGGTCTCTGTAGATCTAGAGGTCCCAAGCTCCGTTCTGGGTTTGGTCCCGTGTATGATCCCAGGGGAGTACAAATATGTTTGGTCGACGATAGGACTTAATAATTAGAAAAGGGTTGGAAACTATACGAATCTGATGGCGTCAGTAGGCTTTTAGGTTTATTTTTTGCACTCAGAAGTACTACAATCCTTCAATACGAATCTTATAGCGGAATATCTTATATTAGAGTCTTCTCATTTTGTATTTTAAGTAACTCTGTTGATTGCTCATCACTAGCAGTCAGTCGCTCACTTAGTAATACAATAACCCAAATTAATAATTTTTACAGTCACTCGTTTAAATACTACCCATTTTTAAGTAAAATTGCCAGTCTGTTGAGGATTGTGGGTCAAGAGCACTTTCACCTCCGGCTTTATCAAAACTTATAACCAGGTTAAATGAAAGCCAATTGCTACCCCGTCGTCGTACTATAAAAAAGTTCAGAGTCCTCCATGCACATGTTTAAGCCTCAGTTAGTTTGCCGGTATCATGCGTATCAAGAGATGAACTTAGTCTCATGGTTAGGCAGGTAATCATCGAGGGTAAACCCACGTTTCTGGCTTATCTCTTACCATTCTCTTCAGAGGCACTTTACCCGTGTGGTAGCAAAAGTAGGCCGGTGTGTACAAAAATGGCCAACAGAAGCCGAATGTGGTACCACCACCAACCGCCAGCATGTACAAGTAAGTTTTTTTTGACCATTCATCAGGCGTGGCGGGTCCCGTATTCTGAAACATACGACAACAATGAAAACCATGCATAATAATATAATTACAAATAAACAGTTTTCTATATACCAAATGTTAATTCACGTAGCCCGTTGCGTCTCATTCATTCCACATCTGCCCCTACCTTTTGTTTTAAATCAATAAATGATCTTTAATAGATAATCATCAATACTTGCATGTTTTTTGTCAATACCTACTCGTCGTCTACGCATGATTGATGGTATGTGGCTGAAAAATCTTGAGGTCTACGTTCAAAGTGAGCTACTTGTATAATTCATGATTTGCCAGCACCTACTACATAAATAAATAAGGAAGCAGAAAAGGTTTCAATAACTATTATAATAATGATTAATGAATTATAATATTTCGCAGTCGGATTTAAATTTTTTGATTTTAACTTTCAACGTGATGCACCTACAAACGCTTGCATGAAAAAAAAATGCAATGGGGTCGCCTCAGTGCTTATCTGTTCTACCTACCTTTTTTTTCGAAAATAAACTTCAAATGCAGTGGAGGATTCTCAGTCTCAGAACATTCTAGTATCACCAGTTCTCAAAAAATATATAATCTCAAGGGGTCTCATTTACCGTGTCCTATAGAACAATTTGAGAAATAAAAGTATTACATGTTCTTTAGTACAAAATTAGAAGAAAAAAAATCGTATTTTGTCCCATGTCGTCATGTTCCATGGAACAAATAGGACCTACCGGAGGATTCCGGGTGAAGCGTGCTTACTTCGGCCTTATCATAACTTGAAAACCAGATGAGATAAAGACCTTTACGTCGAACAATAAAAAAAAGTTATACCAGAGGGTAAGAATCACTTACCATGAGTATCACAAATGGGAGCCATATCACACATGCCGCGACGCTAGTCATAACATTGGCCAAAACAACGGCGCCCAGACAGACAATGCCAATAACAGCTTTCCAATCCAGGTCAGCTATAAGTGGTAGTACATTTGCCGCTATGATGATGTCAAGTAAAGAATCACGAGCGCTATTCATTAGAGCAACCCCGCTTCCTAAAATAAAATAGAATAATTATACATTACATATTATTAGAGTAAAATTAAGTTGCCTTGAATCTATTTTGAATCTATAAATTCAATGAAATTGTCTGTTTTTAATGTTAAAATAACAGCTTAATACTAAATGCATATGAAAGTACAGAATGAGCTTTTTCTCTAGGGCCACTGATGCGAAATCTGAAACCGTGAGAAAAAAGTAAAAAAAGTCGAAAAGTCATGTTAGGAGTTACGTGCTAAACAAAAACATGATTTTTTTATAGTTTTTCTGGAAAAGTGTTTTTGAAAAAAAATACATTTGAGTTATTTCTATGATGATAAAAAAATACTAGGTAGACCACCTATTTTTTTATCATCAATGGCTAAGGTCTCAACCCCAAAAGGCTCAAATAAGTAAGTTCTGTCGAGACCACCATATTTGCGCCTTTTATGATCCTTAGCCGAATAAACCGCCGCACCAGCCCTAACTGATGAGATGGCGCAAGGGTGTGAAAGCAGGTAGCGTCCCAACCAAACGCCTTTCCCATTCCCCAAGGGACAAGTCATAACGCCGAGCCGCTTACCATCATCACATTGCTTCCGGTCCATAAGAACTTAATCCCAAAATGTCTAGCTAATCAATAGGACTGAATCTCATAATGCCGGAAATTGAATACGCATGCATCTTGTAACAACTGAAGGTCATTATGTATTTTTCTCAAAACGTTCTAGTTCTAAAATAGCTGAATCCCGTAATGTCTGAATGTCATCTATCAAACAAAATCAAGTGGTCAATCAACCTACCTACATTCTGCATTGTGGCGGATCCTGGAGGAAGCGTAGGTATGCAACAGGCTGATAGGTAGGAAAGAAGAGGGAGGCCCCATATGTGGTAAAGTTAAGTAAAATAACCAAAAGTAAAAGAATAACAATTTACTTAACTCAAAATATGAATTTACATTCAATAACAAAAAAATATTAGCTTAGCGATAAAATAACGTATGTCGTTTTTTCCTTATCAGCCTTGAAATAAAATAAAAAATTAACTAAGTCGTTTTTTATCAACATTAATTTCATCAAAAAATCAAGAGGAGTTATGTCTCCGTTATTAAGCTGGGTCAGTTGCTTGGAGTACTGGTGATCGAAAAATATATCTGGTCTTCTTCTGGGAGCACCACTAAACAATGAATTGTTTTCGATAAAAAATAATTCGCTATGCTTTAATTCCATTATAAATGAATTTTATTTTCATTTAAAAAAAATATTGTTTAATATAAATTAATATTAAGTGACAATACTTGACAAACAACGCTATTGTTTTTATCTATCATAATTGAGTTGCATTGTCTCAAGTGCAAGGAGAATATTTACGTAGAATATGTATATGGATACACTCAAAAGAGGTAAGATACATAACATTTAAAATTTCAAGCATTACGGGACAAATTCGTTTTGAAATATAGACATTTAAAATTTCAGGCGATTCGGGACAAATTCGTTTTGAAATATAGGCTTGTTGGTATCAGTCATTGTGAGATTAAATAGTACCGATATCAGACATTTTGGAATTAAGTTCTTATGGACCGGAAGCATCACATTCGGATCGAAAACGGCTGGAACATTAAATTGTAAGATAGATGTGCTTGCAGCCAAAGACCTGATTTCCATTTTTAAAACAGCTAAGAGACGAGCAAGATCTATGGTGGTTGAGCAGATAGTTCCGTGTCAACTCGCACAGAGGCTCGTCCTACCACCGTTGTGCCGAAAGGTGTTTTGGGGATGGGTATTAAGACAAGCACTATGACAAGCATTTCGAGCCACGTTAAGATAATAAATCGGCCAGGAACAGCCGAAATTGATGGTGTTAAAATTTTCTCAACCAAAGAATGTGCAACATAGAGGGAAGACAATAACGCAAAAGCAACAGTAGACATTTTGCGTATATCTGAGCCTAGTTTTCTATACAAATAAAGAAAAAATATGTGTCTGTTTGCAATGTCAAAATAACAGCTTTTTACTAGTTTACTTAATAAAAAATACTTCATAAAAATATAATAATAATTACTTTCGACAGGAATTTCAAAGGCAGAGTTTCGAGTAAAAATTAAACTCATGAAACCCTATTTACATTAAACAAATTATTTTTTATTTAAAGTGATTGCACTTGGTGACAACATTCACAATTGCCATAATGACACAAAATTTCATGATGAAATTTGTACCCGCATATTTTCCTGAAGGCGGAAACGCTCTTACCAATTAGCTGGGCAGTATCTCTTTCGGATTTACAAATAGTCTATATAAAATTATCCATATATTATACAATCATATTAATTGTTGGATCGCGCAAACCTCACATAACCGTCAACACCGCCCGCTTCTCACAATTGAGGTGCCTGTGAAAGAACCGACCAAAAACGACCGCGGCAAGGAGCGCGCGCTTCAATTCGTGTACTTGGATCGCACGCGTCAACACCAACCACCACCTTTGGATTACGTTCCAACCGCACACGATTTGAGCGAAGAGGGTCCTGAAGCAGATTCCGAATTTTTGTGTCATATCCTAATTATATTGTTATTTATATATAATACCATACGAATTATTTAGAAATGTTTTTTGTTTAGATGGTTGATATTTGTAGTCACGTGAAAATGGCTGAACAGATTCGAATTAAATTTGGTATTTTCATAGTCGTACCTGGATGACCAAATAGAATACTTAGGTCCTTAGGTTAACACATCTCAGGTCATCTTAGGATAACACATCTTAGGTTCCTTTAAGATTATCCAGACAATTAGTACTTGTTACAACCCACTAAAAATTAAAACTTATATTGGTTTGCTACCTAGAATAAGGTTGTTCTTATTTATTCCATGTGTTTTATGTATATATATTTTCCATTTTCAGCTTTTTGCTGTAGCTTTGGACTCGATTGAGGTGCGTTTACTTACGTCGTGAGCTTTTTTTTTTTATTTTTTGGACCAGGAACTTAAAGAAGTCTTACCTAATGTGCCCGTATTGCCGCCGAATGATCCGTTACTTTTGCATTTGACTTTACAATTTCTCTGTTCACGTTGAAATATCCTTAGCTATCGCAGCGTTCAATAATTATAATTCATTCCATGGAATTTAGACTTAATTACTCAGAAACAAATGTTATACTCAAAATGGAGTCAGACAGGAAATTGTTAAATTTGAAAATATATACTTAAGAAAGCTTCCACTTACCTAGTAGAAAAATATATCCGTAATTCAGGTTTTTGTCTACAAAACGCCAGTAAAGGATCGCTGATTCCGGTTTGATAGGGCCAAGCTGACTCCTCTCTACAAAAAGTTACAACAATTTATTGCAGAAAAAAAAATACTTAAACTTTCCTCAGAACTCAAACAATTATCGTGTACCTCGCAAACACGTTCTGCAAAACATTTACTAAATGGCTATTATGCATGTTTACAAGAAAGGTAGATAATTGTGACGATGTACTTCTTTCCTATGCTCTTAATAGATTATAATTGTATAAAGTCACTTTTGTCCGTGGTTTTCCCGCCTAGCTACCCGGATAAAAAGTATAAGCCTATGTTGATCCCCATGACATATGCCCCAAATTATCACTTTGAAGAGCGATCGCCTCCTGGGAAATTTGCATCATCATAGACCTCATCCATGCTCTGGCCTATAGACAAACCAGGTCCAGAGCTAGCCCTTCATTGATATAAAAACATAACTACGTTTATGAACGCATACAAATACTAAGATGTATTTTTTTTAGGACTTCAGAACTACGCATGACTAGCTAACAGCCAGTCTTCGAGGTGCCATATTAGTGCTCGGAGGATTGGGATAGTTCGTGTGTGTTCCTGTGAAATGTAACGAAGTGCACTCTGACATGGCCTTTTTCCGTAACATAAACAATTTAGTAGAGCAGCTTACTTTTGAATTTTCGGAACCTAAAGAATCTCGTAAATCCACATCCTTTGGGCAGCATATGCAGCAAAATAACGAAAAAGGCAAACACTGTAGCATCTCTGATTCTATAAAACAAAAAATACAAAATCTTTATAGCATATCTAGATAAATAAAAAAATATTTCAGGACATTAATTTCACACAGCGCCATCAAGCCCCAAACTAATCATAGCTTGTAGTATCGGAACTAGATTACGGATAGAATACTTAATATACTTTTTTTTTAAATACATACTAATCATACAATACAACACGCAAACACAGAGCTAACATTTATATTCATCATCACATTTGTCCTGGGTGGGAATCGAACCCACAACCTACAGCGCAGAAGGCAGTGCCACTACCAACTGAGCTATGAGGCTTGTTATAGTCGAACTAATTGCTAAGCAGTACCACGAGAAATAGCTATATCTCTCGTGGTCCTACTTATTGATAATCAAATCAGCCATTGAGGACGCGTATACCGAGCGTTAATAACCGACCCACATATTAAATTTTTTATTTTATTACTTTCGACCCTAAAATGGCGAGACGCTCTCAATTTGGAGGGTATTTTTTATTTTACGTCGTAAAAGGAAGCGCTTCTTCTCAGCTGGTTACAGGTTATGATAAGCCAAAGGTGGAGGTGCACTTTACCCGGAATCCTCAAAAGCCTGAAAATCAGGCTAGCATACCTCTAATGACGTAATACAATCATTACAATTGTTATGGTGACATATTTAGGTAACATTTTTTTTGCCCCTGTATATGAAACTGGGACCTCATCAGATAAGTAACGTAAGCTAACTACTAGACCACTTAGGCGGTTAACTACTTATTGTTAACTTTTATAATTTTTAATAAATTGAAAACATCATTCACAACGACAATGGGTTAGTACTACATAAATTTAATTATCAATTTGAGAAGTTTCTACTTTCGAACATTCTAACTGATATAATTAACATTTGTACTACCAAACTACTCGGTAGTACTACTAATACCGAGCGATTCTTTGAGGATTTTTGGTCCTTATCCTTGTGGTAATATTGATATGACGAATAAGTACGACGAATAAAAAGCTAAAATAACTATTCCTCGTTATAAACTAGAAGTTCCTCGAGATAAGCACAACAATACCTAATAAACAATTAAATTATACATACCCAGGTAAATTAGGAGCGCCTAGTTCCACCATATAGCTACTCCAACCCGTATATGTTTCCGCAAAGAATAAACTCCATCGTGTTAATAGCGTGATCAGTAATAATATTTTGGCAACCAGAGTAAACTGAAATAAAAAAATATGTATAAATATATTTGGAAAACATTTTGGATTCGTACACAATCTTGATATATGTTTTACTTCACAAAGTACCCATAGTACCTAAATTAGCGAATTGTTTCAGGCATTTGTTCATCGTGATCCATTTAATACAAATACAGTGAGAAGACTGAAAAGAACTAAACCTTTTGAGCTAGTGTAGTGTTAAATAGTATAAAGTAGTGTCAGTGTCAGTGAAAGTGCTACTTCAAAGAACACAATAACGTAGTGTCTCCCCTTAAATAGAAACTGTAAGAAACGTGACATTGCACACATTCTTTAAAATAATTTCTTTTATAAAACTAAGTTAGCATAAAATGACTCATTAGCCTACATAGGCTAGATTGTAATACAGTTTTAGAGCATTATATCAATTTAATATGCACAAAATATATAAAAAAAATTCAACAGTGCGGATTTGTTTCTAGATATTTTTATTTTCATACTAAACTGTAGTACGTAGAGCGCAAGCCCACGGCGACTTTTTGCAGCGATACTGTCGCGCGTTTGGTAAACGCAGTACGTAACAGAGGCATCGCTACTATTGCGCATCAGTCACGTTCAGCGATGCAAACGCGCGATAATAAGCAGTTAAAAGCAGCACCACATACAACTTGACCAATGTTGTCTCGACGGGTTCACAGGCATTTTTGTATCGCTGCTGAATCGTGACTGAAGTGCGACAGCATCGTAATAGTAGCGACACAGAATCGTGGTTACGTGGGCGAAAATATACAGCCGGCAGCATCGCTACACTGCAGCGCTACAAAAAGTCGCTGTGGGCGACGGGCTTTATACAATTGTTTACTTATAAATTTGAAAATAAATTTAAATTTACGTGGTTTCGACGAAGAATCAAGAGACATCCCTGATGACCTCTTGGCTCGCTGGGCACGGATTATAACTACAATAGAGCTAACCTTACAAAAAAATGCATATTTGCCTTCTCTTTTCAAAGTGTTGGAGTCGTACGTAGCTGGAAAAGTGGATCACTACGCATCATACATTATTAATTTGTATTTTGTGTCATTAACGTACTATTTCATGGAGAGTAATCTTCTTCGGCATTCCTTCTTTGTTTTTTAACATTGCTGCGCGTAAAGTCTTCTTACCCCAGGCTGACATCTTTGGTCTGAATATAGGTAAAATGCTATATAGATATAATTCGATAAATAATTGATTACTGTCCAGGGGTACCACGACCTCTAATAGCATTCTTGTTTTGATATTACTTTACTTTTGTCTATCCAGTGTAGAAAAAAACGAAACAAAAGTAATGTAATATCAAAACGAGAATGCTATAAGACGTTGTGGTTAGACCCCAGGCTAAATAAAGTAATTGACGGCCGTGTAATATTTATATACACGAGTTGGTAATTGTTATCTTGGTCGAGACTTATATTGTACTTTACTCTTTTGCGAGGAAACAAATAAATTAATGAATACAAGAAACAGAAGTTTGCTTCTGCAGCTATGTCAGGTAGCATTCAAACTAGTTTACCTACTAAAGAACATTTTATAGACCAACTTAAAATGGTGATAAACTTATTAGAACATTTACATACTCGCCAATTCAACTACGTGCGGTCTTTGTAAATTTTATAAACTTTTGAAAATAAAAGCCTTACAATAATAAATAACTATGTTAAACCTAAGAAAACCTAATGTATGTTTGTTTTTATTTATTTTTTAACTAGACTCTGCAATGACCCATTCATGTCCACTGCTGCACACAGTGGAGGCTGTGATGCCTTTGATGCATGGCATGCACGCATGGCACACATGGCAGGTGTATTGTTGATTACAGTATAGATGTTAGATAGTACATAGAAGTAAGCTAAAATTACAAAATGCGTGGACCTAGTTTGAAGGGTCTATTCTTAGACTGAAAAAACACTCAAAATCGAAACGAAATCTTACTCTTTACGAAGAAGTATCATGTTGTAAACCAGATTCACGACAAGCATCGCAAGTGCAACAGGGAAAGTATATGCTACAAACTGGAAATAGTTGAAAATATCAGGATACGTCAGGAAGCCAGGCGCACTCCTAAAAATTAAACAACTTAGGTTAATTATGCTAATCTACTAATGAATAATAAATATAAAACTTTTTTTCAATTTGTAATTAAAAGTAGGCCATACCCTTCGGGATAGGCCTAGGGTTAGGTGGGACTTAAGCATACCACCATCATAATTATAGATGAGACGGACTTTCACGTATATATGGAAGTTTTTATTCATAACTAAGTTTTATTTGATTCGTCACAATTATTAGGAAATCACCAAAATGCCTCACAGACACCCAACACATGATTTAATTAAAAAAAAACAATGTCTTTAATGTACGTCTGTTTATTTTGAGAACCTTTTGCAAGCGCGTAAATTTGTGATATTTTACTAGGATATAGATGTCAATTTGATGTGACGTAGAGAGTTCAAACTCCACTTGCCAAATACTAATGTTTCAAATGCATTTACTGGGTAAATGCATTTGAAACATTAGTAAAAATTTGTAAGTTGAAACGTTTCAGTAATTTTATTAAATC
Organism: Venusia cambrica; assembly: GCA_951394065.1. Taxonomy (NCBI): domain Eukaryota; kingdom Metazoa; phylum Arthropoda; class Insecta; order Lepidoptera; family Geometridae; genus Venusia; species Venusia cambrica. The sequence continues at coordinate 13,312,679 of OX596043.1, read as the reverse complement.
AGACAGTGATTTACTATTGTTTTATTGATAAAACAATAGTGAATCACTGTGAATTAGAAATCAAATATTAATCCCACCATGCAATGTTAAATAAATATAAGAAAATAAATAAATAATTAAAAGAGCAAAACAGTAATGAAGTAGTTATTCAAATATAATTAAATGAAGCTACAATACGTGTTTAATATCAGTGGAAATAAAAAAAACATATTGAGACATAAATTTACATGTGTGTGATTTTAAACTATTTATGATCGTGAATGATAATTTATTATGAGAACTCGTGGTAAAAGTGGGTTAACAATTATAAACCTCTCAAGTAGGCTTATAGATTTGAGGTTAACTGTCAGTACATCTTTTTTTTATGTTAACATTATAGTACAGCAGTAATCGACTTGATATGTATTCCCTGGATACCCGGGTCAGCAATATTGGTCTGACTGATGTTATTTTTGACTCTATTCCACAAATTGATCGGGCTAAACGTACATATAATTGCTATAACCTTAAAAGTATTTATATAAATTTTATCAATCAAAAATATGGAAACTGTTACAAAATATTTACAGATGGGTCTAAAGATAGTTCGGGGGCGGGCTCAGCTGTCTTGGAGTCCTACCTTGGGTGCAGCATAAAACTGAAGATTGATTCTGATATTTCAATTATGCACATTTAATTAATTGCCATAGCGGAAGCGCTATCATATATTGATTCAATAAATTTCGAACAATTTGTCATTCTGACAGACTCAAAAAGCTCACTGCAACATTTGGCTCGCTGTACCTCTTCTTTGAGAGGTATACCGACTGCCTATAGAATATTAGAATCAATCTTGAGGTTGAGGTCTAACCATAAGAACGTGATTTTGCAGTGGATCCCATCTCACATACAATTAAAAGAAAACGACGACGTAGATAATCTGGCCAGACAAGCGATTGAAGATGGGATCCCTTATTATGTATTACCAATTTATTCAGAGTATTTTAAAACAATTAAGCGTAATTGCAGAGATTTGTGGCAGGATTACTTTGACGAACGGTCACTTGGGAAAGGAAATGATGCAAAAATGACGAGAAATTTATTGAAAACTGTACTTAGACTACGTTCGGGATACATCCCATCGAAAAAAATTGCATTTTTAATGAAAAAGGTCCCATCTCCTAACTGTACCGAGTGTGGTGTCATCGAAGATGTACAACACGTTTTGATGGAATGTGTCCGGAACAGAACGCTGAGAACAGCCAGATTTAAAAGGAATGATATTCTTCAAATTGGTCTCATTAATAGTATTTTATCTGATCCTCTATCGCAGGAGGCGGAGATCTTGAGTAAATTGGCCATTACTAGTTTAAGCTAATTTAAGAAGATACCATAGTTTTTAGTACCGCACAGCTGTTTTCAGTTTATTTGCATAGTGTTTGTTAGCTTAGTAATTAGGTTTTATGGGACGACGTGGTCGCTAAGCGACAAAGTCCTTTAGTTTAGAAAAAAAAAATTACATTATCATTTCGTTATTTCGGTTTTGTTACGATAAATAAGTATAACTTCTTACGTGCGTAAGTACACACACACGTATTTTTTTCATGGATTTGGTTTATTTGGCATGTAAGAAAATGCCAAGTGTCAAGATTCAAAGGTGAATATTTGTTTGATTGTTCATTTACACATTTCTACAATATAATTCATCAGATTACTATGAAAACAAAAACATATGTTTTTTTTGTATGAGTAACTAAGACTTGATTTACTTAATTAAGATACCTAGACACGTTTAACCACATATTCGATTTATAAGAAGCGACGATGTAGCCTACAATGTGTGCTACATTGTAGGCTACATCCTCGCCGGTCTAGAAGACACCTATTTAGTTCGCTTTTGCCTCGGAAGAGGCCCTGTGCTGTGAATGCAATAGAAAATATACGCAGGCCACTATTACACTCTTTGACTCTTTGCATGATGAAAGTGGAATTAAAGCGTATAGTACAGATGAGCGGGAGGCTAACGAAGTACTCCAAACAATATCGTGTCTAAAACCAAACAGCGAATTTGGCCTAAGACTCGATATGGGAGCCAAAATTTAAGTTTGATGTATTCATCGAAATTCTGACATCATTATGTCAGATGAACTCTGAGCGAAAACCACAAGAGAATGGTTGCCCGATAGATCGCTGCCATTGGAAGGCCCAGGTGGAGATGATGATGTGAGCTAGACTCCTACATACAGGAATGGGCCCAATTAGCCAACAATAGTTACATATGGACAGAGGAAAGCGAGGCCTTTGCCTTACAGTGAGACACCCCTAGCTAATAATAATAATAACTAATTATGGACAGGTCGGCGCGTAAAGATACGCACATGTGGCTCTGCACTTAAATATAAATAGAAATAAACGCCTTACGCATAAAAGATCATCCGAGCAGCTATCATAGCAATAGACGTATGAGGTAAGACGATGCTCCCTGTAAACACAAACATTGATGAAATAATATCTGTAATCAGTCTTTTCAACTAAGATATATATGGCGTATTATATTTTTTTGTCAATATACAAATTAAATTGTGTGAAAACACGGACACTTGCTAAAAATACTACCTTTATAACAAAAATTGATAACCACGCTGTCATTAAACGAAACTCTGTACTTAATATTTGGGAAAAGAAGATAAGCAAAAAAAAATGCTTACCCGAAAAAAATATTAAATGGAAAATTTCCTTTAAACAAAACACCGTTTTATTCAATAAAAACTAGAAATCTTATCAAATTCTAATCAATATTTCTAATAAAAAAAAACAAACTCCTCCGTGAAAGCACTTCATAAAAAAAATGCCCAATAAAAAAAAAATACAGTCTAAAATCCATAACGAAACCAGCGCCGCCTGGCTATTAAGAATAGAAACTGTCCGATGGGTGTTTTTGCACACTATAGATTTCGATAAGGTGCGCTTATAACAATAAAAACACCATTTTTTGTTTAGCTAGTGTGGTTATCAAGGTCCGATAAGTGTTGAGTCGATAAAAAGAGAGCGCCGGTAACTGTCATAGTTTTTTTTTCACGGGGAATCTCTTGCCCTTCATCTCACCTGATTTTTCTTTCGGAAGTTGGAAGCGCACTTCATCCGGAATCCCGAACAATCTGAAGAACTGTATCTTACCTCTTAAATGCACAACTATCTTAAGAATTGTTGTTATGGCGACATAATTAGGTAAGATGGTGGTAGCTAGCAAGGTGGACTTTATCAAAGTCCTACCACCAACCAAACCGTGAACAATATTGTACTCCCCCGGGGGATAGAACACGGGACCTCTAGATCTAAAATCGGTGGGTTGAACCACTAGACCATAAAGGCGCTTGAAACCCGTTCCCTGATAACCAAAACTACCTGAATGAACCTAAGATTATAGTTGATTTGTCTTACCTATAGAAGAACAAGTTTGAATGGTATTGCAGACAGCGCCTCGAACTTTGTCATAATTCGGATCCCCGCCTCTACTAGTCGCATACTGAAATTAAGTAACAGTAAGTTGTAGTAGACTTTTTCCTCTGAGAACTCACCTCTGATCACTAGTCAGAGCGCGAATCTTATATGAGGATCACCTACGAAGGGGTAGTCCAAACTTACGTTTGGCGCTTACGTACATTCTCATAGTTTGCAAGTAGCCTAGCTAACTGACGAATTCACTTGTAGCGCAGCGCTCGGACCGACAACACGTAGGCACAGCGCTTGTCAGCTTAGCAGCAAGACTGCTTTCCTGAGGATGCCTCGTGTAGACGCAAAACACGTGTAGTTTTGACATTTTTTCAAAAGAATTTAGCGTTTGTCATATATATCTATTATATATATTTTTCTGTTTTCAGGTTATATATAAAGCCGTACCTACCTTTTAATAGTCTAGCTATGGTTATTTTGATGAAGACATTTTAAAATATTGTTCGCAATTGATATTAGTAATGCTATGTCTAATACACCATGGGGTACGAGGGTAAGTGCATAACGTAGTTTCGACGTGCCTCTGACTACCCTCTAGAAGGTAATTGTCAAAAGATCTCTGATCACAACTCACAGCGTGGACGCTGTGATCAGAGGTTAGGTTGTGATCAGATGTTTCCACCGCTTTTGTGGTCTAGGGTCCGCCCACCGGTGTCCCACCCGGAAGTCCCGGGTTCGATCCTGAAGAGGAGTACAATATTGTGCTTAGTTTGGTTGGTGGTAGGAAGTCCGCCTGGCTAGCTACCACCATCTTACTTACATGACACCACTCCTAAGACAAAGTCAAAGTATATTTTTTTAATACATTTAGATTATTTACAATCATTTTGAAACTTCAAATCTACCGCCTGTTCGGAACCGCGACCAGCGCATAAGGAGAAAGGCAAGAACTTCGGGTTAGTTAATTTTTTGATGATCCATTCAACATTTAGGTAAACAGTTTATAATAATTTTAAATTACATTACAATTATGTAAATCATGAACCTCAATACATAAATCTTAAAACATTAACCTAACTACCTAATGGGCAGTTTGCTAACATTCAGAAATCACATTTAGCTGTCAACCGGTTTAACATCAGGCCACGCGTTCTTATCGTCGACATAGTCTTTTGTTGTGTAGTAGGCACTTTTAATTCAATTATTATCGGTATATACAAAACTCAAAGTCCTGACTGACTGATATATCAACGCACAGTCTAAACCGCTGATCCTAGAGACATGAAATTTGGAGAGTATATTTGTCTTGATGTGCAAACGCTCACTAAGAAAGGAATTTTGTAAATTCACACACAATGGGTTCGAATTGGGGCTCTTAGTTCCAAGTGAAATGTTGCTTATCTCCGTAACCGTAAACGACGTTTGAAAATTTGTTTGTTGATTGCTTAAATGAAATTAGCAATGGCATATTTAAGGGTTCTTTAGAGTTTTCAAAGTTAAAGGGTTGGTGGTCAAATATTTAAGTAAACAACCTTTAAAGAGGTATATATTTTGAACTATAATAGGTAGCACGTTAAAGTTTTCAGAGAATATGTATTATCACACCGAATAACCGGAATATATAATCATAAATAAGTAATAAAAGGGGTTCACATACAAAAAACGTTTTTAGAAATCGTTATTTAAGCTCTGTCGTAAAAATGCTACTATTTATCAATTTTAAACTTACGAGTGAATATAGCGCTTACTTTAAATGAAATATAAAAAGGTAAATAGCGATAAATTATAAGAACTGGTCAAGCGTGAGTCGGAGCCGCATTGAGGCTTCAGAACAAACTGCGAAATAAACTGTATTTTTGGATGGAAATGTGTGTCGAAATCTTTGGTGTGCGTTACAATAGCAGTAAAAGCTAAATGACGTAGAGGGAAATGAACGTAGCGGGGAAAAATAAGGAAAAGTACTGACTGACAGGTTGAGTCAACTAGATGCAATTTCAGCCTAAGCAGCGGCTCCTACACTTGAAATTTAAAGGGTGTCTTGATGTGTAGACGCCCGCTAAGATAGGAATTGTGAAAATTTGAACCCCACGAAGTTCATAATGGGGTTAAAATTATGGAGTGAAATGTATGCATATCTCTGAAACCAAACATAATAGGCACTTGAAAATTAGTATGTAGATTGCCCGTATGAAATCAACAGTGGCATGTTTAAGGGTTTTTAAGAAATATACTTAGTTTAATCAAGTTTATTTACTACATTTACTATGTAAGCTATACGTTTTTTGCATAGGGCCTTAACATGTGGAAAAGTTTTCCAGTAACTCAACTACTGAAAACCATTCAAAAAACGGTTATTAATTTTCGTGATTTTATTTCTTTCTGACATACATTTTTGCTCAATTAGCAGGACTACGAGGTATGGACAAGTTCTATAAGAAAAAAATACTTACCTGTAAATCCATTAGTGTTTTCGTTACGTACTCTGTCAGAAGCGATGTTACGATAAGTTTGCTACTTAATATTGATAGTACAAATGAGGCAGTACCGATCCTTAATATCAACCTGAAACAGATATGGTTTATGAAATGTATAACTATAGTAGACACACACAACATGAGAACACTAAATGTAATATTTTAATTATATAGCACTGTAACAAATAGGCGAGCGTAACCCTGAAAAGAGTTATCTTCCAGCAAACCTTATGAGAGAGTGAACATTTTAAATAATAGTGGGTACGTACAAGTAATTGAAATAATAAAGTAAATTATATGATATTAAGCAAAATGCCAAAGATTCGGACATATAAGTAATAACGAGCATAGTTACATATAGTACAACATATCTTCACGAATATTATTAAATAAAATATGTCTAAGTACATAATGAGAATACAATTAACCTAATATTATTATTGTTTAAATACTTATAAAACTATAGAAATATCCATCTGCTTTCAGAAACTTCCATGCTTCAACTAGTATACCGTCTGGACAAACCACTACGATTTATCATACTTTGGAGAGCAATTCACACTTCATCTTATATTTTAATAAACCTAGGTTGGACGCTGTTTACTTGACAACGTACCTACTTGCCTACTAGGCCTAATCTCCCTAAAAGATTTGAACCCAACCTCCTGAACGGAAGGCTCATACTCCCACAAAATGGCTACACAACTCTTATAATAGTCAAAATAATCTTGAATAACTACATACAACCATGAACCAAAACGAGAGACAAGTAAAGTTGTAGTATGAGATGAAATATTCTCGCTCGGTTTTATATAAACCTTCCAATTCAGACGATTTAAATTCAAGATTGTATTGTTCCGGAGATCAAGAAGCAGGAGATAAGTTCTACTCTTCATCAGTATATAAAGAAGAATTGTTTTTATTAAAAAGAAATAACTTTGTTGCGAATAGAAGCCTTGCTACTACGCCACTCTGACCTCCCGAATATAGGAGTATAGGTAAAACTATTATCAATAATAACTTACTGTGTTGCATCGTAACTTTCAGGTTTGGCCTTATAATTCAAAAACCATAGTGCGATACGACGATCCAAGCCAGAATTATTAAACAAAAGTACTGCCATTCCACTTAACAAAAATAGTATCATCGATTCCTGAAAAAAATAAAAAGTAAACAGAATATTAAGTTCTATAAACATTCATTTATTAAATAAAAAGTACAATTAAACTAACTATGTACAAAGGAATCAGTCAGATTAAGGACCGTTACAAACGGCCTATACTCAACTATGAAGTTTAACTTTTTTTTTCTTAAGTTCTATTCGATTTTAGCATTTCATCGGTGACAATTTTTTTTTATTGTACGTTGGGGAAGCGCCTGGCCTTCATCTCACCTGGTTACAATTGAGATAAGACCGAAGGTGGAAGCGCACTTCACCCGGAATCCGCAACATACTGAGGTACTGGCTATCTTCCCTCTAAATGCCGGAACACATTTTTTTTTTTTAATTGTTGTTATGGCAACAATAACAATTGGGTAAGATGGTGGTAGCTAGCCAGGCGGACCCAAACAGAGTCCTACCACCAACCCAACCAAGCACAATATATTGTACTCCCCATGGGGATTGAAACCGGGACCTCTGGATCTGAAATCGGTGGGTTGAACAACTAGACCACAGAGTCGGTTACTCGGCGGGTTAGCGGCGGGACTAATAAAGCAACCAAAGGTGTTTAGATAGTTGTATCACTGAACTCCACAGAACACTAATATCCTGAACTGTGAGCAAGTTCGCGATTGCGACGGGCGATTATGTCAGCGAGATTCTCGCAGTGAGTGATTTTCCCCATCAAGCGAGTGATATACATAGCAAAATGTGCAGGTTACGTAAAATGTGCCAATCCGATACTGAGTGAGCAGGTCGCAAATTGGGCAGATCTTATAAGTTAGATTTGCGGTGTAGTTAGGTATACATATTCATTTTAGGAATGTTAAAGTTTTTAATGCATTTTGTGCATTGTTTACTTTATTATAATATTTTTTTATATCGATAGGGAGATTCATAAAACTTTGTAAGTTTTAAGGTTCCTATATGTTTCATGAGAATTATGAGCAAATAAAGACAATGTACACACTCAAACTGCACTTTTTACGATTTGCACATTCCGTTACCTGCTCGATCCACCATCTACACGTTATACTACCTGCACATTCTGGGCCTTGCACTAGTGCTCATTTTGAGACCTGGACATTTTACTATGTATCTGATCAACTTCATATCTACAGTTTTGCCGCTGAGATAAAGCGTTCTGACTAGTGATGGAAAGTAAAGAACAATATCGGAAATCATTAAAATGTGCAAATTTAGTTTGTTTTAAGTTTTATATTTGTTCTGCGTTTGGGTATTATCTTAGTATTTACAAAAAAAGGATATAAGTATGCTATCCGTGACCTAGTTCCCAAATAACACTGTGAAATTTCTAGTAATATGTACTTATTTATATAGGATAATTATTCTTACCAAGGAGCATGTTTGTAGTTTAATTTAATTTTGAGTTGTAGCAATGACTTTGCCGATGGTTAATCTAAACGCACGACGCACATGGCTTGTAATCATAAAAAAATATTCGAGCATGTTGAATCAGTCGCACCAACTAAATTTGTACTTACATTCATATAGCATGCGCATGTGCTTGCACTGTCCAAGATGCCGAGCATTGGCAACATAAAAATTGGGACGAAACCGACCACTGGAATATTTACTGGTTGCAAAATGAAGAGACATCCCATTATGATCCACATGCATAGTATGGAATGGGTGTACTAAAACAAAAACAAAAAAACTGTATTAGCTACCTCAGAGCTACAAGCAAACGTAAAAATGTGTTATTATCAAGGACCAAAACCTGCACGGTCACCTGCATTTTAATAAGTGATTTTGGAACAACATACAGCTTGAGTATGCAAGCCCATAATGTTCCCGCAATAGGTCTAAATCGGAAAATGTATGTGAACGCTTGCGTTCATCTACATTCTCACTATTCCAGATTGAATGCAGCTAGGTTAGAACGCCAAAGTTTTTGAGCCTATCTCAACGTATTTGTCCATCTGGAGGCATTATTATGTAACGGCTGCCTATCTGCCAGTAGGCATCCGACTGACTTGGTCCAAGCATTCCCAACCGTCTATTTCCTCTAGATCAGTTGGCCAGTTCGGTTCACTGAACAATCTAGATTATTTTCACTAATCCAGTTGTAAATTAAACTACTTTTTGCGAAGTGGTCCAGTTTTATCAGACATATATAGGTATCGGATTTGACCATTTGGTATTGGGTTGGTAATATATTATTTTGTCGGTCCTTTTCAACTCTAGCACACCAATTTATACTTTGCTTAAGGATAATTATATTTATTTAAAACATTAAATGACTGTACCACAAAGTTATTACCTGCACCTTTGTGGTCTAGTGGTAGGGTCGGTGGTAGTTTATGGGTATGCCATGTCCTTTTTATAACAATCCATCCTTCTCTTCTTCGTTTTTTTATCTGATTGCATGTCCAACCACGCTCATTTAATAACCTTTTAAGTCAAATGGCTATCATCCCTCCTTATAACATGCCCCATACCATGATAATTTAGCATTCCTCATCTTTTCCACAACTGGCGCACTCTCAAACTTCACCTTGTTAACTCATTTCTTACTTAATTTTAAATCCACACATCCTAGCACACGATAGATATAATGACCGTCTTGTTTACTTCCATAACATGTTGCCACTTTATCCAGCTCGCATTCGTAGGTTTGAATCACCTACGAATTCACCTGGATTGTCTGATTATGTTCGTTGGGCGTTCCAGTCCTGGGTACTACATATAGTTTTGGTCCTGAGACGTTAGAGTACCATTACGTCTCAGGACCAAAACTATGGCTACTATGGCGATGGTGATAAAGTCCGACACCTGGAATACACAGCCCACAAAAAAAAGTGAAACATCTAAATATTTTACCAATCATTACATACTTCGCCTGTATACAGCCCGGCAGTTGCTGCGACTGGGATGAGCGTTCCAAGGACACCTCTGTAATTGTTGCGAAACATACTGACAATTCTGGGCTTGAATCCCTTTATCGGAGTTTTTGGTTCTCTGCGCCGGCTGTAATAAATAACGTTATACCAAGTAAAAAATATAGTCTTTAACTGTTAATGGATGATGGACACATTTTGTAGATATTTTTTTTTACTCTCATAAAATTTTGTCAACAGTGCGTTTAGTACGACTTTTCTATTTGCTCTATATGAGCTCTGACGCATTGACGTTTACCATGATTTGTATGAAAATGAATGCCTTGACCATTCGCGGTGAGCAAACGCGAATCGAGTGAACTTCAATTACAACTCGCACTAGGCACTCTGTTGTCAAAACTGTAATCCTAAATATACCATACATATTCGAAAATTCGCCAATTACTTCCACGTTATGTTTTGGCAGAATTAAATGGTTATCGATCTATAAACTGACCGTTTATGCCCACTGTTAGACTGAAACTTCTCCAAAATTGAATGGCATAATGGTCAAACCAACGTAAAAGGAAAACTAAAACTATATTTGATTTTCACAAAAATGAACTTGGAAATAATTTAGCAATTTCTGTGTTTCTAGTACAGCCTCTTAGATGGGGACTTGTAGACTTAAAGGACAAAGCCCTTATCGGTACAGATGCTTCCGAGGTCCAAAACCGATTGGTGAAATGGCGGGAAAAACTGGAATGATACAGAGAGTATCGGACTGATTATAAGTCGAACAAAAACGGAACACCTGTTTTGTGACATCGGAGCTCCCAGTCAGCCTGCTCCGATTTCCGGTACCATTAATTAAAAAAGTTAGCAATATTGACCGTTACGTGAAAAATAAAATAAACGTGGGATCGACGAAATGGCTTCGGGTCTCCGAGATAACTTACGACCCCCCATTGTCCGTTAAAATAAAGGGGAAATCTATAAAACCATCGTGAGATCTGTCTGCTGGGCTATGAAAGTGATTAAAGAAAGGAAAGTGCAGACATGAGAATGTTCAGATGGATGTATGGAGTAATGAGAATCAAAAAGATACAAGAATTTAGAGGAAGAAGTGAAAGTGGCGCTAGTAAAAGATTGTTGAGAGTAATAGATTAGCATAGTATGGTCATGTAATGAGAAGGGATGACTTATATACAAGAGTGTTGAATATAAGTATGGATAGATATTGGTGTAGGGGTAGGCTGAGGAAGAGATGGATGGAATGTAAAAGGCATGACGTGGGCGATTACGGAGTGAGTGATGAAATGGCGTCCGATACAGGAAAGTGGTGGAACGAGACAGTCGTGCCAACCTCCACCTATTATGGGATAACGGACAGGAAGATGTTAAATAAATAAATAAATATTACAGGACATTTATTTTGCACAGCGCCATCTAGCCCCTAACTAAGCATAGCTTGTAATATGGGAACTAGATTACGGATAGAATACTTAAATGCTTTTTGTAAATACATACTATATGATACAACACCCAAACACAGAACAAACATCTATATTCATCACACAAATGTTTGTCCTGGGTGGGAATCGAACCCACAGCAGAACATGGGAAGAGTGTACAACATTAATAAATAACATAACCAATATAGGAATAATAAGACAAACTACAATATATAAACAACATTATTATACTGTTAATATAACATAAGTACTTACATTTTAGTTTAATTAAAGATACATAACATGTAATATTATTATACTTACCAAAAAAAAATAACTATATACATACAATATATAGATGCATATACACTAAATCTCTATGGAGAGGTAGTGTTCTTTGACTCTGCCCTTGAAGATAGCTAGCGAGTTACTAGCACGGATATTGTGAGGTAGACAGTTCACCACCATTTGCCAGACACCAGCGATGTCTTAAATGAACTAAGGGTATGTAAAAGTGAAACAATCATTAAACATATACTTACAAGATACTGGCCACATAAGAAAGAGCTCTGAAACCAAAATAAAACAATTATTGGCGATTAAGTATATTAAAGATTAACGAAAAACACGTTTAACACTCCAGGCAAGCGTGGTGTAGGACGTCCGTCGGTTTGATGGAGCGACGACCTCCGTATAGTGGCGGGAGAGTGGATGAGAAAGGCTAAAAATCGGGCTCAGTGGCGCACCTTGGGAGAGCCCTACCTCCAGATGATGATGAACGATTAATTTGTTAGGATTAAACTAATGTTAACTCTGAACTTGAAAATATCAAGATTGGTGCGAAAAAATAGACGAGGGATTCCATTCCTTACCAGTACTAATGCTAAACGTGAATCAATGTGGTCGGCACAATGGAACAACTACGGGCTATTCATTAAATTTAGAAGGCGGTACTAAAGGGTACCAACCTTTTATTTAGGCACATTTGCTTCTTGTGCTTATGCTAATGATTAATCCCAAATGAAGCCACAAATACCTAGCAATATCTACCCGCCTCCATTCATCAACTCCCAACAACTACCACCATATCTTCAAACCATCGAACAGCCATACAGACTTCTGCAGTCCACAGCATGTCAACAAGTATGTATTTGTTAGAAGTAAGGCAGATTAGCTGACATTTTTTACCCCTTAGATGAATAACTATTCAGGTAATTGATCGGTGCCCTATATTTAGGACTTAAAACGCGACAGATGAGGGCATAAATTCTTTTTTTTTTAGCACAATTTAGAATTTCTAGTACCAACCATGTACCAACATAAAAGATGAATATATTTAAAAATACTTACCCCCCCATGATGGAACAATCACTTTTCTAATCTTACGTTATATAATTCACCATACCACAACCATACAATCTCTCTGGTTTGACAGAGGCGTCGGATGACGGCAAAATCTACAGCTATTTATTTTTTTGATATTCGAATATCATTTCAAAACTTTGTAACCAAATAGTTTTATTTACTTATCAAAAAGTATGATTAGTCTAAATCAATAAAAATTGGCATCAATTTATCCAGCCAGTCTAGCATGCAGACTACGGGATCTTCTGTGTTTTATCAACACCTTTACTGCGATTACCAATCCGCCTTCCAATCGTGGTGATTATGGCAAAATCCTTCAGCTTTGGAAAAGGTTTTGTCCAGCAGTGGACACTGGGTTGTTGATATAATCTGTGTATGTGTGTGCGACATGAGAAAAAATTGCCCATGTCGATTGTTATCCTATTAACTTTTTTACCTTATTTTCAAATGTAACCAAAAATGGAATACGCTTATTAAGCTATAAGACCGCTCAAAGTTCAAATTCATTTGTTTTCAATATCAACTAATTTCCTTCAAATATGTTACCGGCAAGTGTTACAACTAACTGCAACACAGCAACACTGCTTGGTGCAAATGAAGACATTACTATCGGGATATTTACCACGATTTAATGGTTATTAAGTTTACCAAATCGTAGGTATGTAATGTACTATCATAATAGTTGGGTTATTGCAACTTTTATGATAAACACCTGTAACTAATTATGTACAAAAATATTAATTTTACCAATACCTAGGTATTTTTAGAAAAGGTACGAGTACTTTTCCATAGATACACGGAAAGGGAGCCGCAGGCAGAATATATTTTTATAGAATTTTAGTAAAGAGGTATTGCTATGGATATCTAGGCATATCTTGACATATCCTCAACTTTGACCTCAAGAAGTAATGAAGAGAGAAAAAAAGTAATGAAGAGAAAATACTCGCAAAAGTGTCAAAATTGGAATAACGTGTAACAAAAAAGCCCCATTTTTTTTCAATTAGTATGGGTCGTCTCTTGACCTCAAAACTTGCAAAGGCAATAATGAGATCTACGATGGAGCCTACCCAATGCCTATTAACTCTCGAGTTCTCGAAGACATTAGCATCATAACACTGCGGAAATACAGATTTTAGAAGCTGATTCCAAGTTTTTGCAATGCGCATATTAATATATTGTTGAAATCGCTTAATCCTAATATGTGATGCATCAACGAAGACATGTCTTTTTCTCGTCTTCTCACCTTGTTCATGATAGCAGGGCAGTTTTACTAATCAGAAAAGCACGTGTAATACCTTGATGATTTAGAAATTTTATTACTTTTTTTTTATTCCTTATTTCATTTTATACGGGAATACATAATTATATAAACACTCATATTCCAACACGTCCTGACTTTTGTTCATTGCCAAAACGCGATGTGGACAAATGTGAGGTTCCTGGTTCCTCTCACACTGAAGCGACATAAGTAGTGAATTCATGATTAAGTAATAAGTTGAAGGAATCCTCAAAGATTTCCACACGTAAGGAAATTCGTGAAATTTGGTGGCATTTTCACGGCACGGAAAAACTTGTGCCCTTTTCTGTATTCGGATAAGTATCGTTTAGGAATTATAAAGTAAAGTACCTGAGTAGGTACTGTTTGGAATTGTATTTCTAGTTAGCTTAAAAATAAAAATGTAAGTATTTTGAATTAGAACGACCAGAGTATGTTTCGGTATGTACTAGATAAGACTTTTATATACTAAACTAAATAGAGCAATGCAAATACATTCGAAATATATACAGATTTTCTAAAGGTTGCATAGAAGAAAAAAAAGACATCGATGTTTTTGTGGTATGTAGTCATCTTTGCGCGCATGTGCAACAGTTGAAGTGAGAAGTGGTCAGCAGGTGCAACAAACAAAGAGATAAAGAACATTGTATAAGCTAAGATGTTTGTCCGGACAGTTTAACTAAATCATATCCGAGCAAATGGTTTATTTTTAAGCGAGGTTGTACAACTTTTATTGTAATTAATTTGTTAGTTCATGTGTGATGCGCCGGTCAATGCCACAAATAACATGACAACGGCATGTAAACTGAGCGTCCGCATCTGTGGTGGGGTCTATAAATATTGTTATGTTTGTAAGGATTACCTTACAAACATACAATATTTATTTTATTTTATTTATTATTTTATTTATTAAACAAAACAATATTGATAGACTTATAAATATTGTTATATTTGTAAGGATTACCTTACAAACATAACAATATTTATAGACGATTATGATTACGATATGATTTCTTCATCAAACCATTAAGACAGCGAACAAGAACCATTCAGTCAGTCTGGTACTGACCTACCTCTTGGAGGATATTAGATCTCTCTAATGGAAACCAAAAATGAATACACAGTCCATTTAACGAATGGATCGAAGGCGTTTCATTCTTACAAAATTGAAATTGAACGGATTAAATCCAGCACTTATAATAATATTTCGTTATTACAATGAAGGTTAATCGAAATTTAATTCCAATACAATTTTTTAAGCCTTTGATTAATATAATTTGATACGTGATATATTTTTTTTAGATTTTTAACAAATATAATAAGAATATAAAATAACATAGACAAATGGCAGTGTTTATTTAAAGGAATAAATAACAATTTAAAATGTTATAACTTAATGTGACCAGTACTTTCATAAATTCGAAAGACACTCTTAATTTAAACTGTCTACTACAAATATTACAACTAGGTACACAGCACGTGAATTTCACAGCGTCATTTATCACTTTTGGATATGCTTTAACGGGGAGTGAGACCCAAGGTCGCGGATCAGACGGGTGTCGTTCGTCGGTACTGGTCGGTGCCGACAGCCCGGTCGTGTCGAGTCTGCTCCTCGTGGATCGCCACGCGGGTGCCGACTCCGAAGGTCACCAGCTCTTCTTCTCTCGACGGCGGCGGCTCGACAGCCGAGGTATCTAAGAACCTCCCACTGGCCACTGAAGCCTGCGACTGGAATATCGATGCACTTCTCAAACCGCTTAAAGTGTTAGCACTCTGAGGCACCTCTTGACCTTTGAACTCCTCAAAGTAGTTTTCACAGGCGGTCGGACGAGGTGCTGCCGGAAACCCGTACAGTGTTGACGAAGACAAATCTTTCAATGACGCTGAACTAAGATTACCTCTCCTATTTTTGCTATGGATAGAGCAGTGTGGCATCTCGTCGCCGTCAAAAATAAATCGCCGCCGCTCTCGAGGTGTTGCCGTAGACGATCCTGTAGGTGGATAGGTGTCTCTTTTCATCATACGTCGCTCGAGTAACGTTGAATCTCTTTCTCGAAACTCTGAAAAAGCGTATTCTCTATCCCAGGCTCGACAGTCAGCTTTGGCTTTCTCAGACAATTCTGTTATCCAGTCTTTTTGATACCATTGTAGAAAGAGGAATATAGCCGATGTACCTGCCAGTTCGCATGCAAGAAAACCACCAAGGTATAGTCCAAACGAATATCCGTAACTGTATGACATCCGTGGTGTATCAAAAAGTACCATGTAGCGAAGTTTGTGGCCCAGCTGTGATTTGAATACGGATATGTACATGACGATTCCGGTCAACATGATGAGACCTGAAAAGAAAGAAGATTTTTTTATTAAACTGCGGGTAGTACTTGTCCTTCATCTCACCTGATTTACAAGTTATGATAAAGCCGAAGGTGGAAGCGCACTTTACCTGGAATCCTCAACTGTTTAAGGAACCTTATCTTACCTCTCAATGCCGGAACACAACAATTTAAGAATTGTTGTAATGGTGACAGAATAAGATAAGCTAGCCAGGCGAACTTAAACCAAATCCTACCACCCACCAAAACAAGCAAAGTATTGTACACCCACTGGGGATCGAACCCTGTACCTGATCTGACACCGGTGGGCGAACCACTAGACCATGGAGGCGGTTAAAGATGTATGTATATATACAATAAATATTTTGATGGAAAAAACGTATATTTATGTATGCCCGCCCGCGGCCACGGCTAGTGCTACCCGGCGGAACGTCGGGATAGATATAGGTAAATTCGCGACAAATTATTATGATTCGAAAAATCTAGTATTTATTTATTATACCTATATTTAAGTTAGTATATTTGGTATTTCAGTATTCTATCCGTAATCTAGTTCCCATATTACAAGCTACGCTTAGTTTGGGACTAGAAGGCGATGTGTGAAATTAATGTACTGTAATATTTATTTATTTTATTTATGTATGCCTGCGATCAAGGCTGTTGCAACCCCACCGAAGCTTCGGGATATAGGTAAACACGCGATGAATACCCGTTTCTTGATCAATCAAAATACCACTTGCTCAGTCGTAATGCCTTAGGTTTAAATTTCATGAGATTATTTAGTGACACTGAGCTCAGTTCTGTTTTGAGACGCTGATAGTGCCCGGTTTACATATGTAGTTGATGTACTTACTATGGACCGGTATCGTCAACTCTATATAAGATTTAGAATCTCCACGTGTCTCTCTGCAAAGCAGAGGACAAAGTTTGAATGAGGAATCAGAAATGAGTTTGCATAGAAAAGGTCCGGGTCAAATTGGTCAGACGACTGTGAACGAACTTAGTGTTTGTAGCAAAGGCGGATGCTGGGTATCACCGAGCTTGTCATCGAGCAAGCCAGGATTTTAAATAATGTGGTATTGACGCTTATGTTTTGTTGGGATTGTTCCTGCATACCAATTGTTTTAAATAGGAGATTAAGAGATTGGAAAATTATGGTGCTATTAGTGGATACAACGTACGATGGCTCCGCAGAAGCGCGACGGCTTGTGTCGGAAGAAAGAATAGCTCAAGATAAAGAGACAGTGGAGTATGTCAATTTATACTGCAAGGCCACAAGCTAATCTTGGACAAATCTGGACTACAGGAGCTCATTCAGCGCAGGTCACAGTCTCATAGCTCATCTGTTTTTTTTATTGTCCGACGGGGAAACGCTTGGCCTTCATCTCACCTGGTAACAAGTTGAGGTAAAGCCGAAGGTGGAGGCGCACTTCACTCAGAATCCTCAAGCTGGCTATCTTACCTCTAAATGCCGAAACACATTTTTTTTTAAGAATTGTTATCATGGCGACATGTGGGGTTCGAAACAATGTTGCTATCAAACCAAGCTCCACTGCTTTCTGGAGCTATGCTGGCTAGCGCAGCTTAGCTCAACTACATGATAGTTCTACACCGGTAGAACTATCATAAACCACGTGTCTCCTTAAGATATTTTCATTGAAGATTATTTTAATATCACGAATGTAGAATCGACTGTAAGAGTATCGAAGATAGCGGTCTTGGCTTTAAAATAATTATAAATGTCCTTGTAATTTTTATTTTTTATATTATTATTTCATAAAAATGGACTACCTGATAACGCGATGGGCAGCAACATCTTTTTGAGTAATCATTTATACCTATTTCACTTTCAAAACATGTATTAGTTTAATTATAAATGTTTAAACACGGGTTTTACGTATAAGATAAATATGAGATGAGAGAGCTGATGAAGACATCAATATTGTTCGGTTCTCAAATGAAACCATTATCAAATTAAGTATGATTCCCAGATGAGATCGCGTTCCATTAGATGTCGCGATTTAGACTTATAATTGCTCCCTGGGAGAACCGAAACGAAGTTGGTCCCTTCATCATCTAGTATACGTATGAAAATCCCGCATTGAAAACGTATAAATGAAACATTTACCTGCCTACTTCTACTTACTACTATGTGCTTGGTAAGTGAGAGACTTGAAGACTCCTCAAGTTTTGGAGGAAGTGCTGTGTCCAATAATGAAGGTTTACGCGCACATTACCTATATAAGTACCTATATGACGTAAATATACATCATACCTGAGATGATATACATGACTCCGGCGACGAAGGTACAGACACGTCGTCCCTTCACACAGTGGCCGAGTATACAGCACAATGCTCCGATGCACTGTGTGAACACAGCCAGAAGCAGAGGAGCAGCAGATCGTGTCACAACATCTGAAACACGAGTTATTTTGTGTCATTTGAAAGAGGATTAACATAATTACACTCAAAATAAAAACTGAATTTTTCTATCATGTAGGATACACACTCAAATAACAAAATCACGTTTTTGTATGAGAGCCCCTTGTAATTTTATTTTATTTACATGATTTGTTTTTATATAGTGGCAATAGAAAAACATATTATTGGAAAATTTCAACTGCTGACAGACAGGCGGATGGATGGATGAACAGACAGAACCCGCTTAGTATAAGAATCCCGTAAAAATAAACATTTAAATAATCGAGCTCGTGGACCTATTATTAATTATAATTCAGAAGACAACATCCCAACCATTAATCTGTTACCATCCACTGCTGGACATAAGCCTTCTTCACGATTTAGTAGGTAGGTTAAACCCCTCATCCATGTTTTTTAGTCGCTAAGCTGTCTGATGTTTTGAGAACGGCTGTTTTGGAAAACGTAACACACTATATGTTTAGAAAAGATCCCTCTATATCATCTATCTGAACAAGAAAATATATTTAAGTGTCTATTTGTTGTGTCAAAATAACAGTTTTTTTCTTGGCTAGATGACGATGTGTGAAATTAAAATCCTGTAATATTTATTATTTACTTGTTTCTGCCCGCGGTTCCACCTGCGTGGTGCCCGGATAAAAAGTAATCCTTCGCAGTCTGGAGATTGTTTTAGACTTTTCGACATGAGCAAAGTTTCAATTCAAACCGTTCTGTAGCTTTGGCGTGAAGGTGAAAAGTTTAGTTCAGTTTGAAGAATCTATTACTCAAAAAAACAAAGTTCACTTAAAAGATAATGTATGCAATATTCTTCAATTACTATCTTAACTAATTAATATATATATGATCCTTAAATAATTGTAATAGGTAGTTAGCTAGTAGTTAAAGTTTTTTTACTGTGATGATTGGTTCCGTGTGTGTTACACACAACAATTATGTCATAAATATGTTGTTTTAATCTTTTCTTAAATATGTGCATTGATATGCAGTTTTTTATGCTATCAGGTAAGTTATATTACAAATCTGCGCCTTCATACATAATGTTTTGCTTTCCATAGTTGTTCCGTGGCCTCCTTAGTTTAAACTAATTTTTATTTCTTAAATTGTATGTGTAGTAGTCTTTGTTAGGGTGATTTGCGTATGTATTTTATTAGTTACTATTTTCCTAACAAGGATCTTGCATCCTTGTGTGAGATAGGTATAAAGTTGGTGGATATTAAAAATGTTGAATGATATGTAAATAGCATGGTTAAACATCCATCTTAACATCCAAACATCAAAACAAACTTTTATTTCAATAATATCAGTCAACTTACATGGTATCGCATTGGTGGAGTCGCTTGGATCTGGTGTATATTGTGACAATGGAAAGTAGGGGATATCCAAGCACCTGAATACCGTTCCTCCAGCTGAAAAATATAATAATATTTGATATAAATTTTCTCCATAGGAAAAAACATTACAGCAGATCTTTATTACTATCAGGGCCCATGTGCCTTAATATGCGTTTTGGGTATAAAAAAAGATGCTGGTTTAAATCCTGTCGCGGCTTGTGAATTTTTATGTCATTAAAACATTTATAAGTAGTTTTCAAAGTTGTTCCAAACTGACTTATAACAGGCTCACGGGTACACATTGTCGACCATCGTTTGTGAGTACTTAATAAAACCTTAGTTGTATTGGTGTATTTATTTTCATAACGTGCCTATCAAAAGTAAATACCGACACCATGTAAAATGTCCACTAAAATTTCTTGGATTAACATTAACATAACGTATAAGAAAACAAAATGACTTGAAAACGAATCCCATAAATTATTTTATTTACATATCAATGCCAAAATTAAGATAAACCTGTAAGTTATTTCTCCAATGTCTGTTACTCCATCCAAATTACAGAATTAAATAAAATAAAAACATCTTTATGCCTCATGTTGACGGGCGCAATGCAGACCCTTGCAGGCTATGTTCATTGTGGATGTGACCTACGCGGTAAGGCATTTTTGTAAGCAAGAGTGCATTTAACATCAGGTGGGCTACTTGCTTGTTCCGTCTCCTAGTTGTATAAAAAAAACAATGGATCGATGACTTGCGCAGGGTGGCTAGTAAAACCAGGCTGGGGGAGCCGATGACCGGGCTCAGTGGACTGTAATATGTTAATGATGATGATGATGATCACGTAGCTACTATAGTAACCTCGGCATACAATTCCACTATTCAAAGGTTCGCGGAAGAAAGTCCCTCTTGAACCTTACGGTGCGCGAAGGTAAGTATCCCATGTGACTCTGCCGAAGGCGAGTCGTGTTTGTGATATTATCGATGTCATTTCAGTGTACAGTAGGGATCCATTAATTTATTTAAATCTTTCATCTGTTCTTATTTTATATGAAGTCACAATACCCATGCTGTTACTAACCAACACAGTGAGCACACAAAGCCTATTTAATATGGGAAATGGACTCGTCACACGGGACAGTTGGACGAAGGCCGCAGAATAAAGCGTGATTAATGAAACATTTTACTGTCAACTATTATGTAGGTACATAATAGTTGACAGTTGACAGTTGATGCATAGGTATGCATCAACTATAAGAGTGTATATCTCAACGCTCATAGTAAATGCATATGCGTTTACGTGAAATAAATAATAATTATAACAAATATTATAGGACGTTCATTTTACACAGCGCCTAAACTAAGCATAGCTTGTAATGTGGGAACTGAACTACGGATTGAGTACCTATACCTATACCTTTTATTTGTAAATACATAGGTACTGTATGATACAACACCCAAACAGAACAAACATCTATATTTATCACACAAATGTTTGTCCTGGGTGGGAATCGAACCCACGACGGCGCAGAAGGCAGAGCTACTAACACCTGAGCTATGAGGCTTTAATTCACGTATATTAGACTCTCTAGTAGCTAAATATTACTAGACATTTGACACATGGCCACCTAGCCCCAAACAAAGTAAATATCAAAATAATTTGTTCAAACAACAATGATGTGCAGATAAGGTAACTATACTCATTTTAATGGGAAGCAGTTGGATTACCTTTAGAAATGGTCTATAGATAACTCAACTGATGCAGTCCAGTACCTGACCAACAACATAATATACTGCTGCTAATGTTAATTTAATTTATATAATATATATAGTTATGATTTTTTAACATACTGATAAATATTTGTCATTCGTGTGCCATCTCGTTCATTTTCCAATAACATTGAATATTCAAAATCGATGCTCTTAATACATGCGTCAATTCTTTCCACGCACTGAATGTACAGTCGCCTGCAATAATTACTTTTTTCGAGGCTGGCGAGTTATTAAGTTGTTTATTTTAACCGCCTATGGGGTTTAGTGGCACCAGTGCCAGATCCATAGGTCCCGGGTAGTATATTGTATTTGATTTGATTGTTGGTAGGACTTGGTTTAAGTCCGCCTGCCTTGCTACTACCATCTGACCTAAGTATGTCACCATAGCGACAATTCTAAAACGGTTGTGTTCCGACATTTCAGAGGTTAGAAAGCCAGTTCTTCAGAATTTTGAGGATTCCGAGTTCGGCCTTAGCATAACTTAAAGCCAAGTGAGATGAAGGCCAAACGTCTCACAATAAAAAAAAACTGATGCTCGTGATATAAAGATTTTGGTCTATGATGTAAATGACGACCAGGCCGGTATTGTTTTCGGTACTTTTTATGTAAACATGGACCATTTGATGAATATTATTTGTTCATGCTATCCTAATGTTTGTATACCAATATCAGCGAGTTCTGGATTGGAGTCCGCGTCTCGGCATACATAGTGTTTTGTGCCTGTGTTAATTAAATGATTTAATTTCTTTCTTTTTTTCTTTCTTTCTTTCATTCTTTCTTTCTTTCTTTCTTTCTTTCTTTCTTTCTTTCTTTCTTTCTTTCTTTCTTTCTTTCTTTCTTTCTTTCTAGTCTTAGACGATCACCGGCACGATGGATTGATGACTTGCGCAGGGTGGCTGGTAAAGAATGTAAAAGACGCCCGATAAATATGAAACTTGAATACCAAATTATTCAAATATCTACCAGATGTGGATACAGATCATTTTGATAAATATGGAATATAATAAGTATATAGTACATTTAATTGCAGGAGACTGTACCTATGACAACATAAAGGATGAAAGTGGGCCGAGAGCGAGCTGGCACAATGCACTTCCCGGCTCGGCTCCGGAAGCGTCGATGTATTGTACGGCGGCGACATACGCGGAAGTTTTGTTCTCATTGTGTACTACTAGCTACGGCAATATTTCCATTGATGATGAAATGTAACCCAGACTACTCAAATGTTAGATGGTCTTTAAAGCTTTCACGATTAGATCACGTATTTTACCGATTTATGTTTAGTCTACCTCTGCCCTGCCGAAACGTCGGGATATATACAGGTACAATACGCAATAATTCGCCGATACTTAGTATCAAAACATTTTAAATGTTTACCAAGTGCAATCTAAAAAATCTAAAACTCTACTACTTAATCACTTGAAGTACAAAAAATAATAGTAAATAAGCTCAAGTATATACTTACGAAAAAATAGCAAGCATAGCTTATATGCTATGCTTAGTTTGGGGTCTAAATGGTGCTGTGTATATATCCCTTCATAGTTGTTTATTTATTATATAATTGTCTCACCTCGCTGTACATAACCCTAAACGACGTCACAATATGTACATATGTGCGAGTATAATTTGAGTAGTGTGTATGTACGAGTTTTAGCATTTTACCACCCAAGAAACTCGGATCATACGGATCTTCATATAAACTGTATCTGGTAAGCAAGCAGCAAATTTTAAGCAGTACAGTACTTCCAGTGAATATAATGAACATGTTTTTTTCTACATGAAATTGATCAGTTCTGGACCGCAAAAGCTCTTGTTCGTCATCACTGAAAATCAACTACTGCTTAAGCTAATTGGCAAGAGCGTGTTACGTACTAAGCAGCTGTAGGTCATCTGTTAATTTAAGTACTAAGTATTTGTGGACGGCCTTAGATAAGTACGCAAGCATTGCAACTGCAAACAATAAACGTAGCGTGAACGCTGTAATATTGCTAATTTAGTCCGAACATCCCGCAATGTTTGCTTAGGCCATATGTCACTTTAAACGTAGGTACCTAGTTACTAGAGCAACAAGCTGACAACAACGGGCGTGAGACTGCGGTCAACCAAACAACCAACTTTTGTTTTGCTGACCTGTGGACTGAGCGTGCATGCCAGCTGTGATCTTTTATATTTCAGTACGCTACAACTCGCTGAAACCCGCCTACAAAGGCGCAGTCCGTTCATGCCTATACTGTGATCCGATAAAATACAAATAACTTTACTTACGATCGGTATGGCATATCCTCCAAAGTCCGGACACCGTTTGCTTAGCTACCAGTTCATGCTTTCCTGTGCCGTTGTAGAACGGGTTCATCATATTCTCTTCAGTGTGGAGCCAGTTGTTTGTGGAGACTGCGATCAGCACGGCTGCGACCGCGGTGCCGGCGGAGAGAGGCGTGAGGATCCAGAGATACGCAACCGACGAGTCTATCTTGGTGATCAAGGCTGGCGAAGGTGGCGTCGGCCTGGAATTTATATGTCGTTTTTTAAAACACAAGTTTTGTACAATTAAATAATCCAATTATATCTTTAAGGTGTGCAATAAAGTATTTTTATTAATTCATTCATTCAATATCTTGGCATACTCGTGTCCATATACGTTACTAGAAAGTATAAGCTGATCATCGTCTAGTAGACACTTCACGCATCGTGTAAGATCTAACTAGCATTAGTAGGTACCTAGATACATAAATATTTAAGAAAATATATGGACATGCCTCACACTGCCACCTAGCGTCAAACCAAGTCACAGAACACTTATATCCTAAGCAAAACATGTGTAATAGAGGGACATCATTCTAGCTTTTCAGAGTCGCGTCTTGTATTTAGCGTAGGTTACTCACAAAGCAATAATATCCCAACCACTAACTCCCCGAAACAGTTGAAGATAATTATACTTAATCGCTGCTTCTACCTTTTAATCGTCTACTTTAATAAGACACAGAAAATATTAAATTTGCCAACAGATGGTAATAGCTAGGGTAGAAAAAAAAGTCCTGTCATCAGCAGCCCAATTCCACTGTTGGAATTAGTATATGAATTTGGAGAGTTTTACCACTATCACATGCTTGGCAGGCTGATTGGTGATCTGTTAAACAACATAGAAAAAAAAAACGATTGAAAAATGCGTGTCGCCTACAAAATTTGTGTATTTTTACCATAAGATTGTTAGTTTACCGGGGAGCGATGTTGAGTAAACACTTATCAGGTATAACGTCCCGAAACGTGACGTCATCGCTATCTTCGAGCTATAGCATTATAGTATCAAGCCTCATAGCTCAGTTGGTAGTAACTCTGCCTTCTGCGCTGTAGGCTGTGGGTTCGATTCCCACCCAGGACAAAAATTGTGTGATATAGATGTTTGTTCTGTACTTGGGTGTTGTATCATATAGTACGTATGTATTTACAAGTATTTAAGTATTCTATCCGTTATCTAGTTCCCATATTACAATTTGGAGCTAGATGGCGCTGAGTAAAATGAATGTCCTGTAAACTTATTTCCTCGATACGAAACAGCATATAACATAGTAGGCCTTACAGTTCAGTTGGTACAATCCGTAATCTAGTTCCCATTTTGCAAGCTTAAAGTTTTATGTAGTATTGGGGCTAATGGCGCTCTATATATATTTATATAATACTTACTGATTAATATTTAAATTCCTATTTTTTTATTAAATTTTACTTTCTGTCCGCGCTTTCGTTGGCAAAGTCAAAGTCTTTCGGCTCTCTCAGGAACGAAAAGACAGGAAAACCGAAGGTCAAAAAGCAATACCCAAAAATTTCAAAGAAATGGATGTAAATCCGCACCTTTCTCTACTCACTTATTTTAAACTGGGTGTTGGGTTGAATAAATTTATCATAAAAACTGTTTAGGGGTGGGTTTTATAGGTACCATAAATCTGAAGTTGAGAAGAATATAGATGTCAATACGTGCAAAATGATGTTGTCTAACGGAAAGCTTACCGCAGCACTTATTGTATGATACATGAGTAGAATACCTTAGTTGTAAGTATACATTTGATTATTATTTTTATTTTACTTACTACTACTTTGATAATTACTTTATAGCTCATTAAGATCCACAGCTGGACAGAGCCTCCTCTAAAATCGCAGGGTTTTGTTAATAACCACTACACTTGGCAAGCGCATGCTGATA
This sequence comes from Venusia cambrica, assembly GCA_951394065.1. Lineage (NCBI taxonomy): Eukaryota > Metazoa > Arthropoda > Insecta > Lepidoptera > Geometridae > Venusia > Venusia cambrica. The sequence continues at coordinate 13,286,604 of OX596043.1, read as the reverse complement.
GCAGTCATGTAGAATTGTTTGTTTCTTACTTTTTTCACGAACTGAACGGATTTTAAAGAAATTAGGTGTAAATACAGTGTAAAGTATCGGAAACATCACATTTTGTTGACTTAGAATCCGATAGATTTCAACGCTATTCATAAACCATTTCCGAAAATCTGCTATTGGAGTCTCGAATACTAATGTCAAAAATGTTCGATTTTTGGATTGGCGATTCCGGAATCACCATCGGAAGATTCTGAATTTAATCCGATAAGACTTCCCGATTATTTGAGAATAGCTATACAGGTAAGATGAAAGCCAAGAGCTTCCTCGTCGTTGAATTTAAAAAATAATAATACAATACGTTACAGAATATGCTTCCTGTAATATCAGCCTCTTACTCAACTTGTATGTGCTAACGTGCTGCAGTAATATTTATGGTAAGTGTGGACGATCCCAATTATAGTGTTGGAGTGCTTCAAATAAAATGTTTGTTGAAGTTTATGAGGAAATACACGCGATCGTCAGCACATCTCATCGTCATCGGCTCGTTATGCTTAGGGATTTGCAACTCTATTATAAAATTACGTGACGGTACGAAGCGTACCTAAAATATATTATCGTATATCTACGTTGCAGCATGCAAATAAAAAATAACACATATTTTTTTTGTTTTCACACAGTCATATTACCTATTACGTTTCATGCTTCTACGAAGTTCTACGCATTATATTCTCGTAGCTTGCACGCATAGTTTACAGCATAGCATACATCTACAAGACGAAATCGTCTTAATGATTATTAATGATGATGAATAATGATTGATATTGATGATGGTGCGTCTACGAAATGCTTTGCTTCATTTTTTCGTAGCATGCATCTATAAAGTGCTACGCTTTATTATAATCGTAGGCCTATCTACGCTGTAGCTAAGCTACGTTTAAAATGCACTGCGCTTTTTATTTTCTTCATTATGATCGTGATCACATTGTAGCCTTTTCGACATAATTTCTGCGGCGATACCATTGTCATAATGAAGCAATTGGTTTAGTTGAATCGGGGAAAATAAATTATTTATTTACATGTGTACAGGTATATCAGTCTTAATTGTAATTAATTCTCACTGCACCACTTGTCGTAAAAATATATATTTTGTATTTATAATTCCAGTTATTATGTAATTATGTCAATTTGACTTAATAAAATAATAGGAAAATTAAAAACAATGTGTGAACTTTTTTTTCAAGCAAGCAGAACTATTTTGAAATGTGGAGACCTGCTTGAGAGTTAATGGTGAGCGATCTAGCATCTTTGACAAGTTACCTGGGGGGTCGCCTAGCAGCGATGGCACCACTGAGTGTGGGGGCGGGCTGCGTATGCGCGCCGCGCGGCAGCGAGCCGTGAACGCACTGCGCACCCCCACCCCACATACCTCCTTTCGGCTTTACTGAAACGAACAAAATGTATGGTCATTGATAAGACCTCAATATCTACAAACTTTTCTGGGCAAGATACAGTCGACAGTGAATGATATCACATAATATAATAATAGTACGTTATACTTAAAAAATAGGTAGTATGGCTATGGCAATATCTATGGATGTCACATTATGACTTATATATAGGCAAACGTAATCTATCTATAAAAACGTCGTGTAACTGACTGACTCACAGTCAACGCACGGCACAAACTAGAGGTTTTTAAGAATAAACATTTTCTGGGTATCCTATTGTAGTGTAGGGGTGAACTAATAAAGGATTTTAGAAAAAAAAGCCGTAAGATAACGAGTACCAAGCGTTTGTTAGTTAATTGAATCAGGGTGTAAAGACAAAAGCTGATGTCTGCATCATGTACAGGACAAACAATTTAGTGGTGAATTTTGATATTTGTTCTGTGTTTGGGTGTTGTATTGTATGATAAGAATGTTTTTACAAAAAAAGTATTGTGTGAATATCCGTAATCTAGTTCCCATATACATGTTGTAATCCTTGTATAGTTTGGGACAAGATGGCGCTGTGTAAAATTAATGTCAGATAATAATATTTTATATATTTATGTTAAAGCACTCTGGCTCGGTAAGTTATGGTACCTTTTTTTTTTTTTTATTGTACGACCGGTAAGCACTTGGCCTTCATCTCACCTGGTAACAAGTTGAGATAAGGCCGAAGGTGGAGGCGCCCTTCACCCGGAATCCTCAACAAACTGAGGAACTGGCTATCTTACCTCTGAATGCCGGAACACAACAATTTTAGAATTGTTATTATGGCGACAGAATTAGGTAAGATGGTGGTAGCTAGCCAGGCGGACTTAAACAAAGTCCTACCACCAACCAAACCAAGCACAATATATTGTACTCCCCATGGGAATCGAACCCGGGACCTCTGGATCTGAAATCAGTGGCTTGAACCACTAGACCACAGAGGCGGTTAAAACTACCTACTAAATAATAAAAACCAAAAACAGAGTATATAAGTTGATTTAAATGTGCATAGTTTTGTCCAATTTGCTCGTGTGTCGAAGACAAATAGCGCGCAGTCCTTTGGGGCGCTGAAGGTCGACGGCCCTGTACCCAACTCATGCCCTCCGAACGATATTTCTCGGTACGAGCCCAAACTTTTTGTGATTTTCTCCAGGATTAATAGATTGTATATCAAGGTCAATCAGTAAGCAATATAAGATCACTTGCCCTCAAAAATAATATAGCTACCTGCTTACAAGGTAAGGCATTTTAAGCAGGTTGTTATTTACTTTACGACATTTTTAATCTTACCAAGTAATTTGTGAGTGACTCGATTCATCTTTTTTGAACGATTTTAATGTTCATAATTTTCCTTCTCATCAAAAAAATAATTAAACCGACGAACGACTTTTTATTCACTTGATTTACCTTTAGATTTAGAAACGTTCTGAGGTATATCTCAGAGCGTGGAGCTTTTCTTTTGAAAATTACTAACTAAGGGGTAGGTTAGAGGTACGTCCTTATGTGAGCTTTACTCAATTTAGGGCGGGATCACACCGTGAGAAATAGATATTCCGGAATAATATCACGATCTGTCACGGTTTAAAAGTAGCTATATCTATATATGAAATCGTCGTGTAGCTGAATGGCTGACTGACTTACATTAAGCGCATAGCCCAAACATTTTGTAGTGTAGGGGTGCACTTAGATATTATTTCAGACAAATCTTACGCCGAGACTGTAGGAAGACGATGTTATACTAATTTGATTACATTAAATAGTGTTTAACTGCTCGAATTACTGACTCATAATTAAGGCACTACCTAAAACGTACAAATAAAAGGCAGAAAATGTTCAGGGTCTTCTGAACCAGCAAAAACCTTTTTCTTTTGATATTATTAACTTCAACACCTTGAACTTTGTTCGTAAGAATAACCCAAAATACTGTTAGTGTAATGAAACGTATGTTTCTTGAGTATGTTTTTATTATCTTTCTTATTGTTTGTGTTGTCTCATAATGTAATTTTAATACCCACGCTATTGTGTCAATTGAATCATTTTTCACTTTCAAAAATTGTTTAACTCATCCTTGTATTTTATTAGTTTCGTTAATTTTTATTCATTTCTTTCTTCTTTTTTTAAATTCAAGTCTTTAAGTTTTCTATTCTTTGGTCAGTCAGTATATTAGCTAAAATTTTACGCATTTAGATGTAAGAAACACAATCATTTAGACAAATAACAAGCATAAAACTTAATTTATCAAGTCTTATTCATGGAGTCCTCATAAAACAACAAACAATTATCCGTGGATAGTCCGGTATCTGAGCAACGGAATAAAAGAATTTAAAAACTGCATTAGCCCGACAAAAGGATTACCATGACAAAGCAAGGCTCAAAAAACAACAAGACATGACTCCTAAAACAAAGCTGGCTCACAAAAAGGTCCACGGAAATTAACATCAGAATGTTGAAAAATAAAAACAAGAGGAACGCAATGCAACATTAGAACGATTAAACTTTTCATAACTGTTTTTTACATAGTGATATCATGCACACAGTTTCAAAATGGCAAATTTACGCACAACATCTTTGATATAATACCGATATCCTGCCCCTTTTCACCATCGGTCTTGCAGACATACGGCAATTTACACCTGCGCTTGCCTTGTAGATGTTCTATTGGGCCGAACACATAGAAACGCATAATTTACACTTATCATTAGTAATGGTAAGGAATGGAACTCGTTGCCATCGTCTGTGTTTCCGCACCAGTACAATCTAAAAGTCTTCAAGCCCAGAGTGAATAAGCTGCTCTTAGATAAGCTCCATTATAGGTCACATCTTTACTTGTTTTTTCAAGTGAGCTGTTGGCCAAACGGTTGTATACTGGCCACCAGCTCATAATGAACCCATACATAAATATGAACCATAAAAAATCCTTATTCTAACCAATACGGTCCATACAATATTGGTAGAATTCTGATAAAATGAACGAAAATATCAATGTATTAAAGTGGTTCATCGAACGACAGTATACACTATAAATTATCTTTTGTATAACTGACTCGCGATCATCGGATCTCAAAAACAAACAAAACCGTTTACTATTACATATTTTGACTGTTGGCGTATTTTAACTGAAACTGCTGTTTTTGTATAAAATGCTCTGTTTATTGAGTGCTCAAGCCAGCCAGTTCTCCATTCAGATCATAAATTGATACTAATTTTATTGACCAATTCAGTTTTAACTGTAACAATTCATTGATTTTGATCACCAGTTCATTTACTTTGTTTGCTTCCGATCCATTTACAAGCTTTCGGGGGCCAGTATGCATAAGGAGAAGCAGTTGGTCTTATATCGAGTTCCAACAGCGTAGATCACATAAAATCAATAAATAATGGAATTCGGGTATAAGAAAGAGACTAGTGCGTGTGAAAATACTTTGAAATTCGAGGCATGCATGAGGGTGAATCCGAAACCTTTTGTAGCAGCTCCTTAAAGGATTCCGTCGCAGGTGGACATTGGTATTCGACAATCGTGTCCTTTCCTCTATCCGGAGATTTTTTGGAGCAACGTCAGCTTCGCTTCTCCGTACTTGCCATTTCTCAGCCCGATACCCGCAATGTAATAATGTTAAAGACGTCTATAATACAATTCAATTATTTCCTCTCTCTTTGCTCAGCGTGTAACATTTGGATCAGATGTTCTTTCGTACCACCGCTTTTTGCGAGTTTTTTCAGCTCTTTTATCTAGATTTTATATTTAGAATTCGTGATATGTTTTAGGCTCGATCAAGAGTTTTTTGTTGTGTTACACAGTTGAGCTGTGTGGCCAAGATTAGGGTAATAAAGGGTATAAGCCCACCTTCCGATCCGGAGGTTGTCAGTTCACCAATGGAATTTTCGGTTTTTCGGAAGTTTATATAAGTTATATAAGTTTATGTGCGCATTCGACATGTGTACTTGTCTTTGAAGGGGTGAAGCATATGGCTTTGAAGGTGAAGTCACCAAAAGACCGATTACCGCTAAGCGGCGATGAGTTTGCAACCTGTCACGTATTGAATGCTAGTGACTCGCATACCGTGGGCATGTGCCGAACGTAAGTTTAGGCGTGCCTCTAACTACCCCTATAGTTGGTGATCCTCATAAGATCCACGCTCTGAGTAGTGATCAGAAGTGGACCTCGAAGGGAAAAAGTCGTGAGTCTATTCAATTCTTTAATTTGATTTCATATTATAATTCGGTTCTGGAGAGATACACTATTTAAAGTTTCCTTTTATAAAAGGTGTGTTTTGGTAGGTATACTTAATTAAAAATTGACACTTCTAGGTAGTGCTTGAATGTAATTACAAAAAGACCACAGACTCGACGCAGCAGCCACATTGACTTTTGCCGAGTTGAAAAGTCCAGTTCATTGTAAGGTTTCCTGGTTTTCTGCAAATTAAGTTCCTGTAGTGCTTTGTTTATTTTCCGAAAAGCTTATTCGCTTATTGAGGCAGCTGCTCGGGACGTCCTCGTTAAATTAATGAGTTAAATACCTGTAAATAAACGCAAATTACGGCCCGCTAGCGATGTAATTGGAGATAAAAGGACTTATTTAAAGGCGTTTCAGTGCCTTTTTGACATATTTAAATTATGAACTACTTAATGAAATTGTATATACTGACTACTTGACTACTGACTGACTGACAACGCACAGCACAAGCCGGTGGAGGCAAAAACAGAATTTGAATGATTAATTCAAAATAATAATCACTTGCACAAACGCATTTGAAATCATCCCCACAAGGATGTTAAATTGAGGCTGTACTTTGTACGGACACTCGAGTCAGAAATTTGGAAATTGTTGTTTAGTCAGGTTTAAGAGATTTTGGGAAATTATCAGGAGGTAAAAAGTAGGAGATGGAAGTTGATATGAAAGAAAATTCTAAGTTACACTGAAGAAATTCACGCTTACGCCTCTTTTTGTCAATGAAGTCATTTTTATCAGAGTTTCTGAAAATTCATCCATTATGAGGGTGAAACAGAGGGTTAAAAAATTGGTATTGCTGTGCATGAGATATAAAATTTAAAATATTAATAATAAATTCAAAGTTTCACTTTGTTACATATATTTCTGAAGTACTACTAAGGAGTATGAACATTGGCTGTGTTTAAAAATGAAAGGCAGTTTCTTCAGCGTTTTTGATACCGTTTTTAAAAATGAAAAAATGTTTGAAAGAATTTGAGAGGTTAGGTTGTTTCTGAGATCTCTGAAATCCCAATCCTAAATCCAATTGAGTTAATTGGCGCGTTATAAAGTTAAAAGTGTGTATTTGCGTGGTCTTTACTTACTAACTTTTAATAAGCAAGCTGTGCAAGTTTTTTGATAAATATGCAGACCAAATATTTCAGGCATAAATCTAGAGACCCGAAGTACTAAATAATGTTTAAAGGTACTTTTATATAAGATTGATTTGTGACATGAAAAAAGTTGCATACTAATTGTTAAGGTTTAAAGTATAATTTCCAGATAAATCAGAGAATTACCGGTTAGACATTTAAAATATATGTATTTTTTTTTATAGTATGACGTGTATGTACTTGGCTTTCATCTCGACTGGTTACAAGTTGAGATAATGGTTAATTAATTCTGTTATTACATGGTTATTATTGTTTAGGTAATTGAATAGAAATAAAAAAGCACCTACCCGTTGCAAAAAAAAAATGTTTCAAGTTTATTGTGTTTCAATTTTATTGACATGATATCAATTTAATAAACGATCACTATAATGATCTAACATTTGTTCATATAATATGAACAAATATTAGAAATGCGCAGAGTATTAAAACAAACATAGACATTTCAATTCTGTTACAATATTCTTTATTCTATATTAGAAATTAATATTATGTCATAGAAACACAGTAAAAAGATATAAGTTGAACTTACCAATTAAAAGTAAACAGATTATTCCAAAGCAGAAAATTTCGATTCAGATGGAATGAGATCACGAAATGATAATAACCTAACAAATTGAATAATTAAACGTAAAGAGCGGCTATAAGCGTCATTCTAGCGGAACGCACTTGACGAATACAAAGTTTCTAATTGTAACGACGTCGATAAACGGTTCCATTATACATAATTACGTTTTTAGACAACCCAGTGAAGCTGAGAAACTCGTATCACCGCAGACGTAACTTACAAAAGCTATAAAACCCATCTCAGTCGATGGTCGGCACCGAAATGGTTTTGTCAGTTTTTAACCAACTGCCTCAGAAAGAGGGTCATGTTTTTCGAGAGTACGTACTTCATTGTAACGCTCTGTAACCCGCTTACGTATTGATGGGTTCTGAAACGTGAGGTGTCGTTGGGTTTCTTTAAATTGTCGGAGTGTTATAGGCTATTATTAAATAGGGTTAAAAAAATAAGAGGGCAAAGGATATGAATGAAAGAGAACGTTTTAAATTTTACATTCGGGTTTCAGTTTTTAAACTTGTTAGTATAACACGTTTTTTATTTTTTTTTAAATCTGCCAGGATTCATCTAGGGTACTTTGTGATGGAACTTCAAACTTGTACGCAATACTTGTACAGTGTGAATGGGGCTTGAATACCCTGACGAGACAATTTGGGTGACGCAAGTGTCTTTACAAAGGTATTCATAAGTAGGTCCCTTCTACGTGGCAACAAGCCTCGGGTACAGTTACCGCTCGCAGCCACAGATGTCGCGGCGAGCGGTATTCTCCTGCAATTTATTTAATGTGGGCTCCGCCTACGTTTTACGACGTTTTTTCACGATGATGATACCGTCTCATCTTATTGAGCCGTTTGCTTCACTTCCCCAGGGAGATCTTTTATTAAGTGGTGATGCTTTACTGCCTCAGCGTACCGTTTATTTTGCGTAGCGCTTATTCCAGTTGCGTCGCTGTCAATAAACGTATTTTATGATGTAGCGAGGTGTGACATGCCATAAATCCATTTTGCTTTGATACAAGCTTACATCGCTGACATAAGTGTCTGGAATATTTGTAAGGGTTTTGTTCAGTTTATTGGTTTCGATCAAAGATGAATCCAGTGTCTTACTAGAAAAAATATTATAATTCGTCATTCGTCGAATTTATTTGTAGAACTAGGAAGCGTTTGGACTTAAAATCACCTGGTTACAAGTTACGATATGGCCGAAGGTGGAAGCGCACTTCACCCGGAATCTTCAACAATCTAAGGAATTGGCTTTTTTACTTATAAATGACTGATGTAAACAATTTTGCCTCGCAGCTCTGTTAGTGGACTTAGTAGCATCTCTACCTCCTGCACTATAAGGCTGTGAGTTCGATTTTCACCCAACTCAAAGTTTGAGTGTTGTTTTGTATAATATGTAGGTACTATATGTAACAAAAATATGTAAATACATGATTAGTGTTATATCTTTAATTTAGTTCCCATACATGTAACTAAGCTTTCACGTTTCTGTTCAATCCTTTTCCCATTATTCTTATATATTTAAAATTTAATATCTGTTATATTAAAGCTGCAGTAGAAATACATTCTCTTAGAAAATGTCAACAGAAATATGCCACAGATATATGCCAAAAGTAAATCAAATACCTCCAACTCAAGTCGTGAATATCTCCTAGATGAAGGTGACATTTATAGACCAAATTAATATATTCACTATGATCTTGAATCTCGCCGCCAAGCATGAGTTAATGGCTTAACTCTCTTGAATGAGTCTTATATAGAACAGTGACGCTTCTAAATTGTTGACGTGACTTGACGCCTTGGGGTTATAACGAGCAAAGTCCCAGGCAATCACTAGCTTGCCGTTTGTGCTCCTTTGTAAAAGGAGACCACTGTTTACTATGAGCGTACAATATTTCTCTATTTACCTCTAACGTGAAGGATTCTAGTTCCAATGTAATTACTTTACTGATATTAAAAGAAATAAAATATAATGAAACTGACATTTTCTTAAATTCCATAAGGACTTTGATCTTTTTCAAAGTCATGTAGTCTTTATACTCTAAAATTACATGGTCTGACATATATTCCAATCAGCTTAGATAGTTTCTTGTCAGAAATCAATGACTAAGTCTACGCGGCACTTCATTACCCATGCTTACATAATATGCGACCTAATGTGAAGGCGCCCATAATTTAACTGATATTTTTGATGGTGATCAGATTTGATCTAGTCTTCGTATCTTGGACGAGCAAGGATAAGACTACAATGGTTTGAACCTGCTCAGAAGATGACTTAAAACACAGTATCTTTGAAGGTGGTTTGGTCAATCACCAGGTCAATGGAAAAACTTATCAAATAAAAAATTCGCAAGGTTTTTCCTATGTCTGTTTGTTGGTTACCTTTCACGGCTAAACGGGTACTTGTGTTTTTTCACGTTTTGTTAAAAAAAACGAAATTGTTTTTTTTTAAAACAACCCACCTGATGTTAAGTGCAACTCTCGCCATTAACAAAGCCTTACTGCGAAGGTCATATCCCCAAAGGCCTACGCTATATTAGCTGCACTATATTGACCATCAACTTGAGGTTTAAAGGTGCTAAGCCCCGTGTGCCCGTAATTTCATCGGCAACCATACTCTTCAAGTCCAAACATAGCAATGCTGCTTAGCAGCGGAAATAAGTATGTAGTAACACTTCCCCGGAAGAGCTCTTTCACAAGGAACTATCCCTACTACTCTTAAACGTTTTCCAGAGAGGAAACTTTTTATATTGATCTACATTTGTCATTTCATTCAAAACACTAGTTTTTAATTATATGACATATGTAGTGTCGGGTACGATAAGTTATTTTGTTTAACCATTATTTTATTATCTGTGACCATACGTAGATCTATCTATCTACTAATCGTGTAGCAATGTTTGCAGAAGAGATAGCGTCTATGTTATTTACAACATCAGTAAACGTTATCAATATTGAATTAGCATAACCGTAAAGTTAAGGGCTTTACTGCGTGATATCTGGGTAAAGACGCATTTACATAGGGGCCATTATATAGTACAAAAATATCAGAAAGTGCTGTTGAATAAGCAGTTTCAAAATTATTTTCTGTTCTGTAATACTTTTTTTCAGTTACCTATAGGCCGTTTATAACGGTCCTTAGATAATCTGACTGATTGCTTTGTACATACATAGTTAGTTTAATTGTACATTTTATTGAATAAATGTATCATACTTTTTACATGTATAATAAAAAGTTAGCTGTTCACCTTCCGGCTCTAGGTTTGTCTAACTCTACCAGAGAAGATAGGGTTTACGATGGAGAAAGCTTTCTAAGAAAGCGGCTTCTGCCACGTGCGTGTTAACGGAACACTGCAACAGTATTTGTCACCGGAAAATTGGCAGGAGGGTTGCCGTTAGCCAGGTGGACCTTTTTACAGGTCCTACCACCAGTATTGTGATCATTCAGCCGTAACTGAAGAGAAGTAGAGCCCCTTGTGAAAGGGCTCGTCCGGATAAGTACTACCACTATGCCTATTACAGCCGCCAAGCAGCATTGCTGTGTTTCGGTTTTAAGGGTATGGTTGCCAGTGAAATTACGGGCACGCGAGGCATAACAACTTTATTTAACCGCCTCTGTGGTCTAGTGGTTCAACCCACCGATTTCAGATCCAGAGGTCCTGGGTTCGATCCCCATGGGGAGTACAATATATTGTGCTTGGTTTGGTTGGTGGTAGGACTTTGTTTAAGTCCGCCTGGCTAGCTACCACCATCTTCCTTTGTTGAGGATTCTGGGTGAAGTATGCTATGTTCTTTGTGGATGTGACCTGCGTAGTGAGGCACTGTTATAGGCAAGAGATGCACTTAACATCAGGTATATTTGCTTGTCCCGTCTCCTAGTTGTTTAAAAAAAAAACTCCTAGCAAAAGCCAGCGGTCCCGTTGCCCGGGTTTCTATTAGAACGTAGATAACACCTTCCCAATTTTTCTGTGATTGATGTAATATTGTTGTGAAAACAGTTTGCTGGATTGTGATTCCTGTATTCTATGCCATTAGTCATCGGGTGTAATCACCCACTTTCTGTGTAAATGTGCCATTAGTCATCGGGTGTAATCACCCACTTTCTGTGTAAATGTAGTCTATGTGAATGGAAATGGACGTTATTACACGAGATAATCTGTGATTTATTATTATATTGCGGAACCCAACCATTTGATTGACCCGTTTAGAATATTGAACTGCTTGCTAGTACGCAATGTCAGACTGTTATGCCTTAAAAACCTAATCATTAGGTTAAATAATTAATTTATCCACTTTTTTCGCGTACGTGTTCTAACCTTAGCGGGTGTGCGGCAGTATCATTGTCAGCTGCACAACTTCCTTGGCTAGTGTAGATTTGAGATAAAAAGGTGAGGTGACGATTGTTAAGAGATCAAGTCTATGTAAGAAAGTGGGATCTAACCCACCTTCTCCCGATAAGGGTAGCCTTGCTCCTTGGTCCTCTTCGGCCTGTTCGGTGTGGCTCTGGCTCCATCTTGATGGGATTTCACCGCTTTTCTTATTCATCTTTGCTGCAACGACGTGCAGGGCCGGTTCATGATGTGCTCCGGCTCCATTCACGACCGTGGATTATATCTTATAGGGAACTCACCTTGTTTGTGTTCCCCGGCAGAGGGCCGAAAATTACCCCCGCCACAGATGGGTTGCATGCAGTGATGTCCAGCATCGGCTTTATAATTTCCCCGGCAATCACCTCCGGGAAGTAACCGTATACGTGATACCTTTTTATCGTGGTTCATCGTGCTGGGTTTGCCCTATCCCTTTTCGTCACCCGCTTAGTTATTTCGTGGCAAGACAGTAAGCACGGATGTGGGGTTGGGCTATGAGGGGCTGATTATTATTATTATTATAATAGTGATTCACATCACACATCAACAGCCCATTACTGCTGGACAGAGCCTCCCCAAAGCTGGAGGGTTTTGCCATAATCACCACGCTTGGCAGGCGGATTTGTAATCGCAGTAAAGGTGTATCCGAGTATAATATACAGAAGGAAGCTGCTGCCCTTCTTCTGGTGAGATCCCGTAGTCGGCTTTTACAACGTATGGATGTTGTAAAAGCCACGGCAATTATAAGATAAATAAATAAAAGTGAAAATATATAATTAATATTAATATTAGAGTTAACGATACTGAATCAGATACAGAAGCTTTTGTGTATTCATTATTAGTGGAAATAATTATTTTGACATGATATGTCCTTCAAATCCTCGAGTGAGAACTAAAAATATAACAAAGCAAGCAAATCGTAAAAATACAGCCTACAGAGGTGATTTAAAAAGTTTTACAGCAAAACATCAATACTCCGAACCCACTCTGCAACATATCTTTACGCAGCTCGTAAAAGTTACCGGTTTATTACAAATACCCGAGGAAAAACTATCGAATTTCATTTTTGGCGCGCTGAAATAGAGTTCAAAAATGATCGGCATGAGGCTGCAGAAGAAATGCTTTCATATTGTCGAGTACCGCAAAGTTTCCCTTAGGCCGGCCGGTTATTGTTGTTTGCTCAGCTAGAAAAATTACAATTTATACCCTCTTCGAGATTCTTTCACAGAGCATCACTAGAAAATGAGGGCTCGCATTCAGCAAAACTGGAAAAACTTCAAAGAACGTCCATTTTAATCATCTGCTATATCACACGTACTATCAGATAGAGATTTTCAGATTCATGGTTATCATCATGTTCATTAGCATTAAATAAAGCTCTTAGGTGACCCACTGCCGTATATATATTTTTCTTAAATGTCACTCAAGAAAAGCACTGCCGGATATAAATTCCTTCTAAACGTCACTCAGGAAAATAACCCTCCACAATAACGTTTTCTTATTTAGCCAAAACCAGTACTAGCTACGCTTAATATACCCCAGAGAAATGACAGCAATCCAAATGCACAAGGAAAGTAGCTTTCTGAGCAACACTCAATCATTCTCCGCCTATTATCACGCAATCCTACATAAGCACGGATTAAATATTACAAGCTCCGGAGAAAATGGCGGTTTCTGATCAGCATAGGGGTACGGAGAAGACTTTGATCGATGATTTCCAAGCTCAAATTTAAGTAGCTACACGTGTAACAGTCAAACTAAAAAACAAATTTAAGCAATATTAAATTAAGTAATATTTTAAGCAATATTATTTTCAGAATTCAAGGCTGGAGAAATAACAAGATTAAAATTATTTGTCGCGCCTAATAACACTAGCTGTTGTCAGTATATTTAAAAGTACTAAAGCCCCCGATTCACTCGGTGTAATAATGCCGTTGTATGTTTTTTACATATATTTATAATAGTAGGACCGACACTTATACGGTGTATCACAATATATATTAATAATATACGGTAAGATCATATTCCTTTAGGCTGTTGAGGATGTTCGGGTGAAGTGCGCTTCCATCATTAGTCTTATCATACGTAAAACCAGGCGAGATGAAGGCCAAGCAATTTCCTGTCGATGAATTAAAAGTAACAGTAATGCGCTCAGCTTTAATACTGTTCGAATAATTATAATTTCTTCAAAGTGGTGTTAACCTAAACCACTGATCACTTTTATATTTTTTATATATATTACCTACCTAAAGAACTAATGCTTAACCAAAATAAGATTTTAAGAGAGCAAACATGACAAGGTAATAATCTATAGTCTACCTAAAACAAAACTGTGTTCAACTGTAGGCAACACTTATAAAAAAGTTTTAGTTTTTCTGTCTGTCTATCTGTACCTTGAATGCACAACATGCTGTAACTAATGGATTTGAATGAAATCATATGTAAATATTACTCATATCATTGGCAAGTAGTGTAAACTTTGGAACATTGGATTTGGAACATGAAACGTAGCGTAAATATATGGTCTGTTTTTCCGCTGTATTACCCATAGTCTTCAGGAAGAGAGTTAATTAGGCACCTTCCGGAGTCGATGGTCATGGCGGCTCATGATCAGTGGAGACAAGTAACATATAGTGTCCCAGCGTCTTACTATATATAAATGTTCTCTGTGGTGTGTCTCTAGGTGAAACACAAACATCGTTCAACTTTAAATTAGTTGAGAAGTGAATGTATGTAATGTTTTACCACATAAACACACAGATGACATCGAAGAGTATACATCAATAGCAACTATCACAGGATCGATAAGCCCAAGAAATCTGTAGCATAGCTCAGGAAAACATAATCAAAACCGGATCAGTCTATAAGCTTGCAATATCAAGGTATCTTGTTCCAGCTTAAAGTACAATTTTATAACGAAATAACCACCGTAAGTACCTAGTGATGCGTAGGTATCATAATTGAATGAGTAACTTTCTCAATTTCAAACAAAAACGAGCAGAACACCTGTAATTTGAAAAATAAGTCAATCGATATGAAATTCAGAGGTCAGTTTTCAATAATACTAACCTAACGACATTGTGAAAATAATAACAATTAGTATCAACAAAATTGTATTGTGATATTGATCAATTTATTATTTATAGGTATTGATATTTATACATCTATGTTAATATATTAAATTGTATTGTGTTTTTGTTATGTCGTACCTATGACAAAGAAAATATATACTTTTTGTTGTATGTATGTTCTTCTGTTTGTTCCAGCTTATCTTTGAAATAACTGGACCGGCGTTTCACTTACAGATAGCTGATGTTATAGGGAGTAGTAATAGGCTACTTTTATTTTGGAAAAATAATTATACTCGTACTCAAATAGCGCATAAAAATAAAGCACACGAAATCCAATACATGTATTTACTAAACTGACAAATAATTCGTAATTAACGTTACCAAATTAATTAAAATCATGAATTCTATCCTTAACTCATTCACCATCAAATCTACACTATCTTTTACAAGAGGTTTGTAAGTTTATATGTAGTAGGTAATCTCCATAACTACTTCCCCGATACCAAAAGTTCTTTCACCAATATTTTTTGTAATTTAACCTTCTGATCCTCATAGTTTTTTTTTACATTAATTTTACACAGCGCCATTTAGCCCCAAACTAAGCATAGCTTGTAATATGGGAACTAGATGACATATAGAATACTTATGTAAATATATACGTACTAGATAATTATAGTACGTATGTATTTACATAAGTATTTAAATATTCTTGTGTAAGTTAAGTATTTAAGTGTTTGTTCTGTGTTTGAGTGTTGTATCATAATACATATACACATCTATATTCATCACTCAAATGTTTGTCTTGGGTGGGAATCAAACCCTCAGTCTACAGCGCAAAAGGCAGAGTTACTACCAACTGAGCTATGAGGCTCAGTTGGTAGTAACTCTGATTGATATAGGGTATATTTAATCTCGGGCATGTCGAGCGAATGCGTTTAACACAATATAAAATAAAGGTATAACTAAATATTATTGTCTTATGGTACACGTATGTAAACGTAATTTTAATTCACGCAGTGTATTTTTAATCCACCCGGTGTATTTTTAATACTCGCAGTGTATTTTTAATCCACGAAATGTATTTTTAATCCACAGATTGTATTTTAATCCATGCAATCTGTTTTTGAATCCACGTGGTGGGTTTTGCATCCATGCACTCTTTTTTTGTATCCAAGCGATGAGATTTGAAGCTATAATTTTTTTAAACCGTTCTCTAGCATACTAAACCCTTAGGAACACCAACATGCTATTTAATTATAACGAAAATATAGAGAAATAATAGATAGCACCAAAGGGTTTCGATAATCAATCAAAGAAGCCTTAGGTGCCGCTGCCTTATGAGTGCTTAGATTGATCGTTATCTAAAATGAGTAATAATATATTATTCTGTAGGGCTGTTCGTCTTTGGCCGACAAGATTAAGAAAATACTCAATGTTGAGTAAAAATATACAAGATAGCAAACTAAAACAAGCTCTTTTTCGAATGGGTATTCTATTTTCAGTAGGAATTATTAGTACAACAATACACATTCTAAAAAGAAATACAAATCTATCGATATATAAGGAGATGAATTAAAATTGCAATTACAGTTTTGGAAACTAATTATTTACTGCCTTTAGGAGAAACGGGAGAAATGATTTTTGTACAGGGTTCAAGATAACTAGATTTTGTAATCATCTACGAATCTTTTTTTAATTTTATTTTACGACGGGGGCGCTTGGCTTTCATCTCACCTGGTATTGAGTATTATAATTTTCATCACGTATGTAGTCAACTATACCGCGCATATTATGATAAATATTTGTCTAGAACCTGCAACCTCAGAGTATGTGAAAGGGCTCGTCCGGGAAGTACTACCACTATAGTCTTTAAGCCGCCAAGCAGCATTTCTGTGTTCCGATTTTAAGGATACGGTCGCCGGTGAAATTACAGGCACGTGAGGCTTAACACCTTTATGCCTCAAGTTGACGCGCGCACTGCAATGCTGTGTAGGATATGTTCTTTGTAACAAGAGGCAAGAGGTACACTTAACATCAGGTGGGCTACTTGCTTGTTACTACTCCTAGTTGTATAAACAAAAAAGTTGTTTTAAACCATCTACAAATCTTCTACTAAAAACCATCCTATTATTTGTAATTATGCTGAAGTTTTACAACGCAAACATGAATCAATTTATAAAATTTGCCGTAAAATGTACGCGCACTTTCATTTTCCGACAATAAATGCCCGAAAGATTAACTCCTCGTAACTTTTACGGAAGATAAACTTGGCATCTTTATATTAAATTATTCCATAACTTCTAAGGTAAGAAACAAACATTTCTCAAAGTGCTAATTGATTGATATTTGCTCACCAAAGGGATTGTTCTGATTGTATGCGCTATACATTTCTGTACTGCAATGGGTATATAACGAGCATGTTTACATAATAAAATTAACCATATTTGAAAAAAAAAAAACGATTGAAAGCTGCTTTGTTAAAGAACAATGTTATATTCTTGAGCTCTTATTATTTTTGTAGGCTTGTATGTGAATTATTGTGTATATGAACTTGCAGCTCTAAAACTAAAGCTCCAAATGCAATTGTGTTGTGTTGATGCTAGTCTCCATAAGATTATGGATTTTATATAATGGATTTACCAAAAATATTCGTTATGCGGAATCTTTTGGGTATATGCGGATATCAATAATAGTGTCATTATTCGTAGTAGAAGACTGAGAAAAAGGGTAGGCCGCTAAGGCTCTCAATAACTACCCACCAACCTACTCCCAATATATATATATAGCTTATAGAGCTAAAAAAGTGTAGCCGTAGCCCTTACTCCTCAAGCCCTGAACATAAAACATTTTTTTTTACCACTTCTGTGTTCTAGTTTTAGTTTTAGTCTTGTAAGTTCCGTGGTCTAGTGGTTCACCTTCCGATGTCAGATTCAGAGATCCCCAAAGGGGGTACAATATTTTGCTTGGTTCTGTTGGTGGTAGGACTTTGTTCAATTCCGCCTGGCTGCTTTCAACCAACTTACATAAAACCTACTAAAAAAAAAAGGAAATTATGACATTACCCGGGTTACGATATTCCACAAATAACGACTTAACTGTAAGGACTCTCTTCAATTCGTAGCTAGAATATTCCTGCATAAAAATAACAGAGCCTCATTTTTGCCTCAACAGTGTTTGACCACTGGGCGTAATTTCTAAAAGTGTTTCGCTAACATCGCACGGCTGGGTGTAAGTGGACACTTAACCCTGTCTGCAGCACGAGTGAATGGTCACTCAATTGGATGATCAAAGGACGCATACGAGAGAATGAACAACGAAGTTTTTAATTTGAAAATGTGCAAGTATTTTTGGGTGAAAACTAAGAGAACTACGCTCGAACTGCTAATATTACTTTAAAGAGGAATAATGAACATATTTTACTCATACTATATAAGTAAGAATATCTAAACGTTATTAAATCGGGATTATGTTAAAAACAACTGCCTTGGGCAATCTGCTGGTCTCAATTTGGTATAAACAGGAAATTTGGCTGCAAAATGTAAAACATCAAGAAAAAGCGACGACATAAATAGAAGAAAAAACTAAAAGGTTTATCCCGATTAAAATTTACGAATGTTTTCCATGTTCTCGACCCTTGGGACAAACGGGGTCGACTTGGAAACTCATAAGGATCTGTGAAAGGCGATTAAGAAGTAACTTAAATAGATGCGACTATCTACTTCAAAGAAGTTCAAATATTATTGAAATCTCTTCGTTCCCACTATATTATGTTATTTTATGCTTTTATAAGAAAAGACAGAACAAGGTGGTTGAATAAAATAGGATACCCTACGCATGAGTAAGTACAAAGTGAAAATGACTTCGTTCCTTTAAGAGTATCTCTGGCTGGACAGATCCTCCTCCAAAAATACTAGGGTTATGCAATCACTGCGCTTGGATTGGTGATCACACAAAAATATGTTAAATACACAGTTGTAAGCTACCGCCCTTTTTCTGATGATATCCTTTAATCAGCTTTTACGACTTCCGTGGGCAAGGTTGAAGGGGTCCATTCTAAATCACGCCCGGCAATGATAGTACGAGTAGGATAGGTTTTTTTAATAGAAAGAAGGTTACGATGTTGTTGCTTAGCAGCATTATAATTAATTTAAGTAGTATAAAAGACATGGGCCTCTCCTAAACAATGCACACATCACATCACATCAGCAGCCCATTAGTGTCCACTGCTGAATAGAGCCTCCTCCAAAGAGGAAGGGTTTTTGCCATAATAACCACGCTTGGTGGTGTAGGTAGATAATACACCGAAGGAAACTGCTGCCTTTCTTCTGGTGGGATCCCTAAGTCGGCTTTAACGACATCCATGGGCTGAGTTGGAGGGGTCGATTCTAAAGTCTCAAACAATGCGATGGTTAGGTATCAACTATAACTATAATCTGTAGGATAATCACCATATCCATCACATCCACTGATGAACATAGGCTTCCCTTGATTGACGCTACAATTAGCTTTCCTGAGCCTCTTTAATCCATTGACTTCCCACGAAAATGCCTTCTGTAAATGTTTCCTACATTCCATTTAGGAGACTTCCCACACTCCGATACATGTCCATGCGAGAATGTGTGTTTCGCAACGGTTATAGGTTCTGTATGGCTATGTGGCCTACCCACTGCCACTTTAGCTTACTAATTCTAAAAGACTTCTTCTACGAACATCGATTCATGTCATTCCTGATCTTATCACGCAGTGAAACTCCAAACTTCCTCCATAGCCACTGTGTGACTTTGAAAGTATTCACGAGGCATATAGATAGCGACCACAGACATCGAATTCCTGCGGTGTCATTGACGAGAATTGTGAAGCTTTTCGAATGTTGCCTCTATATATGAGTTGGATTTGATGGCTGACCTCTTTATCGAAGTAGGTTTTACTTAGTTGGACCATCTGGTGATATGGTGATATGATCTACAGCTTCGATAACGTCGTTTCCAATATGGACAGGCATGGGTGAGACATGGGCTGTGAATCTGTGGGTACAAACTACTTAGTGCCTACAAAATAAATAGCAGTCAGCTTCTATATATCTGCTCATTTTCTGGTAATCCCTTAGTCCCTTAGTCACTTAATCTCTCATCACAATACCTTGAATCATATTTGATATTTTACGAACAAAATAAAGCAAATTCTTTGAATTATTTTGACTCTAAGCGTAAATCTGTTTTACCGAGACAATTCACTTATTTTTATTGCAAAAAAGTATCCTCATTGAGGTCATTAAATGGACTTTTAGTTGAGACAGAGACGTATTGCGTAATGTACTATCCCGGTTCAATTTTGTTAAGTAGTCGCAAGTGTCTACGATTTTGTGCGTGAGAATAAAACAAGAGTGATAAAAAGGGGATGGAAGAGCCTAAGCATAAACACAGTGCAGATGGAGATCAGTTGACTCACTTGTGTAATAACGTCAAATTACATTAGATATTTATAACTTTAAATATTTGGAAAATAAATATGTAAGTAATCCTCAATAAACTGAGGAACCGGCTTCTCTTATAGACTTATTGTTATGGCGACAGAATTATGTAAGATGGTAATAGCTAGCCAGGCGGACCTAAACAAAGTCCTACCACCAACCAAACCATGCACAATATTGTACCAGGGGATTGAACCCAAACCTCTTCACAAAAGCGGGACCTCTGAATCTAAAATCGGTGGGTTGAACCACTAGACCACCAAAAACTATTCTAAAAGTCTGACAGTGTGAAGAGATTTGTTGTTTTTTTATTACCGAGCATACATAGGTGGCTTGATAGCCTTGCATTGATTCACATGGAATATAGCTTTATTATTCGATTAACTTATCCAGCTGTTTGCAGAAAGCAAGTGACCATCTTGGTAGGAGATTAACAGCTATAATGAAGCAATTGGGTGAGGATTACAGCGATTTTTATGTCGCCATTGAGAGCGGCGCCTTCGCGACCCGAGCACGTTATTAATCAAAACGTGCCATGTTAGAGAATCGCTTCGTTTTTGGGTTCCATACCCAAAAACCACAACGAGATCTAAAACAAAAACTTCCTCGTCTGTCCGTCCAACCTTCAAAGGGAATCTTTTGAACCGTAATAGGTAGCCAGTAGAAATATCTTTGCTATTTTGTAGTAATTTAAATAGTTGATATAAAAGTATATTTTAATATCCATATACCTGCTCTTTAACTACGGTGATGTGATAATGACTAGTGAAATCTCGTGCTTACTGTCAGGCATATCAATAAAATGAATAACTGGTGAAACGTAAAGATGGACCCTCAATGCAAAAAAAACCCACAATTTTTAGGCGGAGCCCTCGGTGTTCGAATCTAAATTAACAAATGTGAAACTATAATTTTTCTATGACATATAAATCGCTATCAAATCTTGGTAAATATCTTTTTGACATTATTTGTGTTGTAAAGTGGCGCAATGCTAATTATTTGCATTGCGCCACTTTTTACAGGATTCTCTTGAATAAAGCCCAAAAGAATAAATTTTATGACAGCCAAGTCTTAATAAAGTTAGTAGACCGTAAGCTTTACCTCTGGAATACAGCTTTAAAAGAACCCTGCTATAGCATTTTGTAATTTGTATTGGATTTTTCACCAAATAAGACACTAAATTGAAATTGCAACACGTTTTCTGTTTATTTCTTTCGAAACCTCCAAAGAGTCGTTGAGGAAAACGGAAAAGAAATTATTATCCGTGACGTCCGGTACATCGTTATAACATTGAGGAGCCGCAAAATATGTGGCCTCGTCAAATTTGCCTCCGAGAGATTATGAAGACGCTCATAAAATGGAGGCTTTTTCTAATAAAAAATAGGCTTTCACGACAATTAAGGCTAATGGTTCCACATTTTTAAAAATTCATTGCGCGGAAAATCTCTTTGAAGCTTGATCACTTAGAATGGATGCTTCGCTTTGACCGTTTTTTATTGTGAATGTATTATTTAACTGCGTGTGTGACGACCATGACCAAATGCTTTTGGAAATGTCATGAGCTTACATTATGACGCAAGACAATGAGGACAATTCAATATAAAAGCAGAAATGTTTTAAGTAACAAATCCGCTAAATTCCATCAAATCGACACGTGTTTTGCATCGACACGAGGAGTCTTCAGGAAATACAATCTTGCTGCTAAGTTGACAAGCCCTCGGCTGACGTGTTGCCACTCAGAGCACCGCGCTACAAATTAAGATATTTGTGAGAGCTTTCTTTTATTGGAGTCCAAGCGTTTGACCACCACTTGAAAAACATGTTGCCTAATATTATAATATAATATATTATAATATTATATATAATATTTACGTTTGTCTTAACCTTTGGAACTCTGGGCTTAAAGACTTCAGTATTAATTTGTTTTATTTATTGGATGACGGATAGGCTCTCGACCTTCATATTTTTATTTATTTTACGACAGTGAATTACTTGCCTTTATCTCACTTGGTGTCAAGTTATAATAACGCCGAAGGTGGAGGCACGCTTCACCTTGAATCTCACTAGACTGACTATCTTACTTCTTAATTCTGAAAGATTGCAACCAATCAAACCAAGCACAAATTTGTGGATCGAGCCTGGGACCCATGGGTCTTATACTGGTAGGCTGAGACTAGACCTTAGAGGCGGTGATTCTACTGATGCGAAACATGGACAAAGGCAACAAGTTATGTTCCTTACTAGTACTAATGATAAAGCTTGAGGAGAATCTGTATGATCGGCACAATGGAATATTGTAATAGGTACGCTTTATCTCTGTAAAGCCTTTGTGGTCAAGTGTTTGGCTCTCGAAAGCTGGGGCACATCTCTCTGTGATGTTGTTCTCAGTTGAGTAGAGGCATTGCAGACGTGAATCACCCCATTGTTCGTTAAGTAATGATTCCGCGCTTTGAAGGGCACGCTTGGTTCACCATAAAATTGTATCTGGATGATGTCGTTAAATTACTTATACATGGCGTGCCTTTTAAGTTTTGTCGTTTGAAGAAAAAAACACAATAAGAACCATAAAATACATTTTATTGCTATGTAAAGTATTCCTTGCGTAGTTTAATACACTTTTACATTCGATGGAACCAGTTATTAAAACACTTATACCACTCCTAGGAGTGGAGGTGATTATTAATATAACAGTTTATTTAACTTTAGGCCACAAAGATTTTTCAAAATTTTTGGAAATGTAGAGAAATAGACCTTAGGTCAGCCCTGTATGGAGAATTGTCAAGAATTTATGCGTTTTTTTCCTTCAAATACTGAAATATTGTTTAAAAAACGCTATGTGAGATTGCGTTGCCATGGTGTCGGATAATGTGTCGCTTTGGGTTTGATTTCTGAAGTTTAGTGTTGACTTCTGGTAAGCAAACTGTGATATACCACTCTGCCTTTGACTTTGGCTTTGCAAGCCGCCTTATGATTGTCAGAAAGGAAATGTGGGATTCTTACACTATAATCGCCTCATGCAGCAACGTTGTTATACACAGTGAAGGGGGATTTTGGACGACCTTCACGAGATTTATCACTTAAACAGGTATGTTTAAGTTGAAATTCTAAACACCAGCGGTTCTACAGTGCACAGATATGGATCTTCTCTTCATCACAAACAGATATATTATCTATTCAAAACACTGAATCCGTGTTAGGCCTCTTCGAAAGATGTAGAAAAATAATTGCACGGATCTTTTCCTTAGTAAGATTGAATTTAGTACGTGACCTGACAGATTCAAATCGACGCTGTGATCAATGTAACCATTTATAGCACTTTCTAATACTTTCAGTTGTTGCATATGTAAACGACAGAACTTACAAGTCGCCTGGTAGTGCTCATTAAAATCTGGCACTAGAGGCTTAAAGAAAAAATATCATGAAAAAGGGGCTTTTGCAGACCCTCTATGAACTTTGTCATCATCTGACCTACAAAAATTACGTAAAGTATCACCAAAACATAAACGCAATCAAGCTGATTCTATCGAGGACTCATGTTGGCGCTGCAGAAAAAAAAACTACAAATGGGGTAGAATAGACTCTTTGAGTGGAGCAGTATAGGATATGGCCCACCTATTTTCCTAACCCTTATGCCCCTTTTCTTACACTCAAAGAGTGTGAAATAAATGAGTATATTAACATCACTGAATAGATATAATACTATTTTTACACAGCACCATCTAGCCCCAAACTAAGCATTACTTATATAGGGAACAAGATAACGGATGGAATACGTATAAACTTTTTTTATACATACATGTTTAAGATAAAATGTACTCTAACTGTTGCCTGACTAAAAGAGCTACATTTTGCGACTTTGCGACATCAATGAAACGGCTGGGTTTTACCTATTTTTGTACAATATAAGAGGAACCAAAGGCAGCAGTATACACACTGTAACGAAACATTAAACGCTAGACAGTATTGCCAAGCCAGATATTTTACTGATACAATAATCAAAGGTATAATAGGAAGGTAGATGTTAAGGTTTGCAAATTGCTGTCAAAGCATCTACCTTAGTTTTGCTTCATAACAGTTCCAGTACTATCAATGTCCACGATCAATCGGTTAACTGAGCCGAGCCATTATAATGGAGGAGAGAACAATAGGGAAGCCCTAACCGACAGCGACATTGTATCTCTTCGTGTGAAAACGCTCTGTAACCATTTTATTTGTGAAAGCTTTGGTACACAAAGTTCACAAGCACAACATAACAACCCTATGTTGTTTAGATGACCAAACTTTAAACAAAGAAGCCAAAATCCAAGCTGAGCTGTTATTAAGTACCTTTTTTATGTGGGGTACGCTAATTCTCTCTTTGTTAACATTGTTACTTATGGAACTTGAAAACTTTCGAGATTTATAATTATTTCTGCGCCAAATTGGAGGCGAAAACCTTTGTGGGTTGAACCCTCGCGCTGAGCTCTGTAATTGTAAGACGTTAAATGCAGTAATGAGCTGCAATATATAATATTAATTTCCAGGTATAATATAAATTCTGGGTACATTTTCGCATGCCGTATCTTAACTGAAAATTGAAAATTGTAAATGCCTCAATATTATATTTGCCGGCAAAGATAAAAATACTCCAAGTGCTGAGAAAGAGACAAGTTTTAACTGCCTCTGTTTTGCCCACCGATATCAAGTCCAGAGGTAACGGGTTCAATCCCAAGTGAGGTACAATATTGTGTACTGGTAAGATGGTGGTAGCTAGCCTGGCAGTCTTAAACAAAGTCCTACCACCAACCAAACTAAGCACAATACATTGTACTCCCCATGGGGATCTAACCCGGGTCCTTTGGATCTGAAATCAGACCACAGAGGCGGTTAATTTATTATATTAATATTTATCTTAAAATGACCTATAGTAGCCTATCTCACATCAAGTGCCGAGAGAGGGCAAAGTCAACTCTTTCTCGGCAAAGTACGTAGCCAAATTCGTGTGTTTGCTATCTTGTATTATTTGTGCGCACTTAAGGCGGTCGTTCAGAACTCCCAAAGGCAAGATTTGGACGATTCGCTCGACAAAGAATTCTTTGGAACAAAAAGTCGTGAAATCTCATCGGTGTTACGGACATTTTGTTTTAGTTCAAGGTTTACGTTCAAAAGTCGCATTAGCCTTACCTTCGGGGCAAAATTCACAGATTTTACCGCATCAGTTTTCTTGCTTATATCTTCTTTGTTTCGGCAAATAAAGCCACGTATTTTCATAGATAAGTATTATTTTTTTTGTCAGTGAATGTTTTCTTATAAATATACGTATAAAACAGGAAACCTGCCTAATAGCCCGTTACAATGTGTTTATACAAATAGCTAGTAATGACAGGTATATCAGAAACATAACAGGATGAAGGCAACAAGAATGTAAGAAGTGTGTGGGTGGACCGCCGGCAAGATTGTTGACGTCATCCTCGATGAATCCCGAGTTGTTATTGGGATGGACTTGAACGATAGCGAAGTTAGATACAAAATACAGAACTATTTATTTATTTATTTTTATTCTACGACGGAGAAACTTTCTCCACCCGGAATCCTCATCAAACTGAGGAACTGGCTACCTTACCTCTAAATGCCAGAACACAACAGTATTTGAATTATTGTTATGGCGACAGAATTAGGTATGATAGTGGTAGCTAGCCAGAAAGACTTAAATAAAGTCATACCACCAACCAAACCAAGCACAGTATTGTGCTCCCCTGGGGATCTCGGTAAATCATTTACAAGAGACAGGCTGATTTAAGTAGTGGTTGGGCGAAATTCTCCCTGAGATACAAAAAAAAACTTTGTACTGATCTAATTTTGTATTCAAACAATGCAATTCTATATTTTTTAATATCTGTTAGTATGATATCCTAGGATACATACAGGTTTCGTTTCATTTGATATGATAATATCCGGTTAAATACGTTGCATTCACGAATAAATAGATTGTATTTACGCGCGGTGCAAGTTTAACAGGATTGAATCAAAGATATAGTGGTAATTGTATCGTTCAAAGTCTTCAGCTTAATAGCTAAGAGGCATTGAAGATTGTTCTCAATAAAATAAATACCTTTTTCTTCAGTAGATAAAGAGAGAACAAAAGATTAATGAGGTTAGCTCCTTGAAAGTAATTGGACCGTATCAATAGAAGAAGCTTCAGCGGTAAACAGGGCGAACATAAGAAGGGTATCGCAATTTCATAATATAGCCAAAAGTAGATTGAGCTATTTTTAGTACTTTTTTTATTACCTACTCGTATGAGGCAGATGTACATATTGTTTTGTATACACAGGCAAAACAGACGAGTAATTTAAATCTATTTAAAAAAAAACACCGGTTTCCAAACGAAAAAGTTTGAAGGACATGTAATAAGTAAGTTTCTTAATACATATGTATACACAGTTCGAATTGATAACCTCTTCCTGTTTTGAAAGTATATTGAAAGTTGTTCAGCTAGCCTCAGGTCGCTTGAAAAAGGTTCATTCGCGATTAGGAAGAATTTCTTAATTTACGATTTATATTGATTCAAATTTCTCATTAAAATTGTAATAACACTATATTATTATTTAACTTCAGATGCAGCTGTCTAAAGCTATTTTTTCTTAAGGAGCGACATAAAATGCGACAAACTTCGCCCTTTGCGTTCCTCAAAAGAGTAGTAAAAAGTTTGTATAAAATTTCTGTAAGAGAACCCATTACGTCGCTATAAAAGCAAAGAAAATAAGGACGAGGACAGCGTTTTTGTGCAAACAAACTTAGAACCTCCTTTTTTCATATAGGTTAAGAAGTAATACACTATATGAATACTCGGGTTCTTAGTTAAATAATCAGCTAATATGTTTTCAAATTTACGTGCGTAGTTTCAAATACCAGAATGACTGCTTTTACAATAATAATTATTAAATCATGCAAATAGCGAGGGGCGTTCTGGTGAACACTAGGAATAACAAGTATGAAATAGTTTCTCTAACCCAGCTCAAATTATCAAAACTTTACAGTACCTTCAGATAGAGCAATACAAACTGAAAGTTCTTGTTTGCACGATTAACGAAATAAACTGTTTGCCTGCTCAGTATTCATGGTGCTTCACTCATTGTTATTCCAGTGGCGAATGGAAATGAAATATGGTGAATTCAGCGTGAATTTTGAACGCTAGGTGACTTGGCAATAGCCGGCTATTACTGTCAGCGGTTTTATTTTTGCGGCGTATTGATTGGGTATCCGTATCAGTGGTACTATCATCGAAAATTATGCTCTATATGTGCGAATGGATAAAATATTGCTCTACAATAATTATTAATGATAAATTGTATTTTATGACGAGTGAAAAGTACCTCAGTCTCGACAATACCCCAAAACTCAAACTCTACACTGTTTTGACCGACATCAAAACCGAAAGAGCTGAAAAGATAATGTAGTCGAGCAGTGTTGAGTGAACAGATTATTTCTAGGCAAGCCTGCTAAAGCCACACTTACTAACAGATCAAGCACTACTCTTTCAATGGTGATACCCAAAATACTACAAATGTTTGCATAAGTATTACTGTAATAAGCGTTAAAGCTAGAAGTAATTTAAAGCTTTTTGTGTCTAAAAATTATATAAAATTTTATGATGGTTGTCGAATGGTTGTTGAGTTTCTAAAAAAACTTTTATACAGTCAATACGTATATAGTATATATTATAAAAGTCATTTTTTTTCAAAGAGGGATATCATAAACAAGATCCCCCACCGCCTTGAGGGTGCGATGAGGTAATGTGAGGTTACCGGGACTCCGACGACTCACTTAACGGCTGTCTGGCCTCGAAGAAAGGCCCTAGGACAACTTCTTCCAGTTCCATAGCACATCCCTGCCTTTTAGCCGCCCCATCTGCTCGCGGTCCGCGACAGTTCATGCCACTGTGTATAGTCACCCTGTTGCTGTGTGGGTTTGCATCCGATCCTATACAGATACTCACCGAGCTTCCGTGCCCTGTGAGTATCTGAGTTAGTCAATAGGTAACCGTAACAACAATTAAAAAATTGTTGTGTTCCGGAATTTAGAGGTAAGATAGTCAGTTCTTCAGATTGAGGATTCCGGTACCTTTGCCCTTATCATAACTTGAAAAAATCAGATGAGATGAAGGCCAAGTCCCTTGATAGGGAACCGCCCTTTTACATCCTACTCACTTTTTACTTCCCTTGTAAAGAGTTAGTTTACAATGACCATATTAAGCTGATTCAGTATTGTAATATTGAAAACTATGTTGGTAACTTTAGTGCGCTGACTTTTTGGCGATAATGATCAAAAGCTTCGAGAGAGCTAAGAGCGAAAAAAACGGAACACTCAAGCTTATACCTGCCCGATATGAATAAAACAAACATGTCTATGAACCAAAGATTTATGTACAATAAAACAGTAGCTGGTTTTAAATTATCTGTAATTACCTAATTAATGAAATACCTACCATATTTTTTAAAAAATAAGTCAACAAATTTATCAACAAAGAAATAAAAAAAAAACAAGTAAAGAAAATGTGTTACAATAATGACAATGCCACTGCAGTAGAACCACCAAAATATCCACATAATCTATTAGCAGATTTTAAGACAATAATATCCGCATTTTAGTTTTTTGTTTGAAAGAGGGGATTGACCAGTTGCGTAAATTTAAAATTTATCTCAGCGATGGTACCTTTAATATATGCCCTGAACCTTTCAAGGGAAGATTATACACCATACACGCTGATTTTGACAGTGCGGAAAATAGCACTACGATAATATTATTAATTTACGCACTTTAACAATATAAAAGATGAGCAAACGCCCCAAAAATTTAAAAAGTGTTTAAAATCCTACTTAACAGAAAAATGCTTTTACTCTTTGCATGATTTTCTGGGTGATACATAAACTAAATAATTAGCATGTAAGAAAAGTAAAGGTATAATGAATAAGAATAGTAGTTTATTATTGAATTTAGTATTATGTATAGTTTTATTTAGCTATTAAGTTTAATGCGCCTCCTAGTGTGATATTGCTGTGCCCTAACAGGGTTTATGTTTGAAACTTTTATCCTCACAACACCTGTATACCTAATAACAACATAAGTGCAATAAATAATTTGAATTTGAATTTGAATTTGAATTTTGAGTGATCGAACGAAGGAAACGAACCATAAATATTTCGCATCATAACATCTCAGATTCCTGAAAACCAACCATATATATCAACATTTTTGAAGAAGCAGTTATTCAGGCATTTCAAAATACATATTTAAATGCAGAACACCAAGGATGCTACTAACTCTTTACTAATATATTGTACCGAAAAGCCAAGAGGCTTGACACATAAACGTAAAAACCGAATAGAAGGCCTATTTGTGTAGTTGTTTACTACACAACTAATTTAATTACATTGTATCTTAAATTGATGATTTGGATGATAAATCGTATTTAAATAAGTTCTTTCAGTTCATGAAGTTCTTGATAAAACGCCCAGAATCTTAGAATGTTATCGGCAAACGCCATAGAACCACGAACTTTGCTGAAGGTTGGCATCGTGCTATTAACATACCGAAAACACCTTTTGGCACAACGGCCGTGGGACGGGCCTCTGTGCGAGTTGACACGGAATTATCTATTACATACGTGCTCAACCTCCACAGATCGTGCCCGTCTCTTAGCTGTTTCAAAATGGGAATCAGGCTGCAAGCACATCCATCTTACAATACCGGTACACTTATAGATCCTGTAACTTTCCGTATTGCCACTTGTCTCCGAGTGGGTGCAAGATGCTGCGCCTCTCTCCAGTGCCGGTGCGGTGCGGCCGTAGATCAATTTGGTTTTCACGGACTTTCGTGCACAAAGTCTGCCGGCAGGATTTCGCGCAAGTCTTAATGACATTATCCGTCGAGCTTTTACCAGTGTCAATATTCCAGCCGTTCTTGAACCGAATGGTCTGTTACGTGATGATGGTAAGCGGCCCGACGGTATGGCTCTTGTCCCTTGGGAAATGGGTAGGCCTTTGGTGTGGGACGCTACCTGCGTCGACACCCTAGCGCCATTTCATCTGCCTGGGACATCAGTTAGGGCTGGTGCGGCGGCTGATTCGGCCGAGGATCACAAAAGGCGCAAATATAGTGGTCTCGACAGAGCTTACCTATTTGAGCCTTTTAGGGTGGAGACCTTGGGTCCGTGGGGAGCCGGTGCCCTCCGAGTTTTCAAAGATCTTGCGGGGCTTTTGATTGAGGTGACACGTGACCCGAGGGCTGGCTCTTATTTAGGCCAGCGAATTAGCATAGCAATTCAGCGTGGCAATGCAGCCAGTATCTAGGGCACGCTTCCGTCTGGTACTGGTCTGGAACAGTTGGGTTACCTATAGGCCGTTTGTAACGGTCCTTAGGTAATCTGACTCCTTTGTACATAGTTAGTTTAATTGTACTTTTTATTGTACATGTAAATATCGAACCCAGCAACAATAAATCTATTTCTAGATTTTTTTTTAAATTGATGCAGCATTTTTTTTTATTTGTATGATGCAAGAAAAATAGGTTACATCTGCAAAAAAGAGTACCAAAATTAAAAAAAAAAATGACACATGGAAAATACGTGACGAATTCGTCATATTCAATTGCAACTTATGAACGGTGATATTAATATCCCTTCTTTATTAGAAAATCTTCGTGTATCTTTGTAATACTAAACGCAAATTAGATGACTCAAGAGTATTTTTTATTTTCAACTAATCAAACAAAAAAAAATCAAAAAAATAATTCAACTGGGCTAATTAATTTGGCCACCTGAACGATTGGGAGGGAATACTCAATGTTACACTTTGTTCTATTAACTTTATCACACCCGCGCGTACATGCCCACTGTTGAAAAGGACCTTCTCTTAAACTATGTAAATATAACTGGAGTGTTTCTCATAATCTCCACATGTGTCTTAAAAAGGTTTAAATTAATTTTTACCTACTCAGTAAGTAGGTAACCCATCTGTTGCCCATCTCCTGATGGAACAGGCGAGTAATGGATAGTCCAATAGATATTCCATTGATAAGAAATATCAGATTCAGATTCAGATTCAGATTCAGATATCAATATAATGATATCAATGGAATGTCCGGTTTACATAATCCAAAAGTAAACTACAGGTACCAAAACATACTTTAAATCGTATTTGCGAGTGTTTAAATAAGGATTAATGAAAATAAATTTCTATCGACGTTTCTTTTAACTTTTAAGTACAAACAAAAAAGTGAGAAAAAGGCTTTAGAAAAAGATGCGGGTTCGAGTCCCATCGCGGGTTGTGAATCTTTGTGTCATTTTTTTTGTAAATATTGTGACCAAGCGCAATCACTTATAATACAAACATAATAAAAAAATAAAAAATTACAGATTTTGACCCGTTATAGTTTTATTAAAGTAAGTATCCTTTCAGGTCGTCAAATTATATTTATTTGATTACGCACGTTTTATTATTCCATGGCAGAGTAATATTATTAGTACTGACTGTAGCTACATGGTTATGGAAAACAAACCATCGTAATCTGAAGATTTAAGGGAACAAAAGTCAACTTTATACTATAGGACTTTTGGCAAGAAATAAGTGCTTTCCGTTCAATGTACGTGACGTTGAGGAAAAAAATTATGTCGGCCATAAGCCTTCGGATGCTCGCATAGGATACCGAAAATAGATATAAAATGAATGGAAATAGTAAAAGGATATCCAACGGTTGACCCAAGGATTGGATTCTTGACGTGTCGTGAAATCAATAAGACGAGGCCTTTTTGCTCAGGAAAATGTTAGAAACAATTTGTGTGTTGCGTAGAACATAGGCATATCAGAATACATAAAATATAACATACAATTTTTTAGGTATTTAAACTAATAAATACTACGCACACTTTATCGAATCACAGTGTTCAAATGATTGGAAAACCGTAAAATTATGGGGACATAGGTAAATTGAGGTAAATTTTCCGAGTCACCGATTTAAAATTTCGAATGTGTCACTAGTAGGGTGTATATTTTTTTGGTTGGGTCTATCAAGTACGTTTAAACACAAGAAGAGGCAGTAATTATCGGAAACAGGAACTGACCTAAATAAATATTTCTGGACATGCTTACACAACGCCATCTTTGCCAAATGTATGCCTCTAAAACGCTCTAAGACAAAATAAACATTGTGAGTACGAGTAGTTTTAGTAGACTGACTGACAATTAACACAACTCAACCTTTTTACAGAAAACATTATGATTTTCAGTGTAAATTTATCAACAAGATTTTTTTTAACGAGCATATGCTAGTTAGTTTGGTTCGGTCTAGCATATTTTTGAATGCAATGAATTTATAACTATAAATAATTTATGTGAAAACAGTAAATTACTAAGAATAAAACAAGCTCTATTAGCAGTTACTTTCCAATCAGAATCTTTCAATAAAAAAATTAATAAAGCTATGTCCTAAATATTTTTCTTTGTTTACATTCTTGTTTAGGACATTCATTTTCATTTATTTGCAATAAGAACTTTTAAAACGAATATTTGTTTGAATATTGATATTTGTTATTGTGTTGAACTGTATGTTATGCATGTATTTAACAAAAATGTACTTAATGATGAATGAATGTGTGAGTGAAAATTTATTGTACACCAAAAACATATAAGACGATTGTCAATTTTTAACTAAAGTAAACAATTACAATTGGCGGACATATCGCTTAAAAAAAACGGTTGTGTTGTAAAAGTATGGTTGATGGTAGGTGTGTGCACAAAATAATAGAGAATATTTAAATAAATATTTATGTTTACAAAACCAAGCATATCTAATTTAATCCGTAATAATAATTTCAAAAATATAAAAAATAAAAAAATGTACCTACTTACAAAAATATATACCGTAATAATAATAGATTAATGATCCCACCCGGATATAAACAGCGGCGTCCTACTGTGTGTTATCTAACAATTTTACTACGATGACCAAACCTGCAAAGTGTGATGCATTTGTTATATTGTTCCTTCCCTACGCTGTTCTTATTCTACTGTAGGTATCTAATTCTGCTAAGACTGCGTTCTTATAGCATTCTTGTTTTGATATTACTTTACTTTTGACACTATCTGTCAAGTGTCAAAAACGAGACAAAAGTAATGTAAGATAATATATATATATATAAATATATAATAAGACGTTGTGGCTTGGCCCCAGGATAGTAATAAAAAGTCACAGAGTAAGTATTTGATAAAAAATATTAACATTCATTCTGTATCAATACAAATAAACATAAACACGAACACAATGAACTCACCGCAAAATAAACATCAGTTTCTGGTAAAACATCCGCATAACCTTTTACCGAAGTAAAGTATTGAAAACAATATTGTAGCATAACTCGATCGAAGTACCTGCTGCTGCGTTCTAAATCTTCTTTTCTCCAAATGGATACCATTGTTTTTGCCCGCAAAAAGCATTAAATAAGGCCGTTTCACACGACATTCTGAATATTGAAATGCAGCATCACTGGTGTTAAACTTAAGGGTTATTTTATTGTTATGCCACTAAGGAATTTGAGGTTCTTCAAGGCCAGCGTGATTAAGTTCCTTCTAAACAAGAAATATAGACTAGACGAGTGGCACATAATTTTTTGCACTCACTTTTTTTTTAAGTGAGGTCAAACGTTTGGTTATAATAAAAAGTTTATTTTTTATTTTAGGTTTTGAAACCTTAAAACATCGTTACAACTAAAAATAGACACATTAAGGATATACTTAACTTGGATTGCAATTTTTTTTATTAGACCTTTCTCTCTTTGGACGTTTTTTCAGTGCACTATAGGGCAGTTTCACATAGTTTAGTGAATATCTGCTAGATGGCGTTAATCAGCACTTAAACTGAGTTGATTATGGCACAACAATTCGAAATCCGCGTCAAGACGTTCGTCGCTCAATCGGTTAGATTGTTAGCTTGAGGAAAAGATGCGGGTTCGAGTTCCGTCGCGGGTTGTGAATTTGTGTGATTGTTTTTTCACTATAACAATTTAGTGAGACTTAAACATTGAACTTAGTCATTCTGAGAACACTTTCATGCATCATTTATTTGATAAGAGGGATCTAGGGTTCGAGGTACAACGAGGTACCTACCGACTTATGTCACACGCATTGAAGCATTCAGTCAAACTTGAATCAGCAGTCAGCGTTACAGACGCTTGCCGGTGTCTTATTTCCCTAGTAACTAGATATACATCTAGCATCTCATGTAAGAGCTCGCTGCAACGTTGATCTCATATTTGCCAACGTATGTTTTAAAGTCAAAAGTTAAAAGTCGTGTTTAAAAAAGAGCCATCGTGTGCAAGAGCCGCAAGAACGAGAATACAAAACGTGGCACTCAGTTTCTCTTCAGCCAAAGCGAGAATACGATATGTCTCCATCACATTTACATTCTTGAAGTCGACGTGGATAGATACGTATTCAACGGTGATGCGTGACGACGGAATTTCCACTTTTGCTGGCTCTTTGTGTTCCTGAATGTCTATTTACATCGCAGTGGTGCGGTTTCTGTTTTATTAGTGTGCGTCTTTATATAATTCAACTTGAATGGCAAATACGTAGATATATGAGGTAGAGTATATGAACTATACAAAATGTATAGGGAAAACACATTTTTATTTTTAGCATATACGTGATAAATGGAAACATTACTAAATAGGTCTACCCACTCGAAATTTGTCGGCATTACAGCTCTTTCCTGTCAGGAAACTCGTACCTGTCACTGTCTTACTGTCGTGATTGTGACCTGTATATTTGAGTATCATCAGTATATTTAAATAAATAAACATCACAAGATATTAATTTTACATAGTGCCATCTAGCCCCAAACTAAGCATAGCTTGTTATATGGGAACTAGATTACGGATATAATACTTGAATATTTTTTTTGTAAATACATGCTTCTCATACTGGACAGGACAGGACAGGACATTAATTTTACAGCGCCATCTAGCCATATAATATCATACAATACAACACCCAAACAAATTATTGTTATACAAGTATCATTCTATATTAAATATGTACACATATAGTTGTATACTTATTATTTTTCCATATGACAAACTCTGTGTAAAATTTTCAGTCATATGAAAAATCTCTGATTCAAAAGAACAACAACATTACTATACCTACCCTTTACAGGCTGAACTGTGCTAAATGGCTTTTTGCAATACCTTCTAAGCAAAAAGAAATGAAAAGAAATGCCAAGACGCAGTTTCAATTCTCATTACGTCGAGGTTTTAACCCTCGAGTAATGTAAATAGAAGTTTCATCTTAGCAAAATACGAGACAAAATTAAAAGTTGAAGTGGTGGCACAATAAGGTGTACTCAGACGTGCATCTATCTTCCATTTATGGGACAATAACGCATATTAACATGGTTGCTCTACGAAATCATCTTTTTGTCGCATTTATAACAATAAGACATACTGAATCTCATTACTCGAATTTATTGGTTTTGTCATATCATGTCAAACCGAGTGTTTTTTTTATATACACTAGGAGATGGAACAAGCAGGTAGTCCACCTGATGTTAATTGCATCTCTTGCCTACAACAATGCCTTACTGCGTATGTCACATCCACAAAGAACATATCCTACACTCCACTGCATTGCGTCTGTCAACTTCCGGCATAAAGTTAAATAAGCTTCGCGTGCCCGTAATTTCACCGGAAACCATACCCTTCAAACCAGAATACAGCAATGCTGCTTGGTGGCTGAAATAGGTATGGTGGTAGTACTTCCCAGGACGAGGCCTTTCACAAGGGGCTCTACTACTCTTCTGAAAATTCATTTTTTAATATAGGCCCATTTGCTATTGGGTAATTCTGCTGACAGGACAACCTGCTTAAAGTCCGTTTTGTATCGAAGAAGTTTTCATAGGTAGGTCAATTTGCTATAATGTCCTTACTATACGAACCAATCTAGTAAGTACATATATTTCTTAGGGAAGATTTTCTTCAAGGCATTTCCCTTACATCGCCGCTCGAATTTTTGCTTTTTGGTTTCACTAATTAGTAAGAGCTTGAGTCAAATGCAAACAAATATATTTCCAAACTAAAAAGCTATTAGTGCACGACCAGACTTGGACCCACAATTTTACGTAATTACACCAATCAAAGACACTTGCAAAAAAGACAGCTGCTCAATTGTATTATTAGTGTTCAGTATGATATATCTAGTTGTATTTATCAACTGGTTTCTTACTGTCCATATTGCAGCTACGAGTACAATAAATTCAACTGAATTGAATCCAGTCTGTGTACACCTTTAGTGGATTACGCCATTCCAACAAGTGCCAATTAAAGTGGTAATTGTTGAATAAGCCGTAGAAAGTCCTTGCTACTGGAAAATATGAAAAAAACTGAGCCTAAGCTTTTTATACTCTAGCTGTAGTGTATTTTTATTGTTTTATTGTACGACAGGGAAACGCTTGGCTTTTATCTCACCGTTTCAAGTTATGATATAGCCAAAGGTGGTCGCACTTCCCCTGGAATCCTCAACAGTTTAAGGAACCGGCTATTTTACGTCTTAGTGCCGGAATACAATAATTTAGAATTGTTGTTATGGCGATAGACTTAGCTAAGATGCTATCACTATCTAGCCCGGGGACTTATAAAAAGTCTAACAATAACGTAAGAACGTGTGTATCCAAACGGCTTTTTTTTATTGTACGTCAGAGAGATGCTTGGCCTTCATCCCACCTGTATAGTTAATTTCAAACATTCGGAAAGCCTTATCGCATCAAATTCGGAAACATCCGATCGAGATTCCGAAAACGCTATTCTTAACTCCCAAATCAAAATATTTTGACATCAGAATTCGATGCTTCCCACAGCAGATTTTCAGAAATGTTTGAGAATAGCGTTGAAATCTATCGGATTATATGTCGAATACGATAAAAAGTGACAATTCTGATCCGATATGATCTGAATAGCTAAACTGATTTTCAGGCTATATATAATAAGGCGATATTAGGAACTGGCTATCTAACCGCTAAATGTCGGAACACAACAATTTAGAATTTTTAGTTAAGGCAACATAATTATGTAGGATGATGGTTGATACGGTTTGCCATAATTCACAATAGGGCACATATTTTACTGTCTCATCGTTTTATTGAACTTTGGCTTATGACATAATTTAAATGCTCTATGTGATCTAAGCTAAGCGGAAGACTTTAATAATGTAATGTAATATAATAAATGAATATTAAACTAGGTGCTAAAATGATAAAGGATATAATCAAAGAGCATGATTAAATATTTCAGGCACCACTTTTAATATTAAAGACATGATCAGGTCGTTAACTCGAAAACCTCATTTTCATCGATAAAAGCGTTTGATTGATGTAAAGACATTTTGAGGTTATCTTGAGTTTCCTAGAGAAGTTATATTTAGAAAGAATCTCAACATTATTTACCACAATTCGAATGCTTATAATACCTTATCCTTCAAAAATTTTGTCATCAAAATTATTTTTTTTAGGGGCGACTCACTTCATATAAATAAACCGCCACTGTGGTCTAGTGTTTCAACCTACCGATTTCAGATCCAGAGGTCCCAGGTTCGATCCCCAGGAGGAGTAAAATATTGTGCTTGGTGGTAGGATTTAGATAGATAGATAAACTCTTTATTGTACACCAAAAAACAAAAATAAACAGACAAACAAGAAATACACTTAATCTAGGTACAATGGGCGGCCTTATCGCTAAAAGCGATCTCTTCCAGGCAACCTTGGATTTTGTTAAAGTCCGCCTGCATATCCATGATGCGTGGATGATAGCGAGGATAGTGGTAGGTAGCCAGCTACCACCATCTTACCTAATTCTGTCGCCATAATAACAATTCTAAAATTGTTGTGTACCGGCATTTAGATGTAAGATAGCCAGTTCCTCAGTTTGTTGAGGATTCCGGGTGAAGTGGGCCTCCACCTTCGGCCTAATCTTAACTTGTAAGTAGATAGTAGATAAAGGCCAAGCGCTTCCCCGTCGTACAAACCAGACATAGCCGAGTTGGAGACGCATACCGAAGGCATCGACAACCCAAACTTCTGGCAAAAAAATATTTATTTCTAAGACCTCAGTGCAAGTCTGACTCACGCTTGGTCCAGTTTATATTAGTTCTTACAGAAACAAAATAAGGAAAATAAGCTGCTTATATTAAAAAAGCGCTATGTTTTAGTACAGACAATCCGGACTATTCCACAAACTTTTCTCACTAAACAACAATGAGACGCAAATGTGTGAATTATACACGAGTGGGTGAAAACAGCCATGTAAGACACATAATGCGATTTTCTCGAGTTTTTTCTTCCTTTATTATTGGCTAAGTTCCATTTTCGCTCTGCCTCTTTGTATATAAACTTATATTCATGAATTGAAGCACTGTGAAATATTTGCTCATTGTTTTTTTTTTGTTTGTTTTTTTTTTTTCGTTTGTACAAAGATTTTACTTAATAAAAGAACACACCTAATAAACCTTTACAGGTTTGATTATGATAGCGGAATAATTCCTTGAAACTTAACATTATAAGTCATAAAAGGAGTGCCTTAAATAAACTTAAATGATGTAGGTTTCCCACATAGAACACTTTGTCATTTGCCGAAA
This sequence comes from Venusia cambrica, assembly GCA_951394065.1. Lineage (NCBI taxonomy): Eukaryota > Metazoa > Arthropoda > Insecta > Lepidoptera > Geometridae > Venusia > Venusia cambrica. Next base: position 13,247,631 of record OX596043.1, on the reverse strand, counting down.
TAAATTAGGTCAAATTAAATTAGTTAAATATCACTGGACATTAATTTCACACAGCGCCAAATTAAGCTAAGCTTGTAATATGGGTCTAACTTGATTAGGGCTATAATACTGATTTTTTTTTTTAAATACATACGTAGGTACTATAATTATGATACAACACCCAAACACAGAACAAACATCTACATTCATCACACTAATGTTTGTCCTAGGTGGGATCGAACCCACAACCTACAGCGCAGAAGGCAGAGACACTACTGAGCAATGAGGCTTGTCAATAAGAACAGTAGTACAGGCAACTATTCAATATTTGTCGAATTATAAATATCTATGCTAAATAAGGTATAGATATCCGTTACCCTAAATAAATAGTAGGTAGTCATCAAAAACAGAGGAACGTGCTTCATTTTATTTAAATTGGAAAAATATACAACATCATTCATTTAGAAATACCTACGTAATACGAAAACTCGATCTTCCTTTGTTTCAACGAACAATTGGAATCAAGTTTCCAACTCTCATTGTTGATATCAATACCTATACTTCAGGAGCAATTAATTAAGATGGATAATTTGCTTACTGATCTCCATTAACGAAATATATTTAGTTCAAGATGTTCCTTGGGCTTTAGCATTACAAATACACACGTCTTAAAATTGTTGCATTGTGTGATGGTTTGCAGATCATTCTGCATTTGTTGTAAATAGGTATGTTTTAAGTTAAAGGTTTTATGTTATTATTCGTTTCAAATAATGCATAAGTCAAATTTAACAGGAAACGTCGGTCAAAAAAATATCTATAGCTTTTGCTTTTTTTTCTCTGAACTAACAGTATCATTTCTTATTTTATATTATCTCTATTATTATGGTACGCGTTGAGGACCTGTTTTTGTTAATAATTAAGTATCATTGCTGCCACAGATAACTCGCACTACTGTTATTGCAATGATTGTGACATAAAACTAAAAGAATAATATCCGTAAACATTAAACAAACAACCAAAACAAAACCAAAGTCTGGTTTTAAAAATGAATGCACAAAAACACTCAAAAATTGCGAAGTGACAAAGCCCCACAGTCTGGAACGGAAACCTCATTCTAAAATTTCATACGTTAAAAATTCCAAGTAACATGCATTTTATTATTTTACGTAGTAAAAACCACACTTGGGATATTTTCAGAGCACTTTGAGTGGTCGCTGCGCATGCAGTTACTGTAGTGTGAATGGAAATTTACTTTGGGAGCGCTGTGTTTTGGCTGGCATTTTCAACTTGTCTTTTAGATAAGTTTTAGTCACTTTAAAAAGTTGCGTGAGTATGAATTTGTATTTGGTTTACTCACGAATACAATAGTTTATGAAGTCACCAACTATGTTTCGATTCTCCCAGGAAACCAAGATCATTATTATAGGTGTAGTAAAATTTGTACAGTTATTACCATCATCATTCGCCTATTGCACCCATAAATGATGACATGAAGGCACTTGTAAAAGTATTGCGTTGACAATATAATAATACTATATAATAATAACTGAAGGTCGTTGGTGTCTCTTTTTAACCGACTTTCAAAAAAGAGGAATTCTTAATTCATAGGAATCTTTATTTTTATGTATTTTCCCCGATTACTCAAAGACCCTTTGACCGATTTGGAAAATTATTTATTGTGTGAAAGGGGTATTGACTTCACAGATGGACCCATTGACATCAGGTCAGGATCTAATGATGGAATCTTGGAGAAATCGAAGAAACTCTGCAAATATTATAGACACACTTGAAGCGACTTTAGTATTTTATTACCTCAAAAATAAAGAAAAAACGAACCCTAAATAGAATTACGCATCTGTCTGTCGGTTCGTCAACCTGTCATCAAAATAATTGGAAAAATTACGTCATCCAGGTAAACGAAATTGTATTATTGAAGTCGGTTTTCTTTTTAGTTTTTAAACGTAATGGTTCCACCGATCTCAGATCCAGAGGGCCCGGGTTCGATCCCCAGGAGGGTACAATATTGTGCTTGGTTTGGTCTGACATTTAAGTTTTGCAGCTACGTTCAGGCGTGAGTCCTAACTTCCTCAATAACGCTATCAATTGTTATCTTGCTCTAGTAGAACTCAAAAACGGCACTAACTAAACGTTACAAGGTTACCTTTTGAAACCACAAGTAGGCTTTAGCAATAAATGAGTCTGCGGTGTCTTTGACGAGATGATATTTTGAAGCTTCCTAAACGATACCAATCCGTGTTGGATTTGTCGGCTCCTTACCTTATGTAACTCATAATAAATTCTACATTCTACCTTTCAGGCTATGCCCAAAAGCCTGCATCGGCATTATACACTCAGTTTTTTGTCGATATAAACCATTTTTTTTCAGTGACACAACTGCTTGGCATAACCGCCTCCGTAGTCTAATTGTTCGCCCACTGACATTAGATCCAGAGGTCCCAGGTTCGATCCCCAGGTGTACAAATATTGTGCTTAGTTTGGTTGGTGGTAGGACCTTGTTTAAGTCAGCCTGGCTAGCTACCACCATCATACCTAATTCTGTCGCCATAACAACAATTCTAAAATAGTTGTGCTCCGTCATTTAAAAGTATGATAGCCAGTTCCTCAGCTTGTTGAGGATTCCGGGTAAAGTACTCCTCAACCTTCGCCTTATCTTAACTTGTACCTAACCAAGAGAGATGAAGGCCAAGCGCTTCCCCGTCGTGTAATAAAAAAAACCTAGGGCAAGAGCAGAGTAATGTAAATCCTTTATAGGAGAGAGTTCTTAGGTGCATGAACTCCAGTTTGAGTTAAATTTACAACCTTTAACATTTTTCTCAGTGAGGAAAATGAACTACACATTTGTGCGCCCTTTCGGGGCTGGTAATGAAAAACGAAAATCGGTGCTAGGAAATGATTCACACAGGCTCGTAGTCATGGTGCAAAAATGTTCGGCACTATCTTCGAATCCCGCAGCATAAAAACTCATCGTATATTTCATTCCAACAAACTCCAGAATAGGCCCCCCGGGTGTGTAATATCCGTGAAATATGCGTTTGTCCGAACACAAAGCAACAGGGCGGGGTTCCGTACTCAGATATTCCGAATATTTCAATATCGTAAACAAACTACTAGTACGGAAAATAGTAAATAAGTTCACATGAAAATGCTCGGGTCTGGGGCAGACGATGCTTTGAAATATGTATTTAATCATCGTTTTCAATAAAGACACGTTGAAATATGTTGACATTGAGTCGGTTCAAATCAAGATTATGTTCTTTTTTCTATTTCTCATCGACAAAATGTATTGTTATGTTTAATTTCAATTTCAGTTGCATATTTCTACAAACATAGTTTTTAAACGGTAAACTAACTTTTTGTAGTCAAAATTAACCGTAGCGTTTCTATGTTCCGGATGGATACAGATAAAAAAATATATGAAGGCAGAATTAGTAAGTAAACAAATCCTCCTCACAGCTCGCTGAAAGTTGTGGGTTACATTATTACCATGGCAAACTTGTTTGTTGAATATATAGATGTATGTTCTGTATAAAATATGTTATATCATCAAAAGTACGTTTTTTCAAACAACAAGTTTTGCTTAGTTGAGAACTAGTTAGCATAGTGAAATTACTAGTACCTTATATATAATTATATTCATTTTTTACCCACCGGGAACCCCAGTAAATTTACTTTGATGAGTCGAACTAGTTTTATTTAAGGTATCTGTAAATATCAAATGTTTGTCTTTAATACATGCTTCAAATATTATAAATGCTGTCTGTTTAATTTTCACGTCAAAAGTTTTGACCAAAATTTTGCTGAAATACTGTACAAATATTATTCTAGATCAAGATTAACATATTCGTTTTTTGGGATCAACAACCGCGAAGCCACTAGTATAAGCTACTTCCTTCATAGTATGGCATATGATGCTCAATAGGTAATAAAAAACCTTTTACCACTATCTCCATTTGGCGCCCTCGTAAGTTTATGTTCATAGTTTTTGACGTGAAAATGTAGACTGCATTACTCCACTACTCCACTGCTCTGCATCATAAAGCTGACGTAATGAGAAGCAAAACAAGACAACGCCAAAGTTCTGGTCATAAAAATATCTCAGTTCAGATAATTATTACAAAAATATGGAAATGGTGGGAAAGTCTTAATATTTCTTTGAGCACCCCTACACTACAAAAGATAGCTACCCTGCAAGTTTCAAGTCTTTTTTTACCTCTGGTTTGTGCTGTGCGTTGATTGCCAGTCAGTTAATCAGCTACACTAAGATTTATAAACAAAGATGTTATGTGTAAAGGAATCTTACAAAAGTAATTACAGCAACATTCTTCTGTGTTCATTCATCTATTCGCATACCGATCGTGTTCATGGCAAAACTCTCCAGTTTTAGAACAGGTTTTGTCCAACAGGGGACATTTAAAAGACTGCGTGTATGCTACAAACAAAATGTGTTCGCTAAATACTCTTTAGAGCATGATGCAGAAAAACACGAAAACCATTATCATTAATTCATAAAAAATATATCTAGTGGTAGATACTTTACCCTATTCAACAAAATTGATTTCATTTTATCAGTCGAAAGTGGTACTCACCAATCTTTCAAGCTTGAATGACTTGAGGTAAAATATTCGAATTCTAGTTTTATTATTATTTTGAAACAGGTGGAAACATGTCACATTAATTATTATTATAACATATCCATGTCTTTCAATTTGCATAGCCTTCTTAATACTAATCAAACACAAGCGTGAATACACACTACTACCGTTCCGGGTTTCAAAGCGATGCGTTTGTTTGAATGAAATCACAGCATAATCATAGTCAAACATAATTAGCAATTCGATTAGATTATCACAGAACTGGAGCATTAATAAGTTATTTAAGATTGAAGAATTAAGGGCACGATATAATTGAAATATATGGTATCATCTTTACAACCTACGTGACAGTTGTAGCTTGATGTCCCAACAGCATACACATCAAAAATAAGTTAAAATGGAGTAAAAATTTAAAGCTTTAAATTACCTTCATTGCCGCCGGCTGGTACAACCCTGCCGAGACGTTGTTGGGGTGAATAAAGGTAAAGTACCTATTTTTCATTTCAATAGAAAGCTACATGGAACCACAATGTGTGTAGCACTATAAGTTTGTAAGATTAGGAATACATCAAAACAGCAGCTTACCCGACTTACCAAGAAATCTAACGCCTATATCTAGATATATAAAAAATCGGAGCCTTATTTGCTGTGTAGCACTGTAGCAATATGTAACACGCTAAGATAAAGCCCGTGTTGGAAAGGCTCTAGCATTGAGTTACGATTTAATAACAACTTTAATTAGCTACCTGCGATAATTAGTTTCCTAGAATGGTGGTGTGGTGTGACGCTATAATTTTCTGTGGAAAGTCAGTTGCTAGCTTGCAAATGCAGTGTTTTTGAGAAATTGCTTTTTGCATATTTTGTACCCTATTATACTATTATATTACCCATCTCTTATAAGAATGAAATGTAAATGTAAATTTATTGTTTTCGGATTAAGTTTTTTTTTTAACAGGTTATAGACAAATTACTCTTATGACTAGTAGATTTATAGTATCCATAAATACTTTTTCTTAGTGGGAAATATGAGATGATATAAATATGAGAAGAACTTCTTTCATACGTCAAGTAATGTGATACTAAATCTGTTTTGTTACCTTCCAATGATTATGTTATGTATCAGCAAAATAGATTCTATTACTAAAGAGATGTTCTTCAAAGGTCTCTAGGTGATGAAACGCAAACACTATTTAAATTTATACAAACTGTGGTACCTATTCACATTTGCAAGCTACCTTGTCGCTGATGGCAAATAAATACAATTTAAATTTTCGTATCTATCTTCCATTACTCCACTGCTTGTTTTGTAAACGTAATAGAGTTCGATACAAAATATATGAATACATTCACTATTAAAACGTACGATTGCCTATTCATGCTACCGGATGCATCAAAATCCGTTTGCTTAGCGATATCTTGTTTAATTTCATTCCTATGTATTGAACGTCTCGCAAAATACAGACAAAATATAAACTAATAGACTTTTAGAGTTACTCATCCACATCCACGCCGATAAAAAGAAACATTTACCGGTGATTACATACTGCATTGGGTTTTGACTTGCCCCGATATTCACCCCCCCGCCCCTTGCCCTCCTTTTCTTCCGTCGTTCCCTCATTACTAAGGATCGGGACTCGCCGTGCAGTTTATTCGCGCGCTGTCTCTATCGGCTTCTGTGTATGCCTCATGAAAAGCAAAACTGATTGACTGGATTTTCTTAGTAGTAGAAGCAGAAAAACAGTCTCAAATAAGAATTTGAGGCTGTTTTTCTGCAGAAAAGTGCCTTCAAAATCAATTTCAAGGCACTTTTGAAATTGGCTTCGAGTTAACGATCGAGTAGGAACACTGTTCATGTAGCCATAGAAGCTACTCTAATGCCAAAATTGAAAATATCTATCGCAAATTCGAATTCAATATCGATCTGTCAACGACAAATTCGGAACAAGAGTACCTTTAAGATACGATCGAACGTAGTCGACTTCACGATATCAATCGTATGCTAGTGTCTTATTTGATACCAAATCACGATTCCAATCCAGCGTCAAGTTGCCTGGCTCATATAATGTATGTAACTTCGTCCACGAGGACATTTTTACTTTACACTTTTTTTTTGGCGTTGCAAACTTTTTTTTTATTTATCATTTATACTTTACTCCACACACATATAGAAATATAATTAACTTAAAATTAAAAAGTATGGCAAAGGCTTAACCCTATTAAGAGTTTAAATATTATGGGAAAAGTCTACAGCATTAATAAATAACATAACCAATATAATATTAATAAGACAAACTAAATTAATGAATATTATATGAATAAAATTATACTGATAATGATAAATTATGAATAAAATTATACTGATAATACAATATACTAATATTGTATTATTAGTATAATTTTATTTTTTACATTAAATGTCAAAATTCATCCTAATTAAACATACATCAAATATAATATGATACATACCTAAATACCCAAATACTTGTATACATACAAAACATATACACTAAATCTATATAAAGAGACATAGTGCTCTTTGGCTCTGCTCTTGAAAGGTCTAGCGCGGATATTGTGGTTATTATGGAAAAAGTGTAATTTATAAGAAAATAAATAACGAATACAACCGCATGCATCACTTTGTCGGAACTCTTAAGGCGTTTCGGATCATATCCCCAAATTAGCTATACAGTTATTATAGGTATGAAATAAATATTTCATCAGGGTACAATATTATAAGATCAATATCAGGTTGTAGGTTGTGGGTTCGATTGCCAGCCAGGCCAAACATTTGTGTGATGAATGAAGATGTTTGTTCTGTGTTTGGGTGTTGTATCAATTAGTAAGTATGTATATACCTACGAAAAAAGTATATAAGTGTTATATCCGTAATCTAGTTCCCATATTACAAACTATGCTTATTTTAGGTATGATGGCGTGTGAAATGAATGTCCTGTAATATCAATGATACATGTAGAAGGAAACTCTTTATAAAGCAGGCGGCGGTCATGAAGCAAGAGATGCTCATAATTCGTAACCAAATTCACGTAGGTAATATAGGTAACCTACGATACCACGTAACCTACGTAGGTACACCTATATGTTGGAACTTCCATACTAATTGATGAGGTAGCCAACGGTTGCCTACACTGCATACCGAGCACCTAGGAAGGTACCCACTCGGAATCTTGGCGAGTCAGTAAGGCACTTTCGGAATTTCTATTTCAATAAGTAAATTCTAGAATGAAATAGCGGACGTCCATTAAAAATATAATAAGGACAGAATTAAATAACATCCTGGGTCACAGTAAGTGAAATGTACACGTATCTACATGGAATTCATCATCTTCTTTATAGAAATTTCAGACGCACAGCCTATTATCATCCTCACCTGGTTGATATCCCACGCATTACAACTAAACGCTTTCAAGAATCTTTTATTGTGCGCACTGCAAGAACTTGGAATAAGCTCCCAGCGTCTGTTTTTCCGCTGTGCTACGACCCTAATGTCTTCAAGAAGAGAGTTAATACGCACTTTCTGGGTAGGCTCGCTCCATCGTAGATCTCATTCTTACCTGTGTAAGTTTCGTGGTCAAGAGCCGACCCATCGTAAATAAAAAAAAACGGAGATAAACAACAAAATCTTCTACCACGATTCTTCTATACTACTATCGGTATTGCAATAAAAACTTCAGTAAATTCATAGCAGTAAAAATATAGATAGATAAGGCGTTTGTTTGCAAGGCCGTTAACCGGATAAAGGTTCTCGCATGGCGACTACTATTAAACGTGAAACGGAGTGTGGGAAGACTCCCCACTCTACGGACCGTCGACGTTGAGGCTCGCGGGGATTTGAAAGACGGATGCTTTTGAATAGCTTTTTATGGCGTCGATTGGGGGACGTGTCTGGGCTGATAAGATGATGGTAAAGTCGCAAAAAAAGGTAAAAATCTCGAAAAACTAAATTTACAATTCAAATGTGTTTTAAAATACAAGTTTTGTTTTCATCATTCTACTACTTTATATTTTGAGCGATGAAATTTCACCTGTATCAGCAGCAACATTAACATCATAATTTTACGTTATTTATCTGAGAATTTGTGCAAACGTACGGTTCCCAATCTAGTTGTCGCACATGAATTTACTGACTTTAGTTGGTTACCACGTAGGCCATTATATTTACACAATGAGGTTAACTGCTATTGACCATGTCTGGCGTAGAATGCTATGTACCTTATCATGTCAGTACAATGATCCAAAGAAAATAAAAAACAAAATCTATATTGTACAATACTGCTACTGACGAAAACAACATTTTCTTAGCGAGATAATTCCAGGACATTAGTTTCCCTCAAATTATGCAAGGGCTGTTATTCACACCACAGTGCAGGTGAATTTATTTATTTATTTATTTATTTGAAAACCAACAGCTCTTAAAGTTAAAATAACAAAAGCTATAGAATCAGAAAGCTAATAACAGGTTTTCACGTCTAGACAATAGTATGAAAACAAAGATGTGAACAAATGATCGACTTAAATAGTACCTATCTGTAAGTTTAAGGTTTCATAAAGTTGATACAATGTAATTATGAAGATGTACATAAGTTAACTCACTAATTAACCTAATTTACACCGAAAAATTCTGTATTCAGCCGCTGCCTTGCTGAACTGACGCTCGTACAGAATAGGTCAAAATCTATTCGCCTACATAGCTCATTGAAGTTACCACATGCTCGCCACAGATACGTATTTTGCCTGAATTGGTGATCGTTATATGTTGTGTTGAGATAAATGCTGCCGCCCATCTTTGTATATTAACATTTTAGTATATTACGCCCGGTGCGTTAACGTAGGTAATCTAATTATATGGGTCCCTTTTTCGCCTCTTACAACATCCACGGAGAATAGGAAGGGGTACATATTGATTGCCCAGACCGCTATTGGATTTCGGGGAATATGATCCAAATACAATTTACAGATCTCGCTCATATCCCCCGGCATTGAAATCCAATAATCTAAAAGCAATTTTGGTAATTAACTGTGATTCAAATTTCGAATTGGTTGTCCATAATAGCCAAATATAAATAGCTACCGCCATCAGCCTTATTATATTTTATGGACTTTGCTATCAGACAGCAAATAAAATTGTTTGTCTTGTAGTGTAGTTTTTTTTCGATAGGGAAGCGCTTGGCCTTGATCTCACCTGGTTCCAAGCGATGATCAGCCTGAAAGTGGAAGCGCAATTCAGCTGGAATCTCCAATAGTCTAAAGAACTGGCTATTTTACCTCTACATGCCGGAATACAGAAATTTTAGAATTGTTGTAAGATGTTGGTTAGCCAGGTGGACTTAATCAAAGTCCTACAACCAACCAAATAGAGCACAATATTGTACTGCCCTGGTAGATCGAACCCAGGACCTCAGGATCTGACACCGTTGGGCCAACCCTAAGACCACAGATGCGGTTAAAATAATAGAATTACGTATTGGAGTGTGACGATTAGGTAAACTGATAAGGAACCTTTTCGGATTCCACACTTCCACCGGCTATCCTCTGGACCTATGTAGGTAAATGTTTTTTTGTTTTCTGCATCTTCATAGGCATAATCTGTCAGTATTTTACCTTGTTAAAACCATTTATTTGATTATTTAATGATTAATAAAACATGTAGTTTAAAAATTTTAGAAATATAAATGAAATATTTTTTCTTGCAATTATAACGAACACCTGTATAACAAAAACAAAAACCCACGTCATAAAGAATAAGTAACATTTCTGTCATAATTTAACTAACAATGAGACACAGTATGGCACAGTTCGTCAGCCGGGGCCTGGTGAGAATATAATAATCCACATGATAGTATTCCTACGATGTAATAATAATACAAAACAAAAACATAACAAACAGACTCCCAACTTTTTTCCCTTCGATCACTTGATCTTTCACTTGATGCCTTGGACTACCCTAGTAGGTACTAGGGGGTAGTCAAAGGCACCACGTACGTTCGGCAAATGCCTACGGTCTGCAAGTAGCTAGTATTCAATACCTACCTGACAGGCTGCAAGCCCACCGCCGCTTAGCGGAATATTAACCATTAGAATAGAATAGAATAGAATACCAAAAAGTCCAATGATTTGAAACCATAACCTCCGAATCGGAAGGCAGGCCCATTGTCACTTGGCCAAACAGCTCTTGATACTCATGATACGTTCATAAATTAATGCAAGTCACAATCATGGTTATCAGCAATAATTGTGATTTATATTCGTGAAAAGACTGATCAGAAAAACTTTGTAATAAATTATATATACCTTTTTTTAATAAAACAATGCAAAAACGTTCCATCCATTTCTCTTTTTGCTCTTCTAGCCAGATATATAATATATCTATAGACCAAAAAAGTGGACCGTCATCATTGTGATAAATCATGAAATGAATATCAAGGAGTTTTGAAACTATAGCAAGGCGTTAGAAGTCCAATTAAATCATATTTTTAAAATTAAAACACACTAATCGTTAACGAAACGAATTGTCGCGAGGCGGTATAGTCTTCTTGGTAAATTAGACTCTGGTTATTTGTTTTTATCACCTTTTATTTTATTTTTTAGTAAAAAAAAACATGTTGCAAACCTCGCGTGGCTTCCTCTTGCATCGAGGGTTAGCTTGGAGCACGAGTCACAGCGAGGGCTCTGAATGATATTTTTTTCAAATTCATTAGATGTGATTGGTGCAACAATCCATTATTGGGTATGACTTACGAAAAAGGACCAACCAATAAAATCAAACATTAGTAAGTCAAAATAACAGACGGTATTCGAAATTGCCCGAGAAATAAACTAACTACGCAATACGTCAGTTAGCGTTGAAATGTGGAAAGCAAACACGCATTTCTTCTTCTAAGGTCGAAATCGGAAAAACGAAAATAGAATAACATACGTCTCGAAAAAGAAATAAGTGTCGTGGCTTGAGTGCCGTCAAATGTCAACCTAAACTTAACAAGTGACAGCATACCGCCGAGAAATCCTTCATTATAGGAAAGAAAATACAGAAAATATCAGTTTCTTCCTCTCGTATATATATGGATATTCTTTGACCAGTTACAGAAAATTTTACATTAACGTTTACTCAATTTTATGACACCAATTGGCTTGAAAAACATTAAAAATCGCACTTACCATAAATCGATCTTAACAACCGTTTGAATTGGGAAGTTATCCTTGAACTGATTAATTCACCATAGTTCCACTATATTTTTTGCACGTGAATCCGGTAAAGTTAGTTGCTTCGCGCTACGAGAATCGTAGACGCTGGAAGCTACGGCGCGTTGCTACGTCACGCGTGCAGCCCCCCGTAGCGGTGTAGACTAACTGAAGTTCGGTCGCCACGAACGCATTTCCGAAGTTTACTGACTTCGGCCGAACTCTACCGAGACTCGTAAGCTGTGATTGATATGAAATGAAATGTGAGGAATGAGTAGTTGGAGAGAGCTCTTTGTTTTAGCGATTTTTTGCCGCCGCTAACGCGACGATCGTATATCTCCTGGGAAGGGAAGACTCTGTTACGTCGCCACAAAATGCAGCGTCTTATAAAAAATCTCATTTTTTCAACAACTGCTATTCCCCAAGGCTATTGTTTAATGACGCGAATAACTAACCGCGTTTCCCTTGGTTACTTTGACCGAAAACATATGAAGTGTATCGTTATCGTTTATTTTGTTCAGATAAAAACATGTTTCAAGCTGGCTAGCTTTTTCATTACTTAATTAACGTTTTGACTACTTCACTATCCCGACTTTAATACTTTTAGTGAGAAATTATATTTTTAAATAGCTATAATTAATATTTTTATTTCATGAAAATTATTTTTTTAATTTTCCTCGTCAATGTCAAGCAATTTATGTGACAGGCTTTACCGGTTAATATTGGATATCAGAAGAGTTTTTCAAAATTTTCCTGTCATTGATTTGCTATTAGCTTTATCGGGTTGAGGTTGCATTGGCCATATTCTCTCGCAATGGCTATAATATGCCATCATCCTAAATTGTATTATCCCGAACCCCATGATTTGCGTATATTAAATTTATTATCATTACGTATCCATTCAAAAGGGTTAGGTGATTAAACCGTCCCTAGATAATGCTTATCCACTTAGGTAATCCGAGAATTTCCAAGGTTATCGAGACTGTCGCCGGGGAACGAACAATGTGTAGTTAGTTTCTGATTTATCAATAGGGGATCGGAATATCATAGTTCAACTCAGTTATCTTAATATGACTAACTGACTAAAAATGTATGCACAGCCCATACAAGATATTTAAGAAACAATTAAGAAACTTAAAGAAGTTTTTATACCTATGTAATAGAACTGAAATTTACTTACAAATTACTTTTAGTGGTTTACCTTTGACCTTTTCGCCCCATCCCCTTTCCACCACCGGACTAGCATACGTACGGCAGGCTTCAACCCGTGCCTTGTATAATTATATTCCATTGTGCCGAACACATCGTTTCGCCTGTTTCTTTACCAGGAATCAAATTTATTGCCCTCGTCTGTTTTCCGCAAGAGTATAATCTTAAAGTCTACAAGTCCAGAGTAAATAGGTTCCTTTTAGGCAAGCGTACTCCATCTAAGGCCGAAGTAAAGATGTCTTTACTAGTTTTTCTGGTAAGCTGGCGGTCAAAAGTTTGACTAACACCAGTATAAAAAAATGTAGTCAAGGGTGTATGAAATTCCCACGGGATAATGAGAACGAAGTTTTTATTATCTAGGTAAGTACCTATTTTCGTAATAGGTTTATGTCACCCACATTCATCAAACAAATCTAATTCAGTAACTTGAAACGTTGCCGTGTTAAGTTTATTTCGGTACTTAACGCAAACTGGCGGAGTTAACGCCTACAAACTTAATAAATAATTAACGCCATAAATCTGTGATTCCGATTACTTTGGAAGTTCAGGCGCGTGTGAAATCGATTCCTGCTCTAAATTTGAGATTATTTTGATTCCATATTAAATATCATGGATTAAATATCATCATCTATAGACTAACTTTATTGCAAATTCCACATGTTTTAAAATGTGTGAACTCTGGACTTCGAACCTGTCATCCTTGGCGGGAATGAGATCTACTATAAAGCGAGCATTCCCAGTAGCTGATGCTACTGAAGACATTTAAACTCCCGTGAGAACACAGCGAACTGTTTGGCGCCAGACTTCGGCGGATTGTTAATAAATATATTATCAAAAACATTGATTATCTATTTATTTCATGCGATAATAGAAAAATTACAAACCTTGCATAACATTTTCAACGGCTTATATATGTAGATATACATATGATATACGTAATACGATTAGATTGACGATCACGTTGAGTTACAACTACTGAGTTGTAACTCAACGTGATCGTTTTATAATAACTACCTCTAGAATCCTATTCGGGTAGGAAAATAGGGTCAAAATGGCGCCTGTGAATATTTTTTTTTTTTGTTCGTTTTAAAGCTTTTGTGAGTTTTGCGAATACACACGACAATTTGCAATGTACGACATGGAAGCACGTCATGCTATTATTAGATGACATACATACACACTCTCCAACACACATAGACACACACATCCCCCTAAGTCTCTTTCACACTCGCACACACACATGCTGATTTCGCTATCACATACAAATACTGGGGATCCCATTGCTCAGATTCTTACGAAACTGGTTTTCTCGGGAGTTACACACTACTCACAAGCATAGCGCACTCTCTCTCACACACACACACACACACACACACACACACACACACACACACACACACGCACACACGCACATACGCGCTCACGCACAAAAACACACACACACACACACAAACGCACGCACACACACTTTTATTTGATTATATCTAAAACTAACGGAAAAATAAACAAGAAACTAGAAAAGTTGGCATAGTGCTTGCCCTAATACCGATCCCCCAAAACACCTTTCGGCACAACGGCAGTGGGACGGGCCTCTGTGCGAGTTGACACGGAATTATCTATTACATACGTGCTCAACCTCCACAGATCGTGCTCGTCTCTTAGCTGTTTCAAAATGGGAATCAGGTCTTTGGCTGCAAGCACATCCATCCTACAATACCGGTACACTTATGGATCCTGTAACTTTCCGTATTGCCACTTGTCTTCGGTTGGGTGCAAGATGCTGCGCCTCTCACCAGTGCCGGTGCGGTGCGGCCGTAGATCAATTTGGTTTTCACGGACTTTCGTGCGCAAGGTCTGCGGGCAGGATTTCGCGCCACGCTAGTCTTAATGACATTATCCGTCGAGCGTTTACCAGTGTCAATGTGCCAGCCGTTCTTGAACCGAATGGTCTGTTACGTGATGATGGTAAGCGGCCCGACGGTATGACTCTTGTCCCTTGGGAAATGGGTAGGCCTTTGGTGTGGGACGCTACCTGCGTCGACACCCTAGCGCCATCTCATCTGCCTGGGACATCAGTTAGGGCTGGTGCGGCGGCTGATTCGGCCGAGGATCACAAAAGGCGCAAATATAGTGGTCTCGACAGAGCTTACCTATTTGAGCCTTTTGGGGTGGAGACCTTGGGTCCGTGGGGAGCCGGTGCCCTCCGGGTTTTCAAAAATATTGCGGGGCTTTTGATTGAGGCGACACGTGACCCAAGGGCTGGCTCTTATTTAGGCCAGCGAATTAGCATAGCTATTCAGCGTGGCAATGCAGCCAGTGTCTTGGGCACGCTTCCGTCTGGTACTGGTCTGGAACAGTTGAGTTACCTATAGGCCGTTTGTAACGGTCCTTAGGTAATCTGACTGATTCCTTTGTACTTAGTTAGTTTAATTTATTGAATAAATGTACCTAGAAACTAGAAATAAACATTTTGTTTCGTATTGTTGTATATCAATAACTATTATAAACAAACATACCATAATTTGCGAACTGAATCTCCTCCATCCACAGCCCCTCGCCACCGCAACAATGTTGTCAGTCCAGTAGAAAAACGGTGTATTCTAACGTTTTGTGTATAATCGTGGCTGCCATGCAATTTATTCCCCAGTTACATAGCTCTCTACATAGCAAAAGTTTTAACGACACAAAAAATCACAATCCGCGACGGGACTCGAGTCCGTATTAATCTCAAGCCGGAAACGCTCTAACCGATTGAGCAACGAGGGTCCTGACGCAGATTCCAAATTTTTGTGTGATATCCACGCGTGGGTTGAGAATTTTTGTGTCATAAAAAAAAAAAAAAATTGGTTTCAATTAACATATTAAACTTATTCATTAGGTGCGTCTTTTATCTGCTCCATCGCACCAAAGAATCAATACTTCTAATATGTCATCTTCTTTTATGCTTTTAAAGTTTACAAATACCTAACAACTCATAAGCCCTATCAAGGCGTAAGTATTAAAAAACCAATCTCAAACTCAAACCTCCCGAGGTTTAAGCTCTGAACAAAATGCTAATATAATTCAGACCTAAGCTTTAATATTTATGTTCTCGAACGACATAAAAGTATAATCCTAAATTTTCTGGGTTAGCGGACGACTTGGATCGTTTGTGTTCATTAGTTAGTGTCCACTAATGGTAACGGCTATGGTCGGGGGAATGGCCCTGAAAATGGTATTGTACGTTTAACTGCCGAGCAGAGATCTAAGATTTAACAGACTGGCCTTATTATAAATAAATATACATATATACCAGTTTTTTTAAATAGAGAGTAATTTACCTGAATAGGTTGGTCAAGTTTCTAGGAACTCAAACAACTGTTTTAAAGCCAACAAAAAAAACCCTGTCATATTACATTTCACAAGACTTAATGTTATTTACACTCTTTGTAACACTTAACAGAGGTTATTTCAGTAAATAAATAAACAATCTATTAGTGAATTGTGAAGTCAACCCCCATAATCATTATATTATACAAGATATACCAAGTGTACCTCTTATCATGTAAATATCTTTATTTTAAATGTGCAGTCGATACTCTTTCAAATGTGTTTCACTTGTATTGATTAGACAAAACTACCCAAGTTTAAAAAAAGTTATTTTAGTATACCTATACATGTGTATAGGTATATTCTCGCCTATTTTATTTAAATTGTAAAACCTATTCAAAAGATATGAGCGAAATATTATATTTCTCTATCACCCTAATATCTCAAAAACTATGTTAAATAAATATTATGTTAAAATTTTGAACTTGGTCACAACATTTACAAATAAAGACACAATAATTCAAATTTTTTGTGTCATAAAATTTCATTAAAATCGGATAAACTGTTCGAGGGTTATGCCGTCACAAACATTGCGACATACATACATACATACTACCCTAGCTGCCCTAGACCACTAATATTCAAATAAGAAGACTTATTTTAATAATCCCTTTTTAACTCACCGCAAAAAGTCTACCTCCCATTTCCAGATATTTTAAACCTTAACCCTTGAGTACGAATTTCAAATCCAGCACTCTTGTTCATAAATCACCGGTGTTAGATCCAGAGGTACCGGGTTCGATCCCCAGGGATGAACCATATTGTGCTTGGTTTTGTTGGTGGTAGGACATTGTTCCGCCTGGTAGCCATCATCATACCCAAGTCTTTCGCCATAACAACAATTCTAATTGTTGTGTTCTGGCATTTATTCTGTTTGTTTAAGTATTCTATCCGTTATCTAGTACCCATATCACAAGCTAGGCTAAGAAGAATAAAACTAAAAACTAAGGTTTGGGCTAGATGGCGCTGTGTGAAATTAATGTCTTGTAATTTATTTATTTATCATATTATATCTTGTGACTTAGATGAGATGAAGGAATAGTAGGAAAAGATAAATCTCCCATTAAAACATTTATGTTATGATCCCATTTATCAAAAACCCGTTAAACAATATGGAATGAGCCGCATATCATGTCAACAAAAAAAATAGCCAAATTTTACTTACCCCTTTGGGAGCACACAACACCTTTAAAGGCGTGTGGCTCTCGATCTGGAGATTTTTGTTCAAATTCCGGGTGGAAATTGGATATTTAAATAAATTGACTCGGATGAAAATAAATAAAAAAATAATAAATAAATAAATAATAATATGTATTACAGGACATTTTTTTAACACAGCGCCACCTATCCCCAACCTAAGCATAGCTTGTAATATGGGAACTAGATTACGGATAGAATACTTAAATACTTTTGTAAATACATACGTACTATATGATACAACACCCAAATACAGAACAAACATCTATATTCATCACACAAATGTTTGTCCTGGGTTGGAATCGAACCCACAGCCTACTGCGCAGAAGGCAGAGTTTCTACCAACTGAGCTATGAGACTTGTTAAAATTTAAGCTGCTAAGCCCACACGAAAGAATAAGATCACAATCTTTAATAAACTATGGAGGAAAAGTAGGAAAAGTTTCTCAATCTCCTTGTAAAATATTTTTTAATACTCATATTAATTCACTCCTGCAATAGCAGAGTGGCATTCTGTGGTGCCCTTCTGGACATGAAAACTGCATAATTATACATTGTAGCCACCTAGGTAGGTAATTATCCATTATGGCAGTCTGTAATTGGACCGTCTGCCATTATCTAGTCTATGCCATTGGCATGGCGAATGCTCCGGCTTTACTGGATAGTTCAAAGCACCTGCAATTGTTTTGGGAATTATGATTTTCAATAGCAAAGGCTTTCCTGTTTACTGCTGACCAATAGCTGAATTCAGAATTGAAATCTAGTTTGAATTCATTATGTCAGTACGCATAGGGATGTTCTCCATTACAGATAATCCTAACATATAACAGTTTGGCAGGATTAAAAAAATGTCTCCTTACTTACCGACGTCACTGGAAACAAAAGGGTTGGCTCATGTCACTTGATCACCACTGGTACTGTCCTGTAGTATGCTGCTGATGCAGCGACGCTGAGTGTGGAGGAAGCGTGTTAAGTTTACGTTTGTCAAGGCAGCGTGATAGCGATGTAGTGCAGCTCGGTAGGAAGCTGTTCGGCAAGCAGTACTGGGTGCTATAGTGTCATGTTACGTGGCGGTGACTTCTATCGTCTTAGGAATCGCAGGGGTAGCCCTGTGAGTGTGCCACGCCACGCGGAAGATGAACAGGGCGACCGGGCGCCCAGACACTATACGTACACCGTCTATTAGTAGTAGATATTTAGATTGTAGTCATAGAATACAGGTTATAATTTACAAATATAGAGCAAGCACCTACATATATATTAATTAGAGGGGGCTAGATTCACTGGTTATAAAAGTACTTGCTTATATAGAGAACATTTAAAGTGTAGATTACGATGAAGCTAAAGGACACACCGAAAGATTAAGCCCGCGTTCGATAGGTAAGCGATCAACTCAACCCCCATGGAGAACTTCACGGGCACTTAGGACGTTGGGCGAAAGTCACGGCTGTCGTGTTGATTAGCTTTTGTAGCTGTTGTCAGCAAGGCTCAGGAGCAAGGAAAAGGACAGACCCTGTGGCTGCGGTGGTTTTTATGTCATTTCCTCTCCTTAAAATTAATGTATTTCCATGGTGAAGTTCTTGATTTGAGGATACAACTAATTAACGCAAAGATAATATAACGCTACGCTAGAATTATGCGATCTTTGTAAACGATATTGGCGATGTGCGATCTGTCTCTTACTGTCAAGTCAAACAACCATAGAAAATTATATTTTTTTTTTTTGATAATTTAAGAATATTCTACGAAGTATTAGAAGTCATTTTAAAAAAATATGAATGAAATCGGTCAAGCCGTTCTCAAGTTATAGCGTGATCAGGAAAAGTAGGAGTTCATTTTTATATATATAGATAGATAGATATAGATAGAATTTCTACGTTTTAATTTTTCACGGTAAAACAAATATTAATTTTGAGAATCTAAAACACAGAGTGTCTGCTGTATACTGTGTTTATTTACTGTGCAAAGTGTCAAGGCCTAATTGGGCGTATTTATTGAATGGCGAACATTTTTGATATAAAGTAAATGCTTCAGCATTGTGGAAGATATAATCGCTGAAGTTAAGCCATTTCAGGTATCATTGACTTTTAAGCTATATCTTTACATGTTTTTCAAGTGAGCTGAAATCTCACGAGGACGTATCATAATATGAATATCACGACACGACTTCACAACACATCATGCCATAAACATGCGACGCTACGTTGTTTAATTTTTCAAAGTATATTTTTGTTTTTTTCCGGCGTCGTTGTGTGAATTGTAGTAAAGTAATGTATGGTGAATTCGAAACGAGAGGTGTTTGAAAGATGTTTGGTATTCAATATTGATTTAACTAAATACTATTTATTAGAATCACCACTTTTAATAAAAAAAAACAGGTTAAGCAATATTTTTGCTATTGCTTTTTACAATCAAATAAGGTAAAGAACATCTTAGACCAAGTAATGTTAGTGATAGTAACAAGTAAATATATTTTCCGAATTGCAAATGCTACGTCTCGATATACCCTTGAAAATAAGCTTATTTAATTTTGTTAGTATGTTTTGAGTTTGATTCACAAATTTTAGTTAGTTTATAAGCCGTAATACTAAAAGTTTCGGTGCGCGGTGTAAATAACAACGTATATCCATTTCTATGAAAAGAAACAGCCTCGAAAGTCGAATTGATATGCAAATTGATCTGACCCTTTATGCGCGGCGACAGCAAAAAGGTGCATTCACATCACACATAATAAAACCATCCAACCGTGATTCGCCATATTGGAAAAATTCGCGAATTCATATTCATGGCAACTTTTCATAGTGGTGTCCGATTTGTTATTGATACACAACATTTGCAAATGTATATCTACATTTTGATTATTTTTAGTAACATAAGTATTATAATCCAACTTATATTTTAAATTCAAGTTGTTTTTGGATAAATATGTTTTACGTACACACCTATATGCTAAAACTTTTGAACGGATTGACTTAAAATTTGACAGAGACAACACAACATTTGCAAATGTATACCTACATTTTGATTATTTTTATTATCAGAAGTATTATAATCCAACTTAAATTTTAAATTCAAGTTGTTTTTGGATAAATATGTTTTACGTACACACCTATATTATGCTAAAACTTTTGAACGGATTGACTTAAAATTTGACAGAGATAACACAACATTAGCATATGTATACCTACATTTTGATTATTTTTATTAACATAAGTTTTATAATCCGACTTAAATTTTTAATTCAAGTTGTTTTTGGACAAATATGTTTTACGTACACACCCATATGCTAAAACTTTTGAACGGATTGACTTAAAATTTTACAGAGATAACACAAAATTAGCATATGTATACCTACATTTTGATTATTTTTACTAACATAAGTTTTATAATCCAACTTCAATTATAAATTCAAGTTGATTTTGGACAAATATGTTCTAAGTACACACCTATTATGCTAAAACTTTTGAACGAATTGACTGAAAATTTGACAGAGATAACACAACATTTGCAAATGTATACCTAAATTTTGATTATTTTGATTCCCATAAATATTATAATCCAACAACATTTTTAATTCAAGCTGTTTTTGGATAAATGTGTTTGACGTACATACCTATATGCTAAAACTTTTGAACGGATTGACTTGAAATTTTGCAGAGATAACATGAATAGATATTTTTGACTAGGGATGACAGGGCTATTTTGATCTCAGTAGCACGGTGATAGAGCCTCGAGCAAAACTAGTATTAATAAAAGTTATCGGTCCTTATCCTATTTGAAAAGCTGGCTATAAGGCAATGCTATCATAATTGGAGTATTGTCACGGCGAAGAAAAGCTATTTGCCGTTACTCTAAGGTATGTGGTGCAAAACGACTCCACCTGGTAGGGGTAACGTTCAACGCCTAACGATATTTAAGCCTGAATTGCCTGAAGTGCGAACAGTACGAGTACGCTGGTGTCATTTCTGTACTAAACTGTGCGTGGCTATGACTCTGCGGCAAGCGAGCATAAGGCTCTAAATCCCTTTATCTCCTGCAGTCTCCATTCTCTTTCGAGGGAAGCGACATCGTACCGATAAAGTTTAACTGCCATTTCCCTGCGTATACAATACCAAGCGCAAATTATTGTATTTTTGTAAAGCAATATGATTTTGGTACTATATAAACAGTCAGCTACTATTTTACGATAAATATTAACATTTATACCCATCCCGCGACTTCAAAGTCTTTTTCATTATATTTAAAAAATTGGTTGCAAAGGGATAAGCAGCAAGTAATTCATTTAACAAAATCCCATACGCGTAAAATCGAGTGAATTGACGCAGATTTTCACCATTTTTCCACTTTTAATCGTTGTCAAAGATAAATCCTAGAAAGGGAAATATACGTTAGACAATTTGATTTATTTTAAATTAATACTAACATGAGAAGAAAAAAACGCTCTTGACCTCAAGGCTTGCCTAGGCACTGCCTGTGGGGAATATTATTTTAATTATCTAATAATATTCCTATTTTGAAAACGCATTTTTCGTAGCCCCACAGTCACGGCAATAGGAATACGATATGCAGCGGCCACACTGCGGGTATTACCCGTTTTATTACATCCAATTTTATTTTACGTTCCGTTCACATGGATCGTTTGAACAGGTTTGAATCGATCTCTTATACATCAAAATCTATATTTTAATGCAGTCCGTATTAATATGAATCACAAAGATGACCAAATGGTCAACAACATTTTCCGCCTCTGTGGTTTAGTGGTTCAAACCACCGATTTCAGATCCAGAGGTCCCAGGTTTGATCCCCATGGTGAGTACAATATATTGTGCTTGGTTTGGTTGGTGGTAGGACTGTATTAAGTCCGCCTGGCTAGCTACCACCATCTAACCTAATTCAGTCGCCATAACAACAATTCTAAAATTGTTGTGTTCCGGCATTTAGAGGTAAGATAGCCAGTTTCGGTTTGTTGAAGATTCCGGGTAAAGTGCGCCTCAACCTTCTGCCTTATCTCAACTTGTTACCAGGTAAGATGAAGGCCCAGCGCTGCCCCGTCGTACAAAAAAAGAAATGCCATTACTCACCATAAAAAGCTCAGCTTATTATACTCGTACTCAGATGTTGTAATTATTTATTAGGTTTTCTACATACAGTTAGCCCCTATTTCACGATGTCTGAGTATCGACAGTATTAAAAATCATACTCAGTGAGTTTGTGAGTTTACATGTCATTACACTGCTTTCATGTCACAAAGCAACTCTATTATATCAGAAAACGAGAGTATGATTTTTAACTGTTGGTAAAAGTGGTACTCAGACATCGTTATATTAGGGCGCTTATTTTACAATCTCTGAATAGCGTTACCTGACAGAAACAAAGATATCCTGCTTTCTTTTTAGAATTGTGGAGGTCGTGCGTGGTTGCAGATGGTAAAACTTAT
The DNA here is from genome assembly GCA_951394065.1 of Venusia cambrica. Lineage (NCBI taxonomy): Eukaryota > Metazoa > Arthropoda > Insecta > Lepidoptera > Geometridae > Venusia > Venusia cambrica. The sequence goes on along the minus strand of OX596043.1, from coordinate 13,224,631 downwards.
GGCTATTTTCTCCCATGTATAAACAATGGGGGCACACGTTGTGGCTTGTAAACAAATAGTGGGAGTATGTTTTATTTATTGTTAAGTTGCGGTATAAATCATGAAATGGGGCCTAAGTGTCTTTATTTCCTACATGGACTAATTGACCGTTGCTAAGTTCAGACTACTACCGATACTATGTTGCGCTTGGAATACAGCCAATAAATGTCGCTTGTACTACATACTTTTTTTGTTATTGGTGAAAGCCGAGCGTTCGACCACCAGCTCACTTGAAAAACAAGTTAAGATGTGGCTTAAAATAATATGCATGTCGAAAAGTAACTTATACATTCAGGACTGATTTTAATTGTACGACGAGAAAGTTCTTGGCCTCTATTTTACTGTTGTCAAAATATGAAATCGTCAAAAAGACTGATGAACTATCATACCTCAAAATGTCGGAACAACTATTCGAATCGTAATTTTATTATGCCATCATACTTAGGTATGATGGTGGTAGCTAGCCAGGCTAGCGAACTGTCAAGAAGCCCTACCACCAACTAAACCAAATACAAATTCTTACCCTCCTGGGGATTGAACCCAGAACTTCGGGTTTGATACCCGTGAGCTAACCACTGTCTAGTGGTGTTTTATTGGTCAAATTTGACCGCCTCTGTTGTCTACCGAGGCTTGAAGATTATAAGTTTGTAGTAGTGCGAAAAAACAGACGAGGGCAAAAAGATCCATTCCTTACCTACTACTAATACTACTACCATAAAGATAGAGGTACAAGGCGAATCTTTTTTCAACGGTGATAGTCAAGCGTTAAACCACTAGCTCACTTGAAAATATATATATACAGATGTTACATGAGATGGAGCACGCTTGTCTAAAAACAACCTATATACTCTAGACTTGAATACTCCAAGATTCGATCAATCGATGTGTTCGGCACAATGGAACATGTGGTACGACGGTACGAGTTGTAACCTGTGGTATAATCTACAGAGGCTGCTGAGTAAGTAGTCTGCCATATGCCAGTAGATAGTATCAATTTGTTGGTGCGTTTAAAAACTTTGGTCAAAAAGTATCCACACCAAGCATGAAGTCACACACATTGCGAATCATTACAACTGGGCATGTTTGTTTTTTTATTTAATTAAATAACTGTAACAAAAACCATGTTTATAAATACATAAACTGGAAAGTAAACGAACACCAGGTTCATAAATTCAATAATTCTGTGTGAAATTAATGTCCTGTTATATTTATCTATTTATAATGAACCTACATACGTCACGGGTATATTTAGTTGTGATATGGGTCTAATACTAGTCTAAAAGAATGCTTCGAAGCCCGAGACTTGACGTTATGATGAAATTTTTCATTATGCTGCTGTAATGGGCTTAACTTGCGCTGTGTGGAAGTTTTTATGAGTAAGTTTATATCGGTCGTTTTCAACTTTATTGAGTAAAAAGACTGCTACAAATCAAGCAGCCCCGCTTAATATGATCCAAGCATCAGTAGGTACCTCCTAAAACAAAGCTACTTCGGCCTCTACTTTCGGTCGTTTTTAACTTGTGTAATGACCTGACAAAAAACATACTATACAAAATGAAACGCAACACAATTGTAACAAAAATTGTAATTAAAACGAACCTACGCGTTTAGTTCAGTGGATAAATACGTTTTGTTTTATGTTGATTGGTTCATTTGGTTTATGAAAATTACATAAGTACGTAGGTACATATTAGGTCCTTACATATGAAATTGGCGTTTTGTCGTACTGGCCACTTTGATCTTAAATATCTCCTCTTTGGTTAAGAATTCCAAATTCAAATTTAAACAGCTATTTACTCATGCATTTGTGTTTCGAAAACCGTAATTCATTTGTTTTTTTCTCTTTTGCTTTTTTTTTCTGCGTCACTCATTTCACAAAATGGAAAACTTAAAATATCGCATTATTTACGAGTACGAGTTCCACCGTGGCACCAGTGCTGCAGAAACGGCTCGAAGGATTAATGATGTGTATGGTGGTGGTGTCGCAAAAGAAAACACGGTGCGTTTTTGGTTTCAACGCTTTCGTTCTGGAAATTTCGACCTGCAGAACAAGCCCCGTGGACGGCCGGAGACCAAGGTCGATAATGATGAATTGAAGGCTATTGTGGAAGCAGATCCATCGCAAACCACATCACAGTTAGCTGCAGGCTGCGGTGTTAGTGACAAAACCGTTTTAATCCACTTGAAGCAAATTGGGAAGGTGAAAAAGCTTAAAAGGTGGGTACCTCATGAATTGAGTGAAGCAAACCGACAAACGCGCGTCGACTGCTGCGTTACATTACTCAACCGGCACAATAATGAAGGAATTTTAAATCGGATGTGATGAAAAGTGAATCCTGTACGATAATCGTAAACGCTCATCGCAATGGCTGAACCCTGGTGAACCAGCAAAATCTTGCCCCAAGCGAAAATTGACTCAAAAAAAGTTAATTGTAAGCGTTTGGTGGACTAGTGCCGGTGTCGTACACTATAGCTTTCTTAAATCTGGTCAGACGATTACGGCTGATGTCTATTGTCAGCAACTGCAAACCATGATGGAAAAGCTCGCTGTTAAACAACCGAGACTTTTCAATCGCTCTACGCCACTGCTGCTTCAAGACAACGCTAGACCACACACGGCCCAACAGACGACTACCAAATTAGAGGAGCTTCAATTGGAATGTCTAAGACATCCACCGTACTCTCCGGACCTTGCTCCAACAGATTACCATTTTTTTCGAAATTTGGATAACTTCTTGCAAGGAAAAAAAAATCAATTCCGATGAGGCAGTCCAAACCGCTTTCAAAGATTTCATTGATTCCCGTCCGAATGGTTTTTTTAGTAAAGGGATCAATGAACTACCTATAAGATGGCAAAAGTGTATAGATAGCAATTGTACATACTTTGATTAATAAAATATATTTTAATATGAAAAAATTGCCTTTATGTTCCTCCCATACAAAACGCCAATTTCATATGTAAGGACCTAATATATTAACTAATCCTTAAGAAATATTTTCTTAATGAGTAGCTAAATAGATATAATCACTAATGAAAGCTCATTCTTATTCTTACTACCTATCTACATTGTTCGGTGTTTATTTACTCTAATAAATAAATTTCAGTGTGCGACTGAACAACCATGCATTTGTTCCTAGAACTCCACATAGACTTTTTATATTGTTACAGTACAAAATTTCATAAAGTATGACTACTGGCAGAGGCATTATTTCACACTCTATTTATACATATAGCAATAAAAACTCGTTTTCTACAGTAACTAATACGTTGTTTAATGTGTGCGCTGCCATAACGCGAGCTGGGAATGTTATTCAATATCTCCGTTCCTATAAAAGCAATCAATATGAAATTTTGAATAGCTCGGGCACTATTTGTGTTAATTTTTTTTGTGTATATTTTGCTGATATAGTACAAGCCGTTTTTGAGTAAGTGTACGCTAGCTTGATCGTTATGCTGGCGTACAGACTATGAATGGTCATTATTTCTTAAACCAAAGAGGCATTTTTTATGTTTTACACTACTCTATTTACGCTATATTTATTAGGCGTAACAACGAACGTGATAATTAATAAGTAAAAGTTTTCTTTAACTTAAAAAAACGACAAAAATGAGTAAAACTAGCAATAAAAACATGGAACTGACTTCAATAAAAATTTTATGATATGGGTATATGTTCATATAATTTTGAAGTTGGTGCCGACACGCTAAGCCAAGCAACGGAATCGTTTTTCTTATTTACGTTTATTCTACGAAGACAAAGGTTTGACTTTCATCTCACCTGCCCCCTCAGCACGGGGCGGGGATAAAATTTTTGTCCTCTGTCATTATCCACCTCCGAGAGAATATTGTCTCCCGATGGTGGATAAAAATAGAGAACAAAATTTTTATCCCCTCCCCGTGCTAAGGGGGCTGGTGTCAAATTATGACAAGGTGGAAGCGCGCTTCACACGGAATCATCAATAGACTGAGGTTTACGCTGTTGTCAGGTAATCATTATTTTCTATTTTAAGTAACTTAAATTTTGTTGTTTTGTTTTTATCATTCCTATTTTAAGGTTTAATAAATTCACAGATAAAATTAGATGAAAAGAAGCCGTGACTAGTAATTCGGAGTTTCTCGTTTCTTCTTAGATCTTTATTTCAATTGTTCAAACGCTCAAACAAAAGCCCCCGCAGATATTTCCCTAATTTGAAAGGGTCGCAATTGGAGTGAGAGAGAGGCTTTGAAGAAACTTCGACTTGGTAACTATCTACGAAACAAACTGTTTCAACAAACACACCTTCAGCGCAAGCTGAACAAAAAACGTATGGTGACCCTACTCTCGTCTTTCCCTCACTGCAATTTCCTCACTGAACTCTTCACTGCAATTGCGTTACATTGTTTGTAATCCAAACAATGTAACGCTGTTTGGTATTTCGTGTTATTTTTTTAAATGCCGAAACAGTTAATTTTCAACAAATAATGAACCAAAAGTCAGCCAACCAGGCTGGCTGGCACCATATTGCCTAATTGTGCCGCCATAAAAACAATTCTTTAAAAATAAATGTGTTCTGACATTTAAAGGTAAGATAGCCAGTTTCTCAGTTTCTTAAGGATTCCGAGTGAAGGGCGCTTACACGTTCAGCCTTATCATAACTCGAAAATCAGGTGAGATGAAGGCCAAGAACCTCTCCGTCGAACAATAATTTAAAATTTTAAATGCTTATATTTTCGCATAGAACGTCCGCCATTATTAGAAGGTGGAATTACATCACATCGTGCAACTCAACGCGCGTATGATATTGCTAATAAGAAGGCTCGTTAGTACCCCTTCCAGTAATGTAGTAAAATACATATGATTTTGCGCTTTCGCAAGCTCGATGGCCCAAATAATAATTTTTTTCATCACTGTACGTCCACAGTGCGTTATTGAAATCCTTTCAAACAGTCTATTATGTATCACCTGCAGTAATATGTATACACTTAATAATTATCTGATTTTCTGAATGTATGGAAGATTTTGATAACGCACTGTCAACGTATAGTGATGTCACATTTAATATTTGGGCCATTGACATTGAAAGCGCAAAAGCATATAATTTATACCCCGTTATTTCAGGTGACTGTGCATAAATTCTCTAGGAACACTTTGAATCGTTTAAAAAACTAGTTTGCCACAACAAAATAGCGGGCAATAAAGCATATTATTGCTCGAATACTTTTTAATTTAAACCTAGAAATGTTCTCAAAATACCGTATCCCGAAAAGAGCGGTTTCACTGAACGTTCTGGCATGCGAGACAATAGAACTGCGAACACAACAAACCGCAAAGCCTTAAATTTGAATGCCTTACAAATTATTGCGACTCCTTCGCAATAAACAGCATTGAATAAAGGGTGAGCAGGTTTAAGATAAGATTTTATTCCAAAGCCCAAGCAGCCTCCTTTCAACTGACTACCTAATATTAAAACGAATGGCGTTATTAAAGTAAACAGTGACTTTATTTCTCGCCTAAGAAACTTTTTAAAATAAAAGTCTGCTTTGTTTTAATTCATAAGATAAAGTTGATGTCCAGTGATAAGAAAGACCAGAAAGTTGTGTCTACTTTTGTGATATAAAACGCGGAAATATCAAAAATTACAACCGAATTTTTAACTTCCTCCTTTAGGGCTGCGTACCCGATGGGTGCAAATGGGACACTATCACTAAGCCTCTACAGTCCATCCATCTGTCTGTTCGTCCATCTGTCTGTTCGTCCATCTATCTGTTCGTCCATCTATCTGTCAGCAGGCTATATCTACAGAACTTTAATTGGTAGATAGTTGAAATTTTCACCGAGCATGTATTTCTATTGCCGGGTTAACTACTAGTAAAAATAAAAATTTTGTAAAGTACAGGTAACGTGCTTTCTTAACGATTTTATGCTCTATCGGTTATATTTTTGTATAATTCTAAATAATTTACTTAGTATGATAATAATCACACTACGAGTGAAATGATGTAATGTTTTGATGATCGTAATACTTTTATAAAAAACAACAAATACTAAGAATCGGTCTAGAGCGATGGACCTGCACGAATGTTCCTGAAAGAAATTGCAAAATGTGTTGACTTGAAATAGAACGGGAACCTCGGTGTGCGTGTCCGACTTGCACTTGGCCGATTTAAGAATTGTTCAAAAAAATAGCTGTACTCGATAAAAATATTGCATCTGTCGTTCAGGCCCAATATACGTAAGTAAACTTATAGCAATGGCGATAATTTGGTAAGTAAGTGATGCTAGCCAATTGGACAGTTCGAGTTAGCAACTTAGCTGATGAAAAGCCTTGCCAGTTGCTAGTTATGAGTGGCAAGGTTCTTCCCCTGGGGCCTTTCTCCTTGTATGCTGGTCGCGATTCAGAACAGGCGGTTGATTTGACGTTTGAAAGCGATCCAAAAAAAATCTTACTGAATAAATATATTTGACTTTGACTTTAATCTCTATGAAGTGACAATCTTTGTAGTAGAAGGATCCTATTTTTGGCACTTCACTTGCCATTAGGCGTTGTGTAAACGGGTAGAATTAGTGCAGTCTATTCCGGCGGAATGGAGTTTTAAGAAGAGTTTATAAGCGCAGACAAATTTTGTTACATTATTATATACAACGTGCATTGCATGATAAAATTGCCACCAAGCCACTTTAATTTCGTCACTTTTTTCGTTTGCTTTCGGCAACATGGCACTTTTTAAAAAGCAAACTTTAAATTATCGATGTAAATTGTTTTTTTTTTGATGACAATTTATGTTTTTCTAAGGCACGCCATAGAGCTTTAAAGCATAATTAGATCTTCAAAAAATGCTTTTCGAAAACTACATGATCTCTCACCGCCATGTTTTTGTATATAAACATCAACAATGAATTAAGAAGAACTCGTTAAAACGTAAACGCTGATGAAAACAAACGATATTACTCCCTTAATTAGATTTCTCATTAAAAGAAAGAGAAAACGTAAAAGTAACTTTAGAGGCGTCTTTATGCAAGCGGCGTGCACGACCGTTTAGAATGCAAATAGAACCAACTCAAACGGCAATTACTTGCAAATTCATGACATTGAAACCCGCAGAAATCATTTAAATGGATATACACCTCGCATACGAATTGATAGATTTCGTTCAACTGCGTCTATACCTGGGCTAAATATTTAGCTCAGAGGAAGACTACGCTTTAGTGAAGTGTAATCAAAGTCCATCTTATCTTGATTAAATATTAAATCTCGTTTTGTTTACAAAAGCTACAAAACGAAAACAAATTTGTTTATGAGTATGGAACATTTTTTTTTGTCTATCATAATCTTCTGTACGTAGATAATATTTATTTACGTGTGTCCAACACTGAATTCTGGGCTGGACCGATTTTAGAATTTTTTTTTGTTTATGCTTGTGTTTGTCCCTGGATCTGATGGTTTAGATTCATAACAATTGGACCCGGTAAGTGGCACCATACGATGACGGGAACGAAGTCCTGGGCATTCCGATAGTTTATCATAAAAAAACGTTGAGTGACTCTATAAAAAAAATAATTACATTCTCACACATTTTTTTTAAAAAACACTTTGTTCAGAGTTTTGAAAAATAAAATATTGTGTCATTATCATAAATGTTATAATGACACAAAAATTTACAACTCGCGACGGGACTCGAACCTGCGTCTTTTTTTAAAGCTGGCAACGCTCTAACCAACTGAGACATGAGGGTCCTGACGCTGATTCCGAATTTTTGTGTAATATTGATACTCAACTGGTGACCAGTAAGCCTTAAACCACATTTTAAACCTTGTAAAAGATTATATAGTACATTACATTTGCCCCTACAAACCACGAAGCTAATTTTTAATTACCTATAACAAAGGCGTTCATTATACAAATAGTTCGAAGCTAATTTAGTCGAAAAACCTACATTTTCTAGAGTTGAGCAAAGTTTACTACAAAGACCGATGCTGCGAAGATCAATAGCCCGCATCCTAGATACAAATATGTTGAATCGCTATTTTAGAGTCTTTAAAAAATAAAAGAGTAACTAAAATTATTACACATATAGTATTCTGAAATTACTTAAAGACACCTCCATGATACATACTACTATATAACTTATTTTTTACTGTACGACTTGGAAGTGCTTGACCTTAATCTCACCTGAAGCCACCAAACTGAAGGTAGGAGCGCACTTCACCCGAAATCCTCAACAGTCTGAGGAACTGGCTGTCTTACCTCTATATGCCGGAACACAATAATTTAGGATTTTTGTTTTGGCGACGCATATAGGTAATATGATGGTAGCTATCAAGGCGGACTTAAACAAAGTCCTACCACCAACCAAAACTAAGCACAATATTCTTCTAGCCTATTCCCAATGGCATATTAAGTTCAATAGTTCAAATCAAATCAGAATTGAACGCACAAACTAATTTATAATAGTATCGATCGTACATAAAACATGCCTAACTCAGAGTAAAAGCCACACAAATACGATAATCTAAGTTATCCCTAAGGTTGTACCTTAACTTTAAACTATTCACTTAGAGTTGGAATTCTATATAATAACATTTCAAACGCCTCTGTGTCTAAGAGGTCCGTTTATCTTTAAAACACACACAGTCATCTGGGTATCAGGCCCAGAAAACGTTCGATCCCCAGGGGTACAAAGCTTGAGCTTGGTTTGGCTGGTGTTAGGTTCGTCTGGCTAGCTATCACCAGCTTACCTAAATATGTCACCATCTTACCTAATTCTGTCGCCATAACAAAAATTTTTGTGTTCCGGCATTTAGAGGTATGATAGCCAGTTCCTCAGTTTGTTGAAGAATCCGGGTGAAGTGCGCCTCCACCTTCAATCTTATCTCAACTTGTAACCAGGTGAGATAAAGTCAAAATGAATGGGGAAGAATTTTGCCTTTATCTCACATGTCATGTCTCACTTAAAATAAAAATAATAAGATGATATTTATAATATGATTAAAAAACTTATTTTAATTGTTATTTTATCTATTAATGTTTCATAATCGATATAGAAAAACCACAAAATCGTTTGTAACGGTCCTTAGGTAATTTGACTGATTACTTTGTACATAGTTAGTTTAATTGTACTTTTTATTGAATAAATAAAGATGACCACAAAATTAACTACAAATTGGTCTTAGAGTAAACACAGGTACCTATTAACATTCATCTTCTAGCATCATTGACAAAGTATAATAGGAAGGCGGTGGAGGAACTTCTTTCTGCCTCCAAGCGGATTATTCCATGTAATGAAATCCAAAATATATTTCATTTAAAACTTAGACACGCTCCGTTCAAAAGTTTGGCTAAAACAATATACAAACTTTTATCCGCTATCTTATATGAAACAAACTATCGCATGATACAATATCAGCAACGATATTTTATCATGCAACTAGAAATGCAGGTAGGCAAGAAATCAATTCACTTAAAATTTTATGAAAGATGCAATTCATTGAAATGTTGGTAGGTACCCATTCTGTGCGGGTCCGCACTTGGCCGGTTTATTTACAATAGGATCAAGAAAATAATAAGGCCAAGTGCTGATATCATAGACAACGATATTCGATTTTGTTTCTAGAACTTAATAACACACCAAATAAGATTGTTTCTTGGATTCATAGTGAATTTAAAAGAAAGTTCCGCGGAAAAGTTTAACGTTGAACAAACCAATTATGCATTGAAACTTAACATTCGAGATTCAAACAGACTGAACTTCTCAAGAATTATCTCAGGATCTAGGGATAAAGAAGCTTAGGATCATACCGGTGTTTGTTTGCTACGCTTCAACTTAATGCCTTATTAAGTGACTGAGTTTCTTATAAAGAGTAGATATACCTCAAGTCGAGAAACATAAATTTAAATTTCAAAGTTTGTGGTCTAAGTATTTACACGAAAATAAAAATGTATGAAGCTTGACACTGTGAGATTAATTTGGACAATTCTACTCCATTACAGCGCAGAAACTGTAGTCCCAACTATTTTTGTGTGTTCCGTCAAGGTGCAACTAGGAAAATCGACCATCGATAAGGGGGGCAGCCGATGAACCTACTATGATGGGCAGCGTTTGGAAAACTTTGCGATTTTTTCATTATTCCAATTTTCTTATGTCAAGTGATGTTCAATGTATTCGAGACGTGACCGCTGAATAAAGGCGTCGTAAATAAGTTTAAAGTCGTATAGGGAGCTTTAGAGATACGCAGCTTCACTATAAAGTCCGAAATGTGGACATCAGAAACGGCATATTGGAATCCCCCAACGACATTGTCACGTCAGCGGAGAGTCGATGGATAGAGGAGGTTTCCTGTAGTTGACATTTTCAGATGAAATTACCTGATGTGGCTTAAAATATGATTTATGATGTAAAGAAATATATTATGTCAAAGTGCTATTGTGATACGAAGAACGTTTAACATATACCTTCTCTGTGATCTAGTGGTTTGCCCACAGGTGTTAGATGGGTGGGTTCCTGGGTTCGATCCCCAGGGGGAGTAAAATATTGCTTGGTTTGGTTGGTGTTAGGACTTTGACCTGGCTAGCTACCACCACCTTTTTTTATTGAACGACGGGTAAGCGCTTGGCCTTCATCTCACCTGGTAACAAGTTAAGATTAGGTCCTCAACAAACTGAGGAACTGGCTATCTTACCTCTAAATGCCGGAACACAACATTTTTTTTTAATTGTTATTAAAAATTATTATGTCGACAGAATTAGGTACGATGGTGGTAGCAAGCCAGGCGGACTTAAACAAAGTCCTACCACCAACCGAACCAAGCACAATATATTGTACTCCCCATGGAGATCGAGCCCAGGACCTCTGGATCTGAAATCGGTGGGTTGAACCACTAGACCACAAAGGTGATTAAAACCTTACAACTGCTACTGTTACTATAGTCGCTATATACCTTGTAGACGCTGTAATTTATATAGTTAGAGCATCCGCATAGCATTGCAGGCTAAACTTCGTCCAGATTTTCTCCATGGCCGCTCGCTGGCGCCAGAAAATTGTAAGCCTAGCGAGAAATTAAAGTAACCGTGAACAGCATAAAATTAACTAAGTTTCCAAACACAGAGTCGTATTTACTATTTACTACCGGTACTTTCCAGTGTCACCTACAAATATAGTACACATTTACTAAATAACGGACGGTTAAACATTACACGCTGGCTACTGCATTTAATGTGTTCAAAATTGATTATTGGCTACAAATTAGTATTTTTAAGCTTGGGTAGACCTAAGTAAGCTGTAGGTTTGTTACTCGGGCTTTTTGTTCTAAAGAATAGCAAGAAGGATAGAAGTATAGCTCGGGGAGGATAGTAAAAATACGATATAGCCTTTTCAGTCAAGCTGTATCCTACTTTATGAATACCAGCTACGATAAGTGTCCTGTCTCCGGTCAACCTTAAAAAGGGTGACTAAAAAGATTGAACATTATCTTGTGCATAAATTTGTGAAATAAGATATACATGTGGAGAGAGAATAGCATAGTTTTTAAATTAATAAAAAAAAATACGACGAGCTTGTCAAGTTTATATGAGCCGAACGTATGTTTATATGTGCCTCTGACTACCCCCAGTATGTAATACTAAAATGATCTACGCTCAAAAGAGGGCTTAGAGGTGAAAACATCTTTGAAAAAAATAATGTTTGTATGTTGTAAAAAGCTAGCATTTTATAATAAGCTATAATTTTGCCTAGCTTTCAAGATGTTGTATCAAATGTACCAACCTCAAATTCTCTATATAGGTTTATAAGTGCCGACGGATTTTCTCACCGTATAGACGCCTCTTCCGTTCCATGCATTTGGATTTGCACACCTAATTAAATTATACTTAATTAATTTAGCACCTAATATGGCACCCCAGACATGCGGTTGCACGAGTGACTATTTTGTGAGAGTTCTTGTTTTTATGCAGGCGTAAAGCTGATATCTCCGAATGCCATTACTCTAGACAACCAGAGTACTTTAAAGCGTATGTTTTTTTTATTAAACAGTAAGTGCTCATAACCTCTTAGGTACTCTTCAAAGTTTTATTAAATAAAATGAAATGATCATACATCATAAGTCAGAATATTGTATTAAAAAATCTTAATGAAACGATGTACGTGTATATGCAAAAAGATTTATGATATGAGCTCACATTATCGAAATTTTAGCATAATTATGAAATGATGTCTTTTAAAGTTAAATATTTGGACAACTTTAATATCGATTTACTTAATTTTTATTCTGGATACGATTCATTCAATACATACAGTAATTAATGAAGCATATCCGAAGCGTTCTTGACGGATATAAGTATATTTCGTTGAAAACCAGACAAAAGATTTACGGCACTTGACTCTGGGTGCCTCTGTCTCGTTTATTACCTTTCAAAATGAGTCAGCTTATCACTAAAATGCTAAGGTATCTGATTTAGTGTAGTTACGAAACGCGGGGCTGAAATAAATGCAACGTGGAACTTTTATGATGAAATCGTACTTTTTTCATAGACCTCCTTAAGTTTCGTACGGACGCGACACTGTAATAATGAATTTTGCGGCAGGCAGCGTTTTATTTTTATTTTGAATACCAAAATACCGATTAAGAATCACGCCGCTACCTTTAATTTAGTTGTTTGTGTTAATTTTGCACGTCTTAAAATCAGATCAGTATTTTAAAATATGTTTTTTACGGTCTTCTTTCGTCGTTTGATGAATCGATGGGAATTCACAACAAAAATTTGCTAAAAATATTTGCTCGAGCTGACATCTGGTTTTATTCACATTCTGTGGGGAGCGTCTACTTTTAGTTTGCATGTGTTTTTGTTTCCACTTGCCCTGAATCAGTGGAAGAGTGTACATGATAGCGTAAGCGTTGTAGTATTCTGCTAAGAGATTTCAAAAGAAAGGCATCTGTGATAGCTGGTTCAACAAAACCACCAACAAGTTTGCCGTGTAAACCAAATAATCCTGACGCTTTCCGGTTAAGTGAGCAGCGTGGTTAAAAGCTTCAGCTACTGTGACGGTGGAAGATCGGATGTGGATTGAAGTGCGTTCACTTGTCCGGGACATGGCGCTGGATTCATTTCGTCCGGACCAAAACGATTTTTAAAGTGTCTGTTCTGTTAATCTATTTTTTTTGGTGTTAAACTACAAGTAGCATTTTCAAATAGCGCAAGATTTTTTACCTCTCAGGCTTACGACCCATTCCTAGAAGGTGCTTATTAACGGAGTGAGGTAAACAAATCTCACAGCTCAGTAAGTAGGAGCCCTGCCTTCTGCGCTGTAGGTTTAAATTAAAAGGAAATTTCATATTTAATTCTTAGAAGAATTGTCGACATTCTCAATGTAAAGATGGCGAATAGAAATTATGCTAAGTCTGTAGACAGTCGCACTCCCCTGATCAGGCCCGGAGCCAGTTGACCGTAGTAGTGAGATGCCTGATCAGGGCCGAATGCTCGTATAGGGACGTAAGCTTATAAGCTTGTATGGCTAGATGGTGCTGTGTGGAAATTGAATATCCCGTATTTATTTATTGATTTATTGATTGATTGGTTGGTTGGTTGGTTGGTTGGTTGGTTGGTTGGTTGGTTGGTTGGTTGGTTGGTTGGTTGGTTGGTTGGTTGGTTGGTTGGTTGGTTGGTTGGTTGGTTGGTTGGTTGGTTGGTTGGTTGGTTGGTTGGTTGGTTGGTTGGTTGGTTGGTTGGTTGGTTGGTTGGTTGGTTGGTTGGTTGATTGATTGATTGATTGATTGATTGATTGATTGATTGATTGATTGATTGATTGATTGATTGATTAAATTATGTATTTGTTATAAATAATTGTTATAAATAAAAGTCAAAATGATGATGATAGATAACTTATTGGCATTCATGTTACAAATTAAACATCATATTAACACTTAGTTTGAATGCTATATATACTATTTTTTTTTTTTTTTTAATCATTTTTTTTTTTTGGGACATTTTTCGTCGTCCGAATATGCCAGTCCCGTAGTGGCTTACAAAATTTAACAACCTAATCTGATTTTAAAACATCATACACCATTGTGTATAACACCTAGGGTGTCTCACACAATGGAGTTGATAACACGCTTTGCACCAATCCTACCTCTGAGAGCTGTAAATTAAAGCGAGTGAGCACTTGGTCTCTCATTGACTGCGTCCGAACACATTCCACCAAAATATGGTGAACGTCATCTATGACACCACACGAGGCACAGTTGGGGGAATCAGCCCTCCTCATGAGATGGTTTAATTTATTCAGTGGAATATGTCCTGAACGCAGCCTGTGAGCTATAACAATAAGATGTCTCTTCAGCTTACAATTTGAAAACCAAGGAATACGAGGGGGTTCACCTTGCAAAGTTCTGTACCATATCCCTTTTGTACAAGATACGTCACTAAATGATTTTTTCCATTTTTCAAAAACTTTGTATCGGTACTTTGATAAAATCTCTGTATGTTCAGGAATAATGTAAACTTCAGCTCCCATCTCAATAGCCTGTTTTGCAAGAAGGTCAGCCTCTTCATTTCCTCGAACTCCCACATGTGAGGGCACCCATTGCAATCTCAGATCCACGTCATTGTTTAAAAGAAATAAAGCTTTCTTTAATATTTCGTAAGCTACCGAAGCACCTCGGATACCTGAGGCGCATCGAGCTACATGTTGCAAAGCACTTCGGCTATCCGTTAAAATCACGACTTTGCTTGAGCCTAGAGTGGCTACATATGACAATGCTTCTGAGATTGCAAAGAGTTCAACCAACATAATGCTATTACATTGAGAAATGACATTGTATGTTTCCTTCACATCGAGACTGGGATCATAAAATGCTGCACCTGTTCCATTTTCCATTTTGGAACCATCGGTATATACTTTATGAAAATCTTTATAAATAACATTCAACATATATAACGTATAACAAACACTTAAGCTCTCTATCGTTATATTGACTTTTTGCTTTATCGATACCCTCAATCTCTATCATTATAAAATCTGTTTTGAGATCGCACATCCAAGTATTTAGAGAAAACATTTGTAGAGGGTTACTGCTCCTAATTATCTCATTTCGAGTCTTTTCGAAAATTGATAAAAGCATGGGTTTCTTTCTATTGTACCAATACCTTGATGCACAAAGATCTTTTAATTCTTTTAACAATATGATGGTAAGATTATTAGTAACTGACTGAGCTTTTAGGCAATATTTAGTTGCGAGGTATTCTCGTCTGAACTGCAATGGATACAAGCACACTTCGCATTCTAAGACATGTATAGGCGTTGTTCTTATAAATCCACCTATTACCCGCATCGCAGTGTTTTGCACCTTGTCCAACTTTGACAAATGGGTCTTTGCTGCAGTATCATATAGAAAGCAACCAAAGTCAATTCTACTGCGTATTAGTGCTATATAAAGAAGACGGAGGTGCTTAGGATGCATACCCCACAATGCGCCCGCAAGAACTTTTAATATGTTTATCATTTTAACAGTTTTTTCTTGAGTCTCGTTAATGTGCTTTCTCCACAATAAAGATTTATCTAGCCAAATGCCCAGGTATTTAATAGTTTGTACAGATTTTACTATTTCATTATTTAATAGTAAGGATACACGATCTATACGCCTGCCTTTTCTAAAACTGCAACATTGGGTTTTAGTTGACGTTACTTCTAAACCTAATTGTCTTAACCTACCTACAGCTGAGTCCAGTGCCCTTTGAATTAAAACTTCGTTGAGGCATGGGTCACTATTTCGTGTATAAAAGACAAAGTCGTCTGCATATTGTAAGATTTTAACATTGTCCGTACCTTTTGTTATTTCGTATGTCACTATATTAAATAGGAGAGGAGAAAGTGGATCTCCCTGTGCCAAACCTCTATCAGTCCATCTTACCAACCTTGAAGTAGAATCATCTTCATCAACAATTTTCAAGCACCGATTGCTTAAAAACATCCATAAATATTTGCATGTAAGTGATCCAATTTCCAGCTTGTCGAGTATTTTTACCAAATTATTAGTCAAAACATTATTATAGGCATTTTCCACATCCAAAAAAACAGCCAGTGTAGACGCGTCCTTAGAAAATCCTATCTGTATCTGTGTTACTAGCCGAGTTACACAGTCAATACAAGACTGACATTTTCTAAATCCAGACGTAACCGGAGACAAGATTTGATTGTGTTCTATGAACCATTCAATACGATTACATAACATTTTATGAAAAATTTTGCAAATACACGAGATTAATGATATGGGTCGAAATTTAGGGTTACTATTCGGATCACTATTATATTTAGGAATCGGAACTATTTGAATATTGCGCCATTGTAACGGTATCTTTGAAAATTTAAAGACTAAATTGAAAATTTGGAGTAGATACAGTTTGGCTTCATCTGGCAGAAAATAGATCATTGAGTAGGTTATTTTATCCTCTCCTGGGGCAGTATCTTTCTTTTTTAAACATCTCTGGATATTTGTTATTAAATCAGCCATAAAACACACACAGCACAAGAATTATATTACGTTTCAAAAGATACAGCTTTAATGTGGTTACCAATGTGGCACTGCATCCGGTGACCACTTATTCCGAGCGGAAGTACCCACTACGCAGATCTACGTGTCCCGCGTCCACGCGACGTGAAGACCGCAGAGGTAGAGGTGGAGTACGTCAAGAGGAAAGCCAGAGTGGGGTTGAGGGTTAAGAAGCTGGACTCTCGTCATAATGTGAGTTTCAGCTCGTTTATGGTGAGAGTTCCTATGGATCGCCTCTCGACTTTCCTGAGCCCTATTTTCTGGACGAAAAGGGTGAAGTTCCGGCGATTCAAGGGTCGCCTATCACGAGATCCCCGCACCGAAACACGCCGGTGACATCACGTGTGTCTTAGTTTGAGTTCTATTTTTTATGTATTTTAGTTTAAAGTATATATTCATATGGGTCTTAGAATTAGTATTTAAACATCCTGTACTATTCTTACGTTACCTGAAATAAACTTATATTATTATTATTTAATTAAGGATGGACAGACAAACGGGCAACGAAGTATTTGTTATCAGGGTCGCCTTGACCCTTTTGAGTTCGGAACCCTGCAGACATGCATTTATATGATGATATATATCTAAAAGCAAACAGCCTAGAACTTATGTTTGTTCAAATTTAACTGAATGAATACCCGGTGAAGTATTTGCAAGGTTCACTGGACCGGACCAGACAAGCTTTTTGCAATTAACATTACATAAGAACAACGTTGTTTTTATATTTGTATATTTAATCATCATATGAGAAGTGTCCTCAACAACAGTGAATCCTCAACAAACTGAGGACCAGGCTATTTCACCTGTAAATGCCGGAAAATAACAATTATAGAATTGTTATTATTGCGACAGAATAAGGTGAGAGCTAGCTAGCCAGGCAGACTTAAACAGTCCTTCCACCAACCCAGCAGAATATTGTACTCCCCTGGGGATCGAAACCGGGACCTCTGGATCTGACATCGGAAGGCAAACATAGGCGGTACATTTTTATTTTTAACATTGATATAAACTACTCATTTTTTTGATCCGATGTATGTAGAGGTACATATTAGTAGTACCATTGTACCTAATTAAAGATAATAAATATTTAATTTGTCAGGGAGCCTATTTATGTTTTGAAGTAAACACGTCACATATTTAGTTTTTCCTATTTTATTTTTATTTTTTCTGCCTTGTTGGTTACAATTAAAGCACAAAACATAATCAAATTGTTTAAAATGCCTTGGCTTTATGCTCACCAATAGTGCAATCTTTTTAGTTTGATACATAATGTATACCTAAATAAATAAATATTACAGTACGTTAATTTCACACGGCGCCATCTACCCTAGGAACTAGATTACGGATAGAATACGTATATACTTTTTTTTTTATTAAATACTGTATATGATACAACACCCAAACATAGAACAAACATCTATATTCGTCTCACAAATGTTTGTCCTGCGTGGGAATCGAACCCACAACCTACAGCTCAGAAGGCAGAGTTACTAAAAACTGAGCTATGAGGCTTTAGTATGTAGTCAGACGTACGTTCAAACTTGTGTTCGGTTTATGCCCACGGGTTGCAAGTCACCGCCGCGTAGCTTAGCGAAATACTGGCCTATATAGCCAGTAACACTACATGCCATTCGAACTTTGGGTTCAAAGGGACATGCCGGTGTCCTCATGATGCAAACTTCACAATGAAATCATAATGCATGAGTCAAATGCACACATTAGCATTCTGGGAAACTGAAATTCCATTAGTTGATTCAGATAGATTTGAACCCACAACCTCCTGGTATGGCTCATAGCTGATAGTATGATTATGATGAGTGGTTTATTATTTTGATGCTTTAGTTATATTATATTCTGAAATCGACTACCAGCGTCTGTGTTCATATTCATATTCATTTATTGTATTCCATAAGACCCTTAAACCTTAAAAATGGGAGGTAACGTTCACTTCATCATAGAGTCATCTAAGGCAAGCCTTAAGGTTAACAGTAACGCTTTTGAAGTAAAATATTTTAAGATAATGGCACTTTTTTATTGCGAGCTTTATTTTTGTTAAGTAAAAACGTTGTAAATAAGTTTCCTATGTGTATGTGGTGCGGTGAGCAAATGGCTTTACAAGAATGTACAATCGAATCCTGTAACGCAAGCCTAGTGGTTATCCTTCACACTTCACATACACCCCTTTCTCGATCTAGTTCCATTAGAAATAGAGTTAACTGAAACCACAGGACCACTTCTGTCGGGATGGAGAGGTCATGTCCCGACGGGTTCATCATCGATCACCATTTTGCCGACCGTTTACAATATGCCGAGGCATATTACAAACGGACGGTGCTTATAATCTCATGCTGACATGTGTATAATATGCCGAGGCATATTACAAACGGACGGTGCTTATAATCTAACTCTGACATATATACGAAATGGAAAAAAAATATAAAAACAAAACAATTTAACAATTCATAATCAAGATACATTTGATATAGATATATCAAAAATTTCATTTGTTTTCATAAAATCAAATTTCAAATTTCAAAGTGCAATTGATTCTCCTTAATTGTATTAGATAATAAACTTCTTTTGAGATATTATATAACAATGACCACTCAAAGTTCTTCAAAGTCACTGCAAAATGACAAAGTTGAAAATTATAATATGCTGTTTCATATGTTTTTGAAATATTCCCAAATCATTGTTTGTTTACTTTCAACATTATTTTTTTTGCCATAATTTAAACCTGTTGTTAGTATAATATAAGGCATAAAATGAAATGTTTTCAATAAACAAGGATAGGTTCCGACATAGATGCAAAAATTAATATATAACACATTTTTCATTTTTCTTGTGTTAATAGTAACAGAAGTATATACAGAAGCGGTTTTGTTACATATCCTCGTTTATTATTGAGGCATTCTAATTAATTTAGGTATTGACTGGAATTGGATCGAACCCTTCGCATTTTGCCATTACGAGTCCGAAAGGTAGTATACGGAGAACTCTGAATGAGAAACTCAATTAGGAAATACCTATCGGAGTTATAAAGGAGTTTTTCAGTAGGAACTGCTTAGACGGAACTGTTGAGTAAATCAATTAACATTTAAGTTGTAGTAAATAGTGAGATTTCGGAAGGAAGTTATTACATCTCAGAAAAAAATATGTTGACATTCAGAAAGATGCCGCAGCAAATTCTATGTTGAGAGATCCATTAGATTCCTTTTCACTAAGGGTCTATCTACGGCTTGAGTACGAGAATTACACACGGCAGTAGGTATCGTTAAATATAAAACGTACACAAATAATCTAGCCAAAGATTCCGGACAATATTAAAAGGCAAAACATCACGTTTTTTTCTTCTATATAATATTTTGTGAATATTTTGACTGCCTACTGATAAAATCCTAAATGACAGACGGACGGAAGGAGAGACAGACAGCGGTGGTTTACTAATAGGTTCTCGTTGGCACCCTTTGGCTACGTAACCCTAAAAACGTGGAAAATTTTATGAATTCGGTGATGATTGTTTAGAAACCCAGCTAAGACGGTACCTACCACGTTAGATCTTCCTATACAAAAAATCTTCTGCAGTTCCTGGAATGTTGATAGGTGGTGTATTTTTTTTGTTATAAAAATTTTCTTGTCATCCATTTTTATCTGCGATTTTATAACGAGGCCTGCAAGTTATTGATTTGTTCCTCAAAAATGAAACTAGGGTTAATGTTGGTTATACAACATTAAGCTCAATTAACCATATATACTAGTTCAAGGTATTAATTCTTCCCATGCCAATTTTCATAGAATAAGTAAGTCGTAATAGAAGTTAAGTAGGCCGATATAGAAGAATTGAACTCTAGCCCCACAAAAATAATGAAATTTCTTTCTATTACTGCGTCAGCGTTTATAGCCTATATTGTAGCCACAATTGTGATTTTAATTGAACCTGCCTTCACTTGTTTAGTGGATTGCGAGTGGATACCGCAATGAGCCTTCTCGGAAAGCTATACACATGAACGTCGAGTTATGTATTGTCATTTCACAGAGCACAACGCACAGAGGCGGTATTTTGTTTGATACATAAACATTGATCTACTGAATTTTCTGATCGAATCCTACCGATTGCAATTTTTTTTAGAAAACTCTCAAGTCTCTTTACGTTTGCACGTAAGTTGATTCACAATGTCTTTCTGTCTCTAAGTAAGATAAACGATAAATGAATATATTGTCTGTAGAACCAGGTAGGTAATAAAGGTCTTATAACTATCAGAAGTATATATTGTCTTGCATAATACGGCTAACAAACAACAATGTCAACGAATTTGTTACCTACTTGCTCCCGTTAACACTAGGTTTTTGTAAATTAAAAAGTCAAAATAAATTCAATTTTTCAAATGTCCTATATTGTTAATTATAGAACATTTTATAAACAAACTTTAAAAGAGTTTAAGTAGCAAACACAGATACAATGATATTAATAAATAACAATTTTTATAAAAGTAGTTTATAAACTTGGGTTTTGTCATTCTGTAGAAGTTAATTCAAAAAGCACATAGCTCTATGAACTACTTACTCGCCTATTTTGCACCTTCAAAGTATGTTATCACAGAAATTACCTGAAGTTCTGAGTTCTTTTTAATCACCTGGTTTGGACTATGCAATGATAGTTAATAAGCTAAGTACGACACAATGTTTATTTATTTGGCAATGAGTCTCATTTACCAAAAAGCAAATGTTATCATGTGTTGGCAACACATGATTCAATCGAAAGAGTATCACTCGATTAAATTGTGGTCTCAGTGGACACAATCATTGACTCGTGTAATTTTGTGTTGAAGGAACAAATGAGTTTACATGAAATTATTTTTTGATCGTATTATTTGAATTGGTAACTTAATGTACTGCCATGCTTTGTTGAATCGAAAACAAATGTATAATTTATGATTTGATTTTATTATGATACGGTTACATCGCAAAAAACAAACCATCATCATCTACAGCCTACCACAACCTCGAACAAATTGTGTTAAATTTATAAAAGCACATTTTCTTAATTATCAAAGGTAATCTGTCAGAGATTTTATTTTATTTACGATGCTCTTGATTTCGAGGCCTGTCTAGGCAAGGATGATGCCTTAACGTAAGAGTGAGCTTTCTCATAAGGAGGACAGAGGAACTGCCATAACCTCTCTTTTTCTGAAGATGTTATGGTTCGTAGGTTAGTTGAAACACAGACACAGTGCTGATTATGAATGATTGTTGGCGGCGTTTGTCCGATTTAAATGAATAACAACCATATGTGGATGATAATTAAATGTGCTGTTGAAATTTCTATCACAGAAAGGTGAAGGCAGAATAACGTATTTTTTACTGTACGACAGTAGCGTTAACCCTTAGCCTCGCCTCGTTTCAAGTTACAATATGGTCAGAAATTTGCTAATGGCAATCATACTATTCTCTTGACGAAACACTTGCTGTTTCGAACCCGGGACCTCTGGATCTGAAATCGGTGGGTTGAACCACTAGACCACAGAGGTGGATAAATTAGGCTGACATGTGTGTATGATGATGTTTTTGAAATATTGTATTGAAATTGTATGATTACTGCTTGATCTTAGGTTATCTACCTACAATATTTTTATTTTGTTTTTATTAAGTTTACCTTTTTTGTGACTTTTCCAAGTGTACTATAATGTATCTAAATTAAATAAATATATCTAAATCTGAATTTGAATCTGGCCGAAGTGCATTTTACCCGGAATCCAACTAAGGAACTGGATATCTTACCTCTAAATGCTGGATCACAATAATTTAGAATTGTTTTTATGGTGACAGGCTTAAAGAAGATGGCGGTAGCTAGCTAGGAGGATTTAAACGAAATCATTAAGCTCCTGTGCACATCTTCTGATGTGTCCTGTGGAATACCAAATCACAATGTTTTAAGTCTGCTACTGATTTATTGTAAAATTAACTGTACATATTGTTTGAATGTTTTAATATTCGGTATATTTCTAAAAGATATCTTAAGAACGTTTGTAATTGTTTTTCGTAATCCGTCCGCTGAAGTATTTTCCCCTCTCTGGTCTAGTGGTTCAACCCACCGATTTCAGATCCAGAGGGCCCGGGTTCGATCCTCAGGGGAGCAATATTGTGCTTGGTTTGGTTGATGGTAGGATTTTGTTTAACTCCGCCTGGCTAGCTACCACCATCTTACCTAATTCTATCGCCATAATAACAATTCTTACAAAAATGTTGTGTTCCTGCATTTAGAGGTAATATAGCCAGTTCCTCAGTTGGTTGAGGTTTCCGGGTGAAGTGCCCTTCCACCTTCGG
This sequence comes from Venusia cambrica, assembly GCA_951394065.1. Classification (NCBI taxonomy): domain Eukaryota; kingdom Metazoa; phylum Arthropoda; class Insecta; order Lepidoptera; family Geometridae; genus Venusia; species Venusia cambrica. The sequence goes on along the minus strand of OX596043.1, from coordinate 13,201,745 downwards.
CCTTATCTCAACTTGTTACCAGGTGAGATGAAGGTCAAGCGCTTCCCCGTCGTACAATAATATATATATATATATATTGAATACTCATAAGCCCCATATGACCAAACCAGAAATTACCAGTGACAGAGACTTACTCACATTTTGGGTTGAATGTTTTCTTTCTGGTTCTGTAGGACGATGAAGAGACCTGCGGCGCCTTATACGAACTGCTTGAGTGATTAAACATGGCACCACTTTTTGACGTACCAAATTACTGCACAATATTTCATACGTTTTTTTTCTGCATATACTATAAACCTCATAACACTGTACTTTACACACACATGTACATTACAGCTCTACTGCGTATTGGTCAATCAAGTCCTCAAGTCACCTCCACCTTCGCGAATAAATGCGTAAAGGGGGTCAGTAGCCACGTGTATGTTATTTGCGTCTTTTAGCACTGAACTTTCTTGACATTGGTGCACTCGTCAAATATTCGGACATCGTATACGTTAAACCGAGACGAGGCCGGCGAATGATCTGGATTGGTATGTAGGTACTCAATGTTATTTTTGATACCACCGCGCGCTGTGTTTATTTAATGTGGTGAAAATCGTTTTATGTAAATATTCAGCATCAAGTACACATTTTCAGTAGGTAAGCAACGAGAATAATATGAATATTAATTGTTATTCATTCAATTTTCAAACAAAAATTATGTTCCATATATGCAATATAAATTTAGGTATAAATTTACAGTTAAAATTAAAGTGTGTTTAAAGTTAAAGTGATATTAATTTTCTAGCCAAATAATTCAAAAATGTTTGTCACTCTTTCATGCTAATCAAATTACTTAATTATTATTATAATTATTCATTTATTTCAGATGATGTTAATCCATACAACAATATAAAACATCATTACACATATTAAGACTTAAAACTAAATTACCTAAAAATAACAATACCTAAAGCATAATAAATCATAAGTAATAATAATAAAATAGTAATAATAAGTATTAATAATTAATAGCGAAAGTTTTCAGTTTTTATAACAAAATCGTACTAAACGTACGAACTTACAAGTGAAAAGGAAAATATCACATGGTTTATTACAAAATTATTATTTTATAGATAACCTCGGCGACACATAAAATAATAAATCTATTTATAATATTTTTAGAAAAATTTATGCACTTAAATGATTTTGTTCAATGCCCCATTCATTTATTTAAAAAACCGACCGACAACACGGTTTTTTTAGTTACAAAAGGATCAATTTCTTACTTACATTACACCATTGGCACTTAATGAGGAAGCAAGAAAAAAATAGTTGAAATGAATGACATTCAATTTGATTTAATCAATAAAGCGATAGTAATTCAATTGTTTTGAGGGCATACATACAATATCCCTAGTCATTGTTGTCAAATTTGAACTGGTCCGAAAAAAATACACGCATTGGTAAATAAAATTAAATTAGGGATCAAAACTGACCCACCCTATCAAGTCATATAAAATAGCTTTTTACTATTAATTTCAAAATCATTATTTTTAATGATTGACGCCACTTTTGAGCCCCATTTCCACATGATCCCTAAACAAGAACCTTCTTAATGTTTAATTAAATTTCACTATTGTTTGTTACTGTTCCGAGTGGAATCATTTGAGCCAGAGATTAATTTATTTGTTTTGTTGTTATTTATTCAGAAGTCGGCATTGATTACTACGAAATTAACATAGTGTAAACAATAATATGTCAACGTTTATATCGGTTGTACTCGTGTTTGACTATCCTAGATGCGCAAAAGGGATGGCGCTATACATACTTGCACGTAACTGAGTGAAACGGATGAGCTGGATTTCGATGCAAAAACTATTGATAATCACATGATAACCAAAAAGATATCGAAATTACAAAAACCCACAGTCAAAATACCTTTATTATAATAGCCTACTTATTTAACTACTCAAAAGTATAGTACCATTTCAGAGATAAATTTGGAAATATGTACAAACATAGTATTATCAAAAATATTTATCATCAAGATTTTTTTTTCATTTCGTGAGGCTGAAACCTCAAAATTAAGAGAGTAGAGAAGCTATACTCTTCCATTTTCAAAACCCAGTAGGTTTCATACCATTACATTTATAATTGTACTCTATACCAGCCTACATAACTTTCGAGCTGGTTGTAATATATTGCAGAGTAACAATAGGAAATTGAGCTAAATGCGTGCACATATTGCCTTCGAACTATGTAGTTATTTATGCCCTGCTATTTTCTAACATCACTTATTTATTTTATGCAAGTAACCACTTTATTTTTTATTATTGTACGACAGGGAGGTCCGAAGATGAAGCGCTTTTCATTCGGATCTATGTAGATTTCATTTTTTTCAATTCCCACGATATGATGGGAACAAAGTCCCATCATCTGTTTTTAACTTTCGTTTTTATAAATTAGGCAATATACATACCTAAATAAGAGAAGTAGCACATATTAGGATTTTAAGATTTTTATTTTTCCTACTCACTACTTGAGTAGTCTGGGTAAGTACCTCAGCCATACAGAATATCACAGCCGAGTAAATAAATATTACAAGACATTAAAAATTACACAGCGCCATCTCAAACTAAATTTTAATATGGGAACTGCATTACGGATATTATACTCACATACTTTTTTTTTCGTATATACATAATATATCATACATTGAGGTTCAACACCCAAACACAGAACAAACATCAATATCCATCACACAGATGATTGTCATGGGTGGGAAAAGAACCCACAACCTACAGCACAGAAGACCGAGCTACTACCTACTACCTACTACCAATTGGGCTGTGAGGATTGTTAACACAATAACAAGTCGCACACAAAAGTTTGTCCTGGGTGGGAAACAAACCGACAACCAACCTATTGGGCTATGCGCGCGTGATAACGCGATAACAAGTCGCCGGTTGCCTCTTACTATTAGGTGGACCGTATCCCAGTTTTCCACTTAATTTGTAATAAAAAAGCATATATGTTAGGGGATATTTTTTCTTCAAAATTAAGTCTTTTATGTTGTTCGTTGAAAGTACTATCCGTTTCAATTACATTATAAGAACGTTCTGTAGCCGACTGGTGGTCGCTCCGAGAATGTAATTGTTTATTTCTGTGAGTTTTGGCAACATTTTCAACGATTGAACAAATAAATAGCAGAGTAATAAAGATCGTTGAAAAATAAACCGGCGTCATTTAGAGATGGCAAAACTTGGCTATGTTCTCGAGTTTATTGATATTATTATTGTGAAACATTATTATAGTACCTATTTGTATATAGTATCTTTACGCCTTTTACTAGACAAAAGGTAAAGGATCAAAAACATATTCTAAAATATTATCATTTTGGCAACAAAAAAGGATGAAAATAAATAAACCTTTCCTCGTGAGGGCTCAATTCTGATCACTTGGACACCTGAGAAATGCGTGGAGAAAATTTGAGGGTCTCCAAAAGATAGTCATAAACCCGCCCAATCAATACGTTTGGTACATGCCCGAGTTTGCATATTGCAGGTTGCAAGCCAGTTGCCATTATGTAACACAGTCAAGATTTTTTTCTTTGACGATAATGGTTGCCTTATTTTATGACTTACATCGTCAGAGCGTAACCATTTCTCTATTTGGTATCTAACTTCCCGAAAACCAACCACACAACTCTTTTTACATGTGTTCTGTTTAAATATCAAATTGATGGTCCTTTTGATGTTGTAAACGAAATGCAGGAATATTGATAGGTACTTGTTAAGCACGAACAAATCAAATCGAACTATCTTGAGACAAACTTGGAGCACATGTGAAGTTCATTAGTTTACTATAACTACCAGATGGTCCCTCCTATATCAAATTTAAACTTTATCGTTAGACATCGCTGAATTCGCTTTGAGCAAGGTCCTCGATCGTTGGAGAAGTTTATTTCGTCTGATGTACCCATACATAAGAGAAGAAGAGGACTTTGTGTTTGATATTCAGCGCGTAATTCTCGGGCATTTTACGCTGGTTGATACAATTTTATTTGTTTCTAGGGTTTCGTCCCAAAGGTTGCCGATTAGACCATTGTACTAATCCCACACTATTTGTCTGTCCAACCCTGAAAGGGCTGTACTTTTTGATTCGTCATAGGTATCTGGTATTTTTTTTAAGAATATTGATTAAGGCAGATTACCTGACATATTTTTTTTACATCAATATCGATATAATAAAGATAAATATCATAATCATACAAATCAATAAAATTGAAGACTCTGCTTGTAATGACAAATAAACAGCGTTTAAATAAATGCATGTGAAATTATATACGGTACTCATAACAAAATACATTTGATCAAAGAATTGTGTGTCTCTATGATGGTAATGAAGGCTAGTAATAAATAAAGACAGATCCGTAACAGAAACTTCATAGAAGAAAATAAAATATGTTAAACTTTTTTGAGCTCTAAAGTTAACGTTCCTTCCAGCGATTTTTTTTCATTTATTTTTTTATTCGACGGGAAAGCGCTTGGCCTTCATCTCTCTTGGTTACAAGTAAAGATAAGGCTGAAGGTGTAGGCGCTCTTCACCCTGAATCCTCAACAGACTGAGGAACTGGCTATCTCACCTCTAAATGCCGGAACACAACAATTTTAGAATTGTTGTAATGGCGACAGAATTAGGTAAGATAGTGGTACCTAGCCAGGCGGACTTAAACAAAGTCCAACCACCAACCAAACCAAGCACAATATTGTACCTCCCCTGGGGATCAAACCCGGAACCTCTGGATCTGAAATCGGTGGGTTGAACCACTAGACCGCAGAGGCGGTTAAAATCATCTTACCTTGATGAGATATCATATTTAAAAGGCAAAAGAGATGCATTAGAGCCATGTTTAAGAAACAAGTGACTGATAGCTGCCAGCCACTTTTCAGAAAGCACAAGATACTTACACTTCCATCACTTTATATACTTGAAGTTTCACTATTTGTAAGATATAATCCTGTATATTTTTCACGTATGACAGATCTTGGCAAAAGAAATAGACGGGTTGCATATAAAATTCACACTCATAAGAGCAACACAACACTACTGCAGAAAAGTATAGTCTGTATGGCATCTACTGTGTACAATAAAATCCCACTCCCAATAAAAGAGCTCAATGACTCCCAATTTAGGTCAAATCTTAAAAAGTTTCTATTAGACAAATGTTACTATAGTATTAATGATTTTTTAGATGACAAACTGTGATTATTATAAATTTGACATTTGACACTTAATTTAATATGATTTTATTTTGATTGCTGTATTTGATGACATTTTTGATTAACATTTAAACTAGCTTATTTTTAATTCTCTTGTAGATGCAATTATGTTTAATTTACATTCTTATAAAATTTGCATGCTCTTTAAGGCAGAGCATAATTGATACTTATTGATAACAACTGTAAAAAAGATCTATGTTACATTATGTTCGAGCAAATAAAAATATCTTTATCTTTATCTTGATGTAAAACGACAAATACTTAAAACCGACCAAGCCCTTGGTGTGGAGTCCAACTTGCACGTGGCTTGTTCATTTTGTTTTATAGTGAGCTTAACGAGGATTTTAGCTCTATGGATAAAATTAATCATAATCAGTGTAAAAAAAACCTTCATAAAAGTCAATAAAATCATATGGATGATCAGCGAGACAGAATAGATACCTAGATTAAAGTCAAAGTACTATCAATATATGTCTCAAGGTAGGTGTAAATAAGGTGTTTAATTATAATCCGTATGAGCAAAGCAGGCAAGGGTGCAAAAGAGGTCACCACAGTCGGACGACCATAATTTTTCATCTCATTAACTCGGAGGCTCCACGTGTCCTGAATGAGCAGTGGGCTCATTAGCCGTACTCGATTTATCCATCAGCCTATGGCTATGTCTATTTGAGGACAATGTTATAATAAGAAAACCTTGGCTCCAGTCTTACGGTAAATTACTTGTATAATATGTGCAGGGAATTGTATCAATTATTTCGAAAAAAAGTCACCAAATCTAAGTCAAGTATGAGCACCTCTTGATAGGCATGTTAAATTATTCAAAGCACAAGATCTGATATTTGACAAGCCAGGTCAGTTGGTAGTAGCTCTACCTTTTGCGCTATTGGTTGTGGGTTCTATTCCAACCCCGCATTGGTGTAATAGTATATAGAGGTATTATGTCTGATCATGTTGCAATAGTAAAATAGGTATGTTTTAACAAAAAAAGTAATTGAGTATTCTTTCTGTAATGTCCTGTATTATCATTTATTTGTGTGCAAGTTTATAGGTCAAAAAAGCCAACCCATTCTAATGAAAAAAAACTATCTTAATGAGCCATCTATCCAGAGGAATCTTTAGGTACAATGGATTCCGCAAGCGTAGTATTATCGGAAAAAACTTGGAAAACTAAAGTGGCACGATTTGCATACGATCAACTCTCAGTCAGTAACCTGCCTTCGCTGTCGGCACAACAAACTCGTAGGAAACAGCTACTAAACTTTCCAACTTTTCTTGGCAAGCAAAATAGACAAAACGCAAAACATAAAAGACACTGGAGACAACGCAGAATTCCAATTCCATAACACGTGAATACTTATCTAAGCAACGCACAGAGCGAAACGTTAACAGTTTCAATTCTGTGGATAATGGTGACCACAAACACGGGGTTCGCGAAGCCAGAGTGCATTACCGATTACGTCCATTTGTTCTACTGCAGGAACTGTGCCAAATTTCTCCGCGAAACGAAATTAGTCTCGTAATTTCTGGCTTAACCTGCAATTGCAATAATGACTATTTCGGCAAGGTACTCTTTGCCATTTATGAAGTTGAATTTGGACATTCTCAAAATACCTAATTACCTATTAGAGACCTTTAAGAATTAGATTACGTGTTTTGGAAATGATATAATTGATATAACCCTTAATTAACTTCCTGAGTCCCTGGGACTCACATCAAAATTTCAAACTTCCATAATTGTAACATTTGAGCGGCTAGATTCCCCCCCGTCTCAGTACCTTCCTGCAGTGTCGCGGGCTACGCGGAGGCGAGAGGACGTGTGCCGGCACTGCGTATTTGGTGAGTTATTGCGTCGAGTGAGTCCCAAGGACTCAAACAAGTGAATTGTGCTATATATTTTTTTATTTGTTTCAATTTTCAAATGTTGCTTATTTGTCGTTATTATTGATATAAATTATATTTTTTATATGCTTATAACATATATCTTTTTAGGTTTGCAGAATGAATCCAGAACAAGATAAATTCGTTAGTATGAATGAAGATGGGGCGGATTCAGCTTTGGAATCTTGGCTGCAAGATGTTTTGAATGACGAGAGTGACGATGAACAAGGTACTGGTCAGACATTCCTGAAGATGCGAACCACCCTGAAACTGAAGACAAGCTACCTAGGAATGAAAGAAAATACTGCTATATGTGCCACTACAAAATAAGAACAAAGACTGCATATCTATGCACCAAATGTCTGAAACCAATATGTTTGACCTGCTCGAAAAAGCTATGCCGACGTTGCCTGTAAGCAGTGCCAAAACCCATTGCACCTTTTATTTTTTTGTATTGGAGCATACATTTTTGTTTTATTATTATTAATTTGTATATCTTTGAGAGTTCAAAAACATAAAAACATATATAAGTTACGAATATTTCATAGTTTTGTACAGGTTTTAAAATACCTTTGTTTTTTGAGACTGATAAAATTAGTTTCTTTAATTTTTAAGAGGATCTCTGAAGTCTGTGCAGTTTTGATACTTTTTCCTAGTGCCTTAATAAATATTTAATATGAATAATAAAAAAAAATTGAAAAAAAAAAGTTTTATTTGAGAATATCACGCTTAGAAAATATATGAGTCCCATTGACTCATACAAGTTAATTACGTTAGTAAATTTCACGAAGTTAATCAAGGGTTAATATAAATTTGGTTGCGATATACATTATCTCATTGAACTGGGCTGATAATCGGGGTATTTTGCATTTGAAAAGTTTATGTGTTCGCTTTTCATATAAATTCTGTTTCTGGACGAGTTTTCGTTTATAATAGTGAGGACAAAATCAACAATTTTACTCAAAATTCAGCGAACATAAAATATTTTTGTCCGGTGCTACAGGATCGTATTACAAACTAACGCCAGCCGCGCGGAAAATTAGAAATGTCGATATCCTTCATAGCATTCCGGAACCTAAACATTGAGAAACTTTTTATCTTTACAAAACAAACTTTTATATTTACAGAGCTTCTTGACATACTGGAGAACTGGTGCTTAAGCCTTGCTGGAGCCATACCTCATCGCTCGGAGGCAATCGAGCTAAAAGTCATACGTTATGTGATGTAGATATTACTAAGACCCGAAAATTAGTGTTTAGGTAAACAGGCTTTACCTGGGTTCTTCACCTAAGTGAAGCTGGAGATAACTAACTAATGCACGTTCTTCACAGGTGAAGATGCTCCAATTATACCGTTAAGTACAGTTGTGTGCCATGATTTGAGATTTAATTTAAGGATTTATTTTTCTTACATGATTTTTGTTGACAAATATAATATACTATTGCGAATATAACTCGCATATACGCAATAAATTAATTATGAATAACACAAACATTCACCACCCACGACGAGACTACAACCCACAACACCTCAAACCGGAAACGCACTAAATCAATTGAGCCGCGCACTGACGCGATCTGGGCAAAGTGCTGATTATTATTGTTTACAAAATTGAGGTAATACAGTGAAACTACATTTTCTTATAAGTAACGTAACTGACTCCAACTTAGATCAACAAAACATAGGATTTCGTACCATAATCAGTCCGAATGCTTCTTACCTAACTCTGCCAAAACGCACATCATTACTCGTGGTCTGACGAGAAGTAGACGAAAATATATAACACTATTTTCGCAAACAGGCGTACAATATTTTAGTTTTTTATTTGAGGACACGAAGGTTTAGAACTTTCTCATCTGTCTCATAACCTAACTCATCGTGATTTATTATTTTCGTTTTTTTTTTAAAGTCATTCGAACACTTATAAAATATCAAATTACTTATAAAATCGCTACTCAAAAGAAATGATTCTACATGCTCCGTGCTATACTTTACTTTCCATCCGAATTATTTTCGCCCAAAATTTTGCATAAAGTTACTCGCTTCAAGTAGCGCAATTCCATGTTAAATGAGGCACAATAAAATTGGCTGTTCATTACGACGTGTTGTTCCTCACACGTTGGGTTATTGGCTATAGACGGTAAGAAGGGGCCATAGAAGGGTGGAAGAATTATTCATGTGAAAATGGGCTCTTTGGGGGCGGTAAGACGTGAATTTTCGTATTTTTAAGAGTAACGCTGGATTTTGATGAAGGTGTTATGGAAAATAAGAAGGTAATGGATAATATTTTGCTAGATAGGTGGGAACGCTATGATTTACCTCGAGATATTTATACGTGAAGATAAAATATTCATTTTTACTTCGCTGTAAATTGTGAGAAGTTGCCCGCCTGTCGAAGTTAATATTCCAACCAAAGGTTTTAGAAATACCTAACAAGAAAGATCAAAGTAGCAGTCACTGATAACCGACCAATGAACAATTTTCTTTATCAAGTACGAAACATGAGCACGAATTTTTGGAATTAAGAAAGCCACAAGGAAAAGCTAATCTGAAACGTTATTACAAACAATATGCAATACAAAGACAAATTAATATTGAATCGGATATTAAACACAAAAGTAAAACATTTGTCGGCATAAAATTTACTCATTTTGCTACAATGCCAGCTATAATAAAAGCTTCAATAAACTCAATCGCTGAAGTTACTGTCGATACAAATGCTTTGTGAATATCAGCCTCAGCTCTATGTACACGATGTCATTAGCTTGCGGTCAACGTAAAAAATATGTAAGATGCTCTAGAAAATAGTAAAACACAATCATTTAAATTAATTTAACAAAGTCAGTTTTCAAGTAGAATGATCTTTCTAATAGTAAAATGGGGATTGAACCCGGGACTCTGGATCAGACACCAGTAGCTGAACCACTAGACCACAGAGGTGGATTCAAAAACTATTTAAAAGCCCGGGACTTATTTCCAATCATCCCGTGGAAATTTTCTTTTTTTTTTAAGTGCACCTCTAATTCTCAGGGTACAGTACAAAACAAGCTCCTTTTGTACTGTACTCTGAGAGTTTTGCGTTGATTATCAGTCAGTCAGTCAGTCAGTCAGATGACAATTTTATGTATTTAGATAACTAGTAAAATGTACAGTGCAGAGCGACGAAATAAATTCTGATTATATCACAGAATATACTTACCTATTGTTAAATAATCTCCATCCATCCATCCATGGGTGCAGTGTGCATTGTATATTTTGTTCATCATCGATAAAAACTACAATATAACACTCTAAACAACAAAGTTCAGCAATAAAATAAGGATGAAAGATTATGCGATTTAATAAAAGTTGCCATTATATAAATCAACATGCACCATCCTTTACTTTTTACAGATAGCGGCATCGTAAAACAAAACCAGAAACACTTCGAATAATAGGTTTTGCTTGCAACATAACTTCCGTATTGGATGGAATTACCCGCTCCGCTATTCTATAAAAATATTCTACCCAAAAATCATGTAAAGTCATGGTTTTTTTGTTCAGCAGCCTGTACTCATCCACGGCTACATAGGAGTGGGCAGTATTCTTTTCCGAGGCAACAACGGTCAATTATAAAAAAATATTACGATTACAATTTGCCATTATGTGTACTACTGATTGGCAAAGGTTTTTACTTGATTTCTCCAATCGTGCAGGTTAGTCTGCGCAAATCAGTAGCGTGTATGGGTACGTTCCAGTGTAACGAAGCGGTCTTCAGTTTTTTTTATATGGCATCGATTGAGGCTGAGACGCATTGTTGCGTTTCCGTTGAAAAAAAAAAACAAAAACAGTGATAAGGAAACGAATAAAATGGTGTTTTGGTTATTGAACGAATTAAAATTCAAACCTGAAGATTTTCAACTTTTCGATTTTTACAATAACAGAATGGACGAGAAAACCCTACCTAAAATTACATGCAATGGGGTAAGCATGTCATTGTATGTTGTCATGTTGTTGTATATTTTTTTTAGCCTAAGGTACTATGTTAAAAATTTATTAACAAGCCCAGAACAAATATTAGTATTCATCACACAAATGTTTGTTCTGGGTGGGAAACGAACCCACAACCTACAGCGCAGAAGGCAGAGCTACTACAAACTAAGCTGTGAGGCTTTTTGGTTGGCATATATTTATTAGCACCTATACGAGTATAAAATGTCTTAAAAGAATCTGACATGACATTGAGCAACAGCAGCTAAAGCAACGTGATAGGCAGGCTGGTTTTGCATCACTGGGGCTCGGAATGGGCCTGGGGTTTGATTGGGTACTGGATAAATATTGGTCTAGTGCAGGCTATGTGTCATTGATTCGCCACTGAATATTGTCAGAGATTGATTGTAGTGCTTCATCAAAGGATTCGGAAAGTCGTTGTTGCCAGATCAACTACGCTCGGTAGCTCTATCAAACATATTTTGGCTTTGCACCGTGATCTCCTGATAAATCTTGTAAACATAGGATCTAGTTCATTTTAGTACGACTTTACCTTGGTCACTGCACAGACAAACATAAATATTACATATGACGCGATTATTTTATTAATAAAATATATATTTTTTAAAGTATGAAGATCTAAGAAATCTCATAAAGGCGAAAGTGACAGATGTTCACCATTGTATTTTTGACAATCATGATTTACTATTTATTTAAATGTCTCTTTATAAAACCTGCCGAGTGCAAAATCGCACAATGCGGATTCTGATCTGACTCACATATCAATGAAAAAATCACGTTTCTTGTTTTATGATATAAGCTAAAAGCCTGTAATTTTGTATCATTTTATTTTTATTTTTTTTTGTTTTAGCACCCACTGAAATACACAATATGTATAAATTTCTACAATTAAATTTCTTTCTTTTTTTCTTTCTAAATTTCTATTTTCTTTCATATGTATGATTTACCTATCACGGCTCCTGAGACAGGCAGATAGATGGACTGATATAGCTTGATGGCATAGATATAGGGTCCCATTGGCACCCTCTGGCTACGGAACCCTAAAATTTGTGTTAAACATACAACGGGTTGGTAAACTAGTTTCTGCAATTATTTGTATAATGCTGCATCGCATGTAGTCTAGTCGTAGTCATCTGCTGCTTCAAGCAGAATGTTCTTCCTGTTTTCCTGAAAGACCGCTAAATAAAAAGCTGTTATCTAGCACAGCAAACCCGCATGCTGCTTTATGCACAAACTGCGGTTGATGGGTGTTTGCAGAACTGCACGTGTACCGTCGACCTTATCGGCAATCGTAATAGGATTTGCGGTTAGAAGGAGCGGAGAATAGCTTAATATGCTGATTTCTAAGCCGGTGCATCCTCAAAGGAGAAAAAGTCGTGAGTCTGTGTTTTTCGACTGGAAGCTCTGAGGTGAAAACTTTTCACGCATGTACTGCGTTAAAATCTGCATCTGTGTTTTTTTATTGTACGACGGGAACGTTCTTGGCTTTCATCTCACCTGATTTTTCAAATTATGATATTAAGGCCGAAAGAAGGAAGCGCACTTCACACGGAATCTTCAACAAACTGAGGAACTGGCTATCTTACCTCTAAATGACGGAACACAACAATTTAAGAATTGTTGTTATGGCGAAATAATTACGTAAGGCGATGGTAGCTAAATTGTTGTTATGGTGACAGAATAAGATAGCTAGGTGGACTTAAATATAGTCCCAAAGCACATTGTACTTCCCCTGGGAATCGAACCCGGGATCTTTGGATCTGACACCGGTAGGCGAACCACTAGACCAAAGAGACGGTTAAAAACATGGAACTACTTCAAATATATTGAAACAAAAAGCATGTCAATATTAAAAAACTTAAATTCAAATTTATTCAGCGGAATATTTACTTATTCCCATTGGGCTTGATGGCCCCGTCCTGGCTTGAGTCTTGGAATAACAATATCAATAAAATGAAGATTTTTACTCCAGTGACGCCTTTATCTAGAGCTCGTGATTAGACTGCAGATTCAAATATTTGAATACCGGCTTTCTACTAGATATCGTGCTATCTTATGTTCCTAGGATCATCATTTATTTAATCCCTACTGTCTTACTAATACTTCGTACGCGAATGTATTTTAAATTCTCGCCGATCCGTTAGATTTGAAAAAGTTCAGTCAATTATATATTAAGTCTCTGTAGGTGTACCTAAAATAATACTACCTATTTAAGAGCATGTATGAAAAAAAAATGTGATAGGAGTTCCAATGCTTGTTGACTATACTGTCAAATTTTCAACTTAGGATGCTGGCTGGTCCTGAGGCAAAATAATTCTTAATGCAGACTGTTTTAAGTATACTGTGCATGCATTAAGGATACATAACACTGCATGCTTAAATACCCGCCATGAGTATTAATCAATTTATTAATCCATGAAGGTATCCGTTTTGGTGGCATTGGCATTACAACGAAGTAATATTTTTTCGAATATGTGTGTGCAACTTTTTGTTGTTCAAATTTTCATAGAGTAAGTAAATGTTTTAGACACGAACATTGGTGTATAACAGAAGCAGTGAGTGAAAAGAGTAATTTTCTCCTCCATAAAAACAGTTACGCAAGTTATTTATGGTGATACCGCAATCTATACAGGGATTTGGCCCGGGGCAGAGCATTAACGATTATCCGGGTTTTTTCCTACAAAGAAATATTACTTTGACAAGTAAATTCTGTGTAAGAATCCCTTTCATACTTTTTTGCAATTATTGAGGTATTAAAAGGTTTGAAGATATTTTGCGGTGCGTTTTTTACGTAATATTCAAATTGGATTACATTGTAGATGTTGCGGGTCTATCTTTGAAAGGATTTAACTGACTTCTCGGTCCACAGCATTTAAATCGCATGTCATGTATTTGTTTTTAAAGAGACTTTCAGAAAATATAGCTTTAGGTTATAAGTAAAATGTTTTTTTTTATTGTTGTTCGGGGAAGCGCTTGGCCTTCTTCTCAACAGGTTTACAAGTTATTATAAGTCTGAAGGCGCACTTCATCCGGAATCCTCCACATTCTGAGAAACTGGCTATCTTACCTCTAAATGCCGGATCACATCAATTATGTATTGTTTTTAGGGCGACAGACTAAGGTGCGCATCCATATTCGGCCTAAACATAAAATGAAACCAGATGAGTTAGAGGCCAAGGGCTTCCCCAATGTACAAAAAGGCGTGATCTCCCAAAAGTGGAGGCGCACTTCACCCGGAATCGGACCAGAAAAAAAAATATAATTGTTGATATGGCGACATAATTAAGTAAGATTGTGGTAGCTAGCCAGACGGACTTGAAGAAACTACCATCAACCAAACCGAGCACAATATGTACTCACCTGGGAACTAGGATTAACCCTCTAGATCAGGTTTAGTGGCGAAGCACTAGAACACGGAGTCTGTTTAAAAATGTTTGTTAATAACAATAAATTGAACAAATACAAATTCTATAACTAGGCGGAAACAGTTGAGCTACCTATAGACTGTTTGAAACGATCCTCAGGTATCCCGACTGCTTCCCTTGTTTAAAGTATAATTCTATACCTTTTTGAATAAATTGTTTAATCGTAGGTATGATATTAATGATAGATATGTAACAAACAGGTAGGTTAATTAATAACTGACTTTGCGTAACCAATGCAGAATTATGCAATATTAGTCCATCGAGTAGGGTCTGTCTGAGCCTCGTTTGCGTTGGATGTATTAGTTAGCTAGTTGGTTCATTGGTTGGTCGCAAATCGACAGCAAAAACTGTCAGCGGTTATTGGTTCTGCGAGCAATATGGCCGGTCTCAAACAATATTAAATTTTACAAATTCTTACCTACATTGAATAAAAAAAGTATCACTTCTGCTTCCTCGTTTTTTTGTGGTCAGAGAACTTACAATAGAAATATCCCACATTTTAACAATGTGGATGTGAATTGCGTCTGCATTCTTTGTTTCGACAGCCAGCGTGTTGAATGCATGCGCTTGCAGTGCGTTTTAATTTGTGTCAAACTTGTGAAAATATTCACGTACCCGCAATTCTATTTGACACCCAACAGATTCTAGCTTCGTATTCGTACCGCATCGTTTGAATCCACCCTATTTTTATTCCTAAACGATTCTGCTCTTGATTCCGATATAAATTTTCTAATACCACAAAATTAATTCAAACAGAATGAACGAATCGGAAGTCAGAGAGAAATTATCTTCAGCGAGAGAGTTTCGCTGCCGGAAAAAGTTTTGGCATTTCGATTTAAAACAAATAGCAACACACAGTTCCTGGAAGAAAATGGAGGGAGAAAAAGCTCGATATTTTTAAGAGACCAGAAAAGTGGTTTATTTAGGGTGTTTGCACACAGACTGCCAGCAGGATGTTTTACTAACGTAAGTCCAAGTTTTTTAATTATCGAATGTTTTTGTCGGAAAACTAATCTCAATTATCAGAGCTGACCACCACTTGTCCTGGCTTTGTAAAAAAGCACAGTTTATGAGTGGAGGAGGTGGAGGATTGTTATCTTACGCGTTGAGATGCTGAGCTTGATTGTAGCTTGACCACAATCTACCTCAATGTTTGACAGGCACGTTAAAAGCCCAATCACTCTGAAAAATAAAGCTGCGAAATGTCTTAATACGCGTGTTTCAGTAATAGCTGAAATTTAACGTTATCTGACCAACGGTGAGCTCGAGCGCAAATAAATGCATACTCTAATTGCTGGTCGGGAGCGAATGCAAAAATCCCGCAACAGTGCTAGCGCTGGTAAATGTAAGCGATCTCTATGCAAATCACGCAGCGTGTCTCACGCGCGCGATAATGTCAAGCGCTTTTAACGCCACAACTGGCTTTAAGGACAGAACACGCTAGAGCGGTCCTCATGTACCTACTTTGAAAAGCCTTACGCACACCTCGAGCTCAGTTGGTAGTAGCTCTGCCTTCTGCGCAGCAGGTTGTGTGTTTGAAACCCACCAAGGACAAACATTTGTGTGATGAATGTAGATGTTTGTTCTGTGTTTGGGTACTGTATGGAAGTATATATTCTTTTTTTTTATTGTACGACGGGGAAGGGCTTACCCTTCATCTCATCTGGTAACAAGTTGAGATAAGTTCGAAGGTGGAGGCGCTCTTCACCCTAAATCCTCAATACACTGAGGAACTGGCTATCTTATCTCTAATTGCCGGAATACAATATTTTTTTAAGAATCAATTATGGCGACAGAATTATGTAAGATGGTGGTAGCTAGCTGGTCATAAAAAAATATTGAGTATTAAATTCGTAATCTTGTTCCCATAGTTTTTCAAGGTTTGATTATTTTGGGTGTAAAATGAATGCCCTGTATATGTCTAATATGTAAGAAAAAACGGAAGTTTAAGGTAAATGCCGGAGCCCTAGTTTAAAACGTAGGTCTGTCATTATTTTAAACCACTGTTTTTTTTAGTTCAAGTTCTTGAACACAAATTCTTGTCTGAGCAGAAAAGACTGCGTAGACTTATTCATCGGGGGAATGCAATAATTTGTATGTATTTTATTAATGCAGTAATTGGATTTATCTGGCACCTCATGGACACACTTGATTTCACTTATTTTCTCTGTTTTCGTCTTGAATCCGCCAACAAGAACTTGAGAAGAGTAATTGGGCATCGTTATGAGTCAATTTAAAGAAGAGATGTCACTTTAAAGATATGTCTTCCGACCAAAACAATCTTGAAGACTTTATTTTTAGCTGAATAGTTAGCAGAGTTTTTAAATCTAGTCAAAATCTGCCAACGCGCACAATTAAGGTAATAACAAATATAGCTCAGAAGTCTTTCAGTCATACAATAGGTAATTTTTTTGACAACAAGTAATCGTTCCTACACATTTTATAATAAGCATTTAAAATTGTCCTTTATATTCTGCAAAACACTTGAGTTGTATTTATTATTTATAAGTATTTAGGTGTTATATTAATTAAAATAATGTTGCACCTGTAAAGCTAAGAAGGTTTGTCCTGATACTCATTTTCACATCACATTCATCTTATTTATATATTATTCGAATTAAGTACGAATTCTAACTAAAGTATTCAGGCTGGAACACGTACCTACATAATTATTATGAAATCGAAAACATCGACATCTTAGAATAACTTCTACTGCTATGTTGCGTTGAGTAACGGCCTTTATTCTCCATGTTTGCCAACGATTTCGATGTTCTTTTGTTTAAATCGTCGTCTGTGTTAGCATATTTCGGGCGCTTAGTTTGCGAGAGGCTCTTTGAATTTGTACTTCCAAATTCAATCATTCTACTCCGGGATACTAGTTATTTACAAAAACATTTTTCTCTACATTACATTTATAGTAATATTACGAAGCCACAGATGTTCGAGTAAAATAAACTACAACCAGATAGGTGCTATAAAAGTCGAGTACAATAAAAATATAAATTCGATCCGGTACCGCTTTGTACACAATCGACGGCACATTGAGGATAATAACGGATAAGGTTTGTTCGCTGGGCCGAAAACTACTTAATTTTCGCAGCTGTGTTTTCTTTCCAATGAGTAATCCCACAATTTTCTTTGAAATTAATTTGATATCTTTTTCGCTGTTGTCAGTGTCATTGCCCGCGGATTTCGTCGACTAAGTCGACTAAGGGATCTCACCAACAGAAGAGTATATCGTGACTTGATTTAGTCTATAATGTAATAAATTGGCCACCACAGTTGAAGAGTTATGGTGTAACAATCATCCATGAGCTACGGTTGCCGCTAATCATCTAATATGCTGACAGTCTACACTCAATTGGCTGAGTTGCCATCTTCTTTTTAGGCTCTGCCTGAGGTGGTCTTAAACAACACCGCATATAATATTAATATAGATAGTCATATTATCCACTGGCCTATTTATTACCTACAAACCAAACTAACATGGACACTTTTGAATTTATATTATGAGTTGGCATAACAACTAGTCTATTAGGTACCTAACTCTGAATGATTTTATTATCAATCAAACTGTTGTCTTTTCTTCTGATCAATTTTTCGGCTTCACTTAGAAGTAAAATAAAAGCCGCGATTAATATTAAAACCGATTGAAAAGCAAATGAAATAGAGCTAGGATAGATATGGATAGATAGGTAAATACATTGTTTCGAGTTATCACCCAAGTGGTTTCACAAGCAGACTAATCAGATAGCGACAATGCGGAGTACAAACAGCCTACTACAGCCTGATTGAAGAACCTCCCAAAATTGGCATCCTTACGATGACGAAGCAACTACGATCGGGCATTCATTAGGAATCTTGTTACAATTTATTACACCCAATTTCACGTTAACTAACCCAATATCGTTTGAGGGTGGCGCCACTATCTGGAGACGAAATAGTCGTATGTACTCCAACGTTTTAGCAAGACAACTATTTTTAGTTCTTGTGACGTTGCTAATTGCCTAAGCCTAGGGCTATTAATCATCATTTCAGCAACATCCGTCTACTATTAAACATACTTCCCCCACAATTGGGGCTACAAATAGCGTCAACCATCAACCATCGGCTCCACGCGATCGGAGGAACTAGTGATTTACTAGGCCTACGCCATTTAAAACCACAATGTTTTACTTTGTTTCGCAATAAAATTGCGAAAAAATAAACAGTAGCCAATGTTCTTCCCCGTGGCTTTAAATACATTTTTTATGAGTATTTTTTTTTTCTTGAAGTAGAAAAATAAACATATGGAAGTATCACATGTTTTTATCCTTGCAACACTTTTGAATGTTTTGATGTGGTTATAGTGAAACACTATAATTTCTAATGTAGTGTTAACTTCTCCCAGTAAGGTATTTCACAAAAAGTAACAATTTGGCGAGGACTTCAAACATTAGAGCGCAGTCGAGAATTTTTCAAGTAATTTGGATTCCATTCACAACAGACCGGCAAAAGGCGAGATGCGCCAAATGAACCAGACCGGTTGCATTTCGTTCTTTCAGAAGTGTAGAGAATGGGTACGCCGTGACCTTCCCTATATTGGAAAGGAATATACGACAATCTATTGCTAAAGCAAAATTACCCAGTCTTTTGAGTTCGACTTCTTTGTCCACATTAATTTTATATCGTTCTCTGATACAATTACGTATTTTTCTTTCATTTTTGTCGAGTAAATCAACAATTAATGTTAAGTGTCTTATAAATTACATGAATGTTATGTATTAAATTGTAGTTTTATTATAGTACTACTATTCAATTTCATTTACAATTAACAGGAATTCAACTCAACAATTATAAAAAAGATGTTTGTTGAACATTCAATTAAAATAAACTAACTTAACGTCAATACAAACCAATAGTAAGTAGTAACAAATCCGCTAAATTCGTTTAATCGAAAAATATACAAATCATCAATGTATTTCAGCAAAATAACACCTAAATCAATTAACAAATAATCTCTTTATTCAATAAAAAGTACAATTAAACTAACTATGTACAAAGGAATCAGTCAGATTACCTAAGGACCGTTACAAACGGCCTATAGGTAACTCAACTGTTCCAGACCAGTACCAGACGGAAGCGTGCCCAAGACACTGGCTGCATTGCCACGTTGAATAGCTATGCTAATTCGCTGGCCTAAATAAGAGCCAGCCCTTGGGTCACGTGTCGCCTCAATCAAAAGCCCCGCAAGATTTTTGAAAACCCGGAGGGCACCGGCTCCCCACGGACCCAAGGTCTCCACCCCAAAAGGCTCAAATAGGTAAGCTCTGTCGAGACCACTATATTTGCGCCTTTTGTGATCCTCGGCCAAATCAGCCGCCGCACCAGCCCTAACTGATGTCCCAGGCAGATGTGATGGCGCTAGAGTGTCGACGCAGGTAGTGTACCGGTATTGTAAGATGGATGTGCTTGCAGCCAAAGACCTGATTCCCATTTTGAAACAGCTAAGAGACGAGCACTATCTGTGGAGGTTGAGCACGTATGTAATAGATAATTCCGTGTCAACTCGCACAGAGGTCCGTCCCACTGCCGTTGTGCCGAAAGGTGTTTTGGGATCGGTATTAGGACAAGCACTATGCCAAGCATTTCGAGCCTCGTCAAGATAAGAAATTTGGAGTATATTGCCAGGAACAGCCGAAATTGATGGTGTTAGAATTTTCTCAACCAAAGAATGTGTACTATAGACGGAAGACAAGAACGCTGGCAAAGCAACACTAGAAATTTTGCGTATGCCTAAGCCGCCTAATTGAATAGGCAATGAGGCCTGCGACCATGCTCTGTCATCCAACTCAATATTCAAAACCGTGGAAAGGGTGTTCTTTTTTTTTTTTGTCTAAGCCTTCCACCAGCTCACTGTGTTTCCACAGTTGACAACATCGTAAAACATAAGTAAATTTTGGGACAAAAAGGCAAAATTTTATAATGCTGAAAGCCATATGTGAGTTAATTTTTGAAAGTCTGTCCGAAACCTTCATAAAATTTTGAATTTTGTCGTCGACGAAACCCGGAAAAGATTCATCAAGAATTAGTGAACCTAGTAGGTGGAGTGAACTCTTATCTACAACAGTAATATTGGAAGCCAAAGTCTCAAACTTTTGAATAATTGAATTTCTATCCAAACATGTATCTGAAATGTATATTTCACATTTCGAAAAATTTAGTTCTAAACCAATCTGCCGAAATTCATCTACAATAATTTTTAGATCGCCAAATACTGAGTCCACATCGCCACCTAGGGTAATTAACTATTAAACTATACTTTTAAATAAACTAAACATAAATATTATTTCATACATTGTATGTGTTAACCACTATAGAGAGAGCGTGGCTAGAATGTTGGCATTCAAACAAAAACGAACTGGCTCTAAATTTGATTTTTATTTTAATTTTCGTTTAAACTTTGTACCAGCCTGAACAATATCATTTTGTTTTATCCCTAATTATTAAACATAGTTATTAAAACAAAAAATAAATTAATCTAAGCCAGTTGGGCACGCTTCTTTGTTTCCTCGTCTGGTACTGGTTTGGAACAGTTGATTTACCTATAGACCGTTTGTTTCGGGCCTTATGTAACCCAACTGTTTCCCTAGTAAAAAGTTAATCTAATCGACCATATTGCTTGAATTCATGTTTTTAATGTTATTAAAATAATATCTACAATAACCATACATTATTTTACTGTTCTTCATGTTGCAATAGATGCATTTTGCACCTAACTTTAAATTGCTAAAACTTTGTAAACTACAGTGACCGCACGCTGAATGCACATTTCCAAGTAACGTCCCATAATGGCGGCAGTAATTTCGGATTTACTCCAAAACTTGCTCACTAAATACATTTAGGCTTTACAATTTCGTTTGTTCAGCATAATTGCATTTGAGACGGGAGATAAATTGCACCTAAATTTAATACAGTTGGTAAATACCTTTCAGAGCTCGTTACCATCAACATATCTGGTCCAAAATACCTGAACATAAAATTAATTTGTGCTGCAAATAATAATTATTGCGTGTTTATAAAATTCAAAGTGTATTTTAAAACAAAGAGCGGAAAGTCAGGCACTGTCTGAAAACTCAAATTGCATTATGAAGATATGGTTATTATTGTTCCGTGAAATTCCGCACAGTTTTCATACGTTTCTAATAAAATAAAATAAAAAAATGCCTTTACAATTATATTATGTTCCATTCATTCCATTACTGTGAATCCATTCAAATCTGAGCTCGAAATAAACCGCTTAGCCTGCAATATAAGCGTTTGAGCACAGTTCGCAGTAATCAATGTGAAACCACACATACCAGTCAGAGTAGTCATTGTTTGTACCAATGCGTAGCCTTAGATTCATTAAATGCTGAAGACATGGCACGGTTTTTGTTAATTCCCGTAAAAAATAATCTATATATCTAAATATTCCATCTGCAATTCAATGGCCATATAACAAGCTTTGCTTAGTTACAGGCTAGATGACGCTGTGTAAAATTAATGTCCTGTTATATAAAAACAGATGAGTTGATCATTTCGCTAGTAGTAGTGCTATGTAGCCAGGTTGCTATGTACCCCAACTACTGAAATGATCCCCCCATCTACCATTCCCTGGTGTAAGACCGAGATCCATGGGCATGGATAGGGAGGGGGCTACTTTTATTTATTTGAAATGGGTAAGCTGTAAAACTTCCATGTCCGTAATTGTCCGTCTATCTGTTGGTTCGTTTATCCGACCTTACAAGATGTTTTTGATCAGTTATATAGTGGTAAGCTAGTTGAGCCAGATAAAGGCCAGCGAAAGAATAGCCCTGGTTACATGGTAAAACGGCAGATTACGTGACATAATTAAACTAACTTGCCTTATTTCTAGTCTTATTCTTTGTGTGCTGGTCGCGATTATGAACAGGCATGTGTTATTATATAAATGACTCTTTAGAATCTCACTGCCTAAAACAATGTTTAACATTGAATGATCAACTAGATAATTGATGATGTCTTATGTAAGAGCTATCTATTTCTCTATCTGTTCTCCAGATATCTGTCCAATACCGGACCTCCGGACATAGGCCGGAATCATTACGGGTACACAACCCTGCAGTCGCTATAGTGACACACTAACCTAACGTTCTCTCGTGACATCAGCATTCTCATCCCTGCTTACCCGTATTCTTATCCCCTGATCCACTCAACCCACACAACCTAATATTCTCCATGTAGTAGTATTGGGCCACGTGGTGGTCCAATGTCCAAAAGGATTTAGCCAAACTTAATCAACCCCACCATTCATCCCAGGGCCGAGCGTTTTGGCGCCGCGTTACGAGGAGGCCCGACCCCAGATGAACTGGGAACAGGGCAAGACAAAGAAAAATATAAACATATATAGATGCATACGTCATACATCATAGAAACATGTATTTTGTAAAAGGAGAAAATTGTATCAGCACGTTACAAGACCGCGTTCATATTTCCTGAGAAGCGTGTCTATCCAGTTTTATCCAAAGCGTAACTACCCAATCGAGTGACTGGAACACGGGACAATGGCGCGCAGAGTGGCACAAAAGAAATTCCAATATGACGCCTGCGAGGTTTAGGACAATCAGAAGCACTGTCACTGTTGTGGTGAATCGATCCATCCTTGTTAAATTTGCCTTTGGCAATTTAGATACTGCAATGCGTTTGTACGTGTTTGCAGGATGATACTTGAAGTCGGCTTGTATAGTAAAGTGAGTATGGACCTTGAAGGCTTTATTCAGTATAGTGTTAACTTACTCTGTAACATTGCGAGTGAGTGAGACAATTTATAATTATCGGACTAGCAATTACCTCGCTTTATACGTAATGATAGTTTTTTTTTGTTTTGCAACTAAAACAATTATCAAGAATGGAAAACATCTATCGCTTTTTTTTATTAAATAACTGGGAGGTTATTGGCCTTTCTCATCAGATTTTTCATGTAATAAGGCGGAATGAAGGTGGAAGCGCACTTCACCCGGAATCCTCAACCAACTGAACAACTGGTTATCTTACCTGTAAATGGCGGAACGTAACAATTTAAGAATGGTTGAAATGGTGACAGAATTAGGTGATATGATGGTAGCTAGCTACGTGGACTTAAACAAAGTCCAACCACCAACCAAACCATGGACAACATTGTACTCTCTCTAGGGATCAAACCTGGGACCTCTGGATCTGACACAGATTGGCAAACCATTATACCACAGAGGTGGTTGAGACGCGAAAGCCTCTAAAACTTGAAACAATATTCGAAAAATAACCCGAAATAAATAAATAATTTTCTTGTATCACATGACTGAAGGTTTCGCCATAATCACCACGCACTAATACTCAGAACTAAACTACTTCTCCTGATGAGATCTCTAAGTCGGCTTTTACAACATCTGCGGGCTGAGATTGAGGGGTCAGTTCTACAACCCCGACCTCCGGCAATTTTAGGTAGGTACACTAGTTACACTAGTTCCATTCCATTTTTATTTACTGATTTCAGGATAGTTATGTGATACCTTTAGTAATGGACTTAAATGTTATTACATTCAAGGCATTGAGCCTTGCAGTTCTAGCATAATCAACTGTGAAACTTGAAATTACCTTGGTTGAATAAACAATCAAGTCGACACAGCCATCGATGATATCGGTATATTTGAATGAATGGTTGTATGTATGAATGAATGAATGAATGAATGAATGAAAATTCTTTATTGTACACCAAAAACATATCGAACAATTTACAATTTTAAAACTTAAGTTAACAGTACAATGGTTTGTACATGCCGTCTTATCGCTTAAAAGCGATATCTCTTTCAGACAACCTTAGGATGGAGAAGATAGTAAAAGTAAGGTAGGAACACAAAATAAATGTGAATAAATAAATATTTAAATTAACAAAACATACCTAATTTAATACGTAATAATAATTTAAACATGATAGAAATAAAAATCATATGTATCTTACTTACTAAAATATATACCTTCATGAGAGTTATATTATCCTATTACATAAATAATTATTTATAATCGAATAAACATATGTAATACCACGAGAGGAGATGAATACGGTTCAATTAATAATTCGATTTTATATTGTAGCCCGGTATAAAAATCATTCAGACAATAACAGTTTATTCAGAATGATAATTAAATATTCACGGATGTATTACACAATCTACCTAGGTAAGCCTCATTCAAGATAAATGTACTGCCACAAACGCTCAAGATGAAGAATGTCTCCCTGCCGATTCCCCAGAGACTGCGGTATGGGTTCGTTTAAAAAGGTGGTTTTAAATTCTAAGAGTCCTCTGGATCTGATACTGGTGGGAGAACCACTTTTTTTATTGTTCGACGGGGAAGCTTTTGGGCCTCATCTCACCTGGTTAAAAGTTAAGATAAGGCTAAGAGTGGAGGCGCACTTCACCCGGAATCCTCAACATATCATAACTTGTAATCCTGGTGAACTGAAGGCCAAGCGCATCCCGTAGTACAAAAAAATATTATGAACGAACTTCTTCAGAAAATACACCAGATAATGCTGATACATGTATGAATTGCCGTAGGTGTACATGATTATGTATTGTGTACATGATTATGTATTGAATATATTCTAAAAAGACGTTGGTATTATTAATACAAGCGCCAATTGATTAACGTTTCATAATCCATCGCCTATCAATCGGGATTACACGACGAAAGGACCAAACCAGGCGCATTAATAAAGCGACACACGGTCATATTTTAAATGGAAAAATCCGGATTCGAAACGTGAAAGCCGGACCAGCAATTACTGAACAGATTAATACTGTATCACGTATTACAGTATTAACATACTGCAAATCATTTGTAGGTCTGGTTCATTAAAACTTTGAAATATTAGTGTAACAAGGTTTAGCGAGGTTTAACACCTTTATGCCTCAAGTTCACAGGCACAAGACAGTGCCGCGTAGGTCATGTTATTGATGGATGTGGCCTACGCAGTAAGGCTTTGTTATAGGCAAGAGACGCTTGACGACAAGTAGTAGAGCACTGTGTCGGCTAACGGGGATGGGAGGGTTTTGAAATTCTGATCCGCAACCTTTTTGTATGACGAAAAGTAGTAGAGCACTGTGTCAGGTAAATTGGATGGGAGGGTTTTGAAATTCTGATACGCTGCCTTTTTGTATGACGAAAAGTATAGTAGTAAGTATAGTTGTGATTTTGAGTGTAATTTCAAGCACTAGGGCAGATCACAGTTCAGTGAATTTCTGCTTTGATGACGTTATCAGCGCTATAACTGAGAGATATGACACAAAAATTCGAAATCTATGTCGTTACTCCCGTAGCTCAGTTGGTTAGAGCGTTTCCGGCTTTAGGAAAAGACGCGGGTTCGAGTCCCTGTCTGTGTGGGTAGTGATTTTTTGTGTCATAATAACATTTGTAAATGACGAAAAGTAGTAGAGCACTGTGTCGGGTAAATTGGATGGGAGGGTTTTGAAATTCTGATCCGCAACCTTTTTGTGTTACGAAAAGTGGTGGGGCACTGTGCCGGGTAGAGAGGGAGATTATTAAAATGATTCCCTGTAATACAAATGTTTCATTTCTAACGTGTGGTAATTGACCGAGCGAGCGAAGAGTCTCAGTTTCGAGATTGGCCAAAAATGATTTTGTCCGCTGTCTGTCGGTTTGTTTTCGCCTACAGGTTTCATTTTTTAACGGATTTTAATGAAAATTGGCACACATGTTCCTTGATTATTATTTTTTTTGACAATTGCTATTTTTTGTTGGGGGGAAAATAATGGGGGAAAACAGTTTGTTATAACTAATAATTTAATTTTAAGAGGGGGAAAAGTTTACAATAGGATTTCATTTTTTTTTTTATATCTACGTTTACTATACAGACTACGCAGTCATTTCCGCCTTTGCAAGACAAATCCGTAACACCAGGTTTGATCTCCTTAGACCAAGGGAACACGAGTAATCGCTAAAACTTATACCCCTATTTGCTCTAATAGGAAAAGTGAAAGAGAAAAGCATCGGTTGTTGCATGGGCTCGGTAGGTCTACTGTTCTTACAATAATAACCACTTGTATAGAAGGTACGTATAAAAAAAATGTAATGGGAGGATACAGTAATATGTTTTATTAGAACAACATATTGTTCTGAAACCCATAGGTTTCAAATGAAAAGTTAGAGCATGCTGATTTTTTATATGTTTAATTATATACACAGGGTGAGTTTTTTCCAGGGCCACTGAGGCCAAGTCTGAAACCATGAGAGCTATCGAAAAGTCAAGTTAGGAGTTACGTACTCAATTTAAAAGAAATGGTACAGCATTAAAGAAAATCATTTTTTTATAGTTTTTCTGGATAAGTGAGTACTTAATATATAGAACTTTTTGTTTTGACGCTTTAATTTATCAAAAACTGTCTCATGCGTATCTGTGATTCCACTTTGAATAAAGAACTTTGAGAAGAAAGTGGCTAGAAACATGATAACAAAGTATTTTATGCAATAACTCTTGCTCAAAGTTTCGAGCTCTATCACCATATAACGATAAACATGTAGGTACCTGGCAAGCTCAGTTTATGTTCGGTAAGGCGGATTTTATTGCAATGTAACGAAGCAAAAACTGCCAGTGAGTTGGATTATTTCCAGGCTCTGCCCTCATTTGGAGTTGCACTTTATTTATTGCTCGCCATCGCTGTGAATTGAATCTAAATTACTGGAAAAAATCCTCGCGAACTATTTTCGTTGCAAAGCATAGATATCATGCCTTTGGATTGCCGCCTTCTAATTAGGGCGTCATCAATGTCTTGTTTGCTTAGAATTATTAGTTAAGGCAAAAGGAAGAACTCAGTATCTATTATAAACAGGCGTCAATTGAATTGACTTACATACGGTTTATCGAACTATACTTCTGGAAGAGATAAGTGATAGGACCGCTCACTGAACTTTAAGTTTTGTTTTCTTTATATTCATTTGTTCTGTATTATTTTTGTGTACATTAAAAATATATCATACTGCTTCTGAAATAAAACGTATCAAATAAAATATCAAATCTATTGCATGATAGCCTTTATTGATGGTTTACCATTGACATCTTTATAGTTTGGAAAACAATAAGGTATTTCTACAAGAGATGGCCATCAATTTGAAATACACATTTAGCTGGTACTGCTGGTGAAATGCTAAAAATGGAGTTATCAATTTCCGTGCACAGACATAAATCGACATTGGATACCCGTCCCAATTCCCACATAGAGCAAGCAACGGCACACACAATTTTTTGGCTTCCATAGATTTCACAATAAAATCTACTATCAAAATGCACGACATATCGCGCTAACGGGTCATCATCAACATAATTTACATTTACAGCCCATATACATCCACTGCAACATAATCCTTCCACAAACGACTCCCTGAGACCTCTACATTGTTGTTGGTACATCGAGTCTCGGGCATCGATCTTTCAATACTCCGTTATGCATAACAACATTTTTTAATTGTTGCGTTTTGGCATTTAGAGATAAGATTAGAGCCAGTTCCTCAGACTTTTAAGGATTCCCGGAGAAGTGCAAGTTATGAAAAGGCCGATGGTGGAATCTCCGGTGTTGTCATAATTTGTAACTAGATGAAAGGCTAAGCGCTTCCCCGTCATACAATAGTAAAAATCTAAACATTTCATTCTTGGAATCTCTTCTAGTGTAGTACGTATAAGATCAAATATAGGTGACACGGTGACCCATGGCAGAAACTAACATGAACTGACCCATTAAAAAAAGGAGCTATCATTTGGTATGATATAGGGTCGGTTTACCCATATTTTAATTTGTATATGTTATGCTGCATATAAAATATTGATAGCCTCTTGAACATGATATAAAAGACCTTATGACCAAAAAGTACTTCGATTCGTACGGTCTTCAAGAAAACCGGAAATACCGGAAGCATACAGATAGCTCTAGGATCCCTTCATTTATGGGGGTCGTACAAATAAAATTCCGCATTACATCAGGCTATGGCTTAACCTTTTTGGCAAGATTTAAAATTATTATGCGAAACTGTGTTGTAGTCTAGTTTTAGTTAAAAATATTGGAACTACGTCTTATAACACAATAATTATAACTATTCTATCAATCAAACCTATTGAAACAGAAATACTTATTTGTTTACTGTACTCCTTTTCCATACATACATAAACTATACCAAATCTCACACTACTTCATGCCAAGGCTTTTAGATCCCGCACACAGATAGATGGAATTAAATGTTTTTTTTTTGTGTTTTTGAACATTGGAATTTTAAATGATACTGTAAAAATATGAATATGACGATTCTGAAGCTTTATTCTCTGGCTGAAAAACATGTTTGCCTCAATATTTCAGAACATCGAAAATAGCCACGGCGATCACTTTCGCTATTGAACCCCTTTTGACCCATATCAACGCTTCGGAACAGTTTGACAGCTTAACATTATTAACACGTGGCATGAGGTACGCGCAGGTACAACATACCTGGGTAATGTTCGTTGTAATAACCCTTAAAATTCCCTTTTTTCTTGTTTTTCCTTGACCCTACGTTTATTATGCCGCGTTTTTTCTACGTAGGATTCCCTGTGAATGATGTTGGGTAGCAAATACTGGCTAATACTGAAATAATGTTGCTTACTTATGCAGTCACCGAATAAAACATAGGAATAACATAATAAGTGTGTGTTATTGATGTTTCTTCACCTATTTGAAATACTTACAACCAGTAGTACCTACCGCTGTCCCATACAAACAAATTTGTCGCTTATTTTGAAATAGTTCAAATAATAGTCTAGCTTTGCAGTACTATACTTTTTCTAAAAACACAGTCAACATAGAAATCAAGGTAAAAATTAAAAAAAAAAAAAAAAAAAATATTACAGGACACTAATTTCACACAGCGCCATCTAGTCCCAAACTAAGCATAACTTGTAATATGGGAACTAGATTACGGATAGAATACATAAATACTTTTTTTTTGTAAATACATACTTATCATACAATACAAAATCCAAACACAGAACAAACATCTATATTCATCACATAAATGTTTGTCCTGGGTGGGAATCGAACCCACAACCTACAGCGCAGAAGGCAGAGCTACTACCAACTGAGCTGTGAGGCTTGTTAATAATTAGTTATTATTATTATTAATTAGTTATTTATTAATTTTCCCATACAAACACTCTACAGCATATCTTTCGATTTTCAACATGTTTTTAAAATACGTATAGCGATGCAAATCTCGATTATTCCTATCCAATTATACTTGCAAATTTTGTATCGTATTTGTTGGAATCAGACATGCCATTTCCAAATGAACGAAAAGTTACTTTTGTATATAAGAGTATCTTAAATCAAATTAATTAATACCACGGAATATATATTCATATGTTTAAATAATAATAAAAATAAAAATATCTCTAATATTGTTTAATTTACATTCGATTTATCGTTTAAAGCTATCAGTTTTACCTACTACGAGTAGTAAATGTAATATCAAATTATATATTCTCTGTTCCGAGTAAGTGTAAATTCTGTAGACAGCGCGAATAAAACTCGAACTACGTGCTTGGCAGGAACAGAAGCAGCGAATGCAAGCAAATTTCCTTTGAACTCACCGCACCAATCAAAAATTTTAAGATATTCGCTTGGCGACGTCGAACGAAAGAAAATTATTGGTCGCGTCGTGAATCGCGGCTGATGCGACCAGCCATTTGGCCGCCGGCCAAGTGCACACTCCCGATCTTGTAATTTACTCGCGTGGAATGAGATTAACACGACATCTGGACCTGCATTTAGTGAATTTACACATCTAGAAATGGAGTCGAGAAAAGTGCAGAATCATACAAAGGTCTGAAGTTTATTTTCTCCCGCATCGAATCTATAAGCGGAATATACTCGGAACATAGTAGGTATAAATAACAGATTTTTAAAACAATGTCATAATCAAGAAATGGGTACGAACTTGTTAAAATGTCACTCGTAAAATCCATCTGCGTCTCGTGCGAGCACCTAATTTCCTTGTAACGGAAGTTTGGATCCTCGGCATATTCTCAGAATACCAAACAGATGTCCCACGTTTTTACGCTGCAGCAGTTCCTCTATTTGTTATCCTCTGTCATATCTGTATTAATTTCCGTCGCCTTTCTCTTCAAATAGTCACGTGCTATTCCAACCCTTGTTGAATTAGAATAGAATATAATGTAGAATATCAGTCACTCTAGCGAGACGACAGGACCAACAGTCCTGCATTAACATTTACATAACAGAATCAGCACATACAAGATAAACAAGATAGCTGTCTAGCGATCGATCGCACGTTGTACTGTTAGCTCTGAGCTTCATTTACCTACTCCTACAAACAATAAAACTGTAATACTTGACATGAGTCTTCACAACTTTACAATGGAACTTAAAGAATGTGTTAACCAAAGGGCTCTTCGTTTTCTGCATAGGTAGCTAACGAGAAAGTTGCTCCATTAGATACTTAACCAAACCCGTGAATAGTTGGGTGAACTCATCATTACGGATAAACTTAGTTCTAGCAAGACCTCAAACTTATCGAATGTTCACATGCTTCCAAGTAGGTAAAGGAATACCTATCATAAAGTTTTGCAAAGTTCAAGATCATGTATTCGATCAGTATTTAATGTTAAAGAAATCGCGATTTTAAAGCAGTTTTTTTCAAGATACGGTAGTTTTGTAAAAATAGGGGTGTTAAATGAGACAAGAAGACCTTTGTCTTGTGGGGTGTCATTTGAAATAATATCGACTACACATTTCATATAAAGCTATTTAACGTTTGAGGGATATGAGGTTAAAGCGGTTTGTATGTCTTTTAGGATTAAACGTTAAAGGAATAACCTCACAATATATTAGTTAAATTTTGAACCACAACGGTTTTGAGAGTCTAGTTAGGGGATTGTATTCGTACGTACGGTCGGTGCTATGGTGATTTGCTCTCAGAGATTGAGAGAAAGTGTTAGAGTAAACTATACTGACAGCACACTCTTATCGTAGATAATACGAATGTACAACAGTCGTGGGCACACACAATTGTTTGTGTGTGCCCACGACTGAATTACATACTATCCTTTCCAGGCATCAACGTAAGGCATAGGTACTATACAGAAAAGTAGACAATTATTAGGTTAAGCTACATTGTTGCTGGTTCTTGATATGTTTTTATTAGTTAATGTCATAAAATAATTGTTTCCCAACAATTTGGACTAATGACTGAAGCTTAATATTGATATTCGGTTAGGATTGAGCCTAACCGGATATCAACATTAAGCTGCTAGCTGACAAAAATAGGCAAAGCAGTAGTACTTAAGTCAGGCGCGTATATTCACAAGGAGAACTAATACTCTAAAGAACAACCGAGACAGAAAAAAAGGCATTAGATAACAATCACAAGCATGGGAAACAAATCCTCACACAGAGTGGCTGAAATGTTTGAAACGCTTATCATTTCCGAGCCATTGAACTCGCTCCGGACTTGGCCGCTACCATAATAAGAAATCATTCTTCGATAGAAAATGATTCGATTGTCAAGTTTGTGATATATCGATGTGGACACAATACAGGGTTATTATGATCCTTAGATATATGGACGTAACAACGTTTTACAGGAATATCGTGGAAAAACTGTATACCGAATGCTTGGAATCACAGTTAGTTTAAAAAGCTAGACACTAGTCTATTTTTCCATTAGAACCAATGTGGATTAGTGAGACACTATTAATTTACTTACTATGGTTTATTTCTTGGTTTAATATCTTAATTGCGTATCAAATTTCATGCATCGAAACAGCGGTCAAAATAAAAATTGTGCTCCAAGAAGGAATACTCATAACTATATAAAGTATAATGTATGTAGATATTAGAGCAGAGATAGATTATTGTATCATAACATAACAAATATAAGCAAATAGTATAGATACAGGAAAATAGCAGCATCAAAAGTGCAGCATCACGCCTGGAATTCGTACCTACCTGAATGTCCACTAAGAATTTCTCTCTGTGCCCTTATACAAACGTGCATAGCGGTCGTTCCACAACCTGAATGGTAGAGTAAAAATGTTCTGAATGCTGACGGTATCTAGAGAGTATCATTGCTATATTTAGAAAGAAATGTGATGCGTTTAACCCGTGCATTTCCGTTTTCTTTAACAAATATCGTGTAGGTACTTATCCTGTTAAACAAGTGAGTGTAAAAACCGACTTGCTGTTTGAATAAATCTTCTGAGATATATCAGAATATACCTAATGTAACAACAAATATGTTGAAATAAACAATTACTGATTAAGTGTCTAGTATGTCAAATATGTTCTTGTTGAATTACTGGTAGGCTTGCAGTATACTGTATTTTAGTTTATATCCAAGCTACTGCATGGACCCCTATTGCATATATCCAGTATTTAATCTTTATTGTACTAAAACACTACGTTCCATTTAAGCGCTAAGGTATTCCAAGCCCAAGGTAATTCATTAGACCAAGATATTGTTTAGGCAGAACCACAGACTGTTAAAACATGTGGTATACGTAGGTACTTTGTGCTATTAGTGAGACCAAATACAACACGTTGTTATAGCCTCCGGAGATCTATTTCAGCATTAAATTTAGTGGTGACTCAACTAATTAGAGATCATTCTCAAAGAGATAAAAAGTAAATGAAGCCTTTTATGGCCACTTTAGGTAATAAATGGAGACAAATTAACGATATAAATACAGAAACGATACGGAGCTAGAGTTTTGTGAGGTTCTTGTTTCAGGAAATTATTTAGGTCACAATAATGCATTGTGATGACGACTCTATTACTTAATGGCCCTTTAAACTTAAGTTATCGCGTATATATATTTTCTTTGAAAAATTCAATCCCAGGTGAACTAGTTTCACCCAATTACACTCGGAGTATGTCGTAATAATTAACCTAATGAAGCTAGCTGGCGCTGACTGCAATCTGGCCAGCTGAATTTATTCACACCAAAAAATCGAGCGGACCCAAGAGCCGCGAGAAAAAAGTATTTAATTGCTCCCAAGAAACGAAGAGAATGGTGAAAATTCGGGTAGCGAATTTATAGGAGCTATTTGGATGCAAATGATGAGCTCCAAGCGCCCCCGCCAGTCACGGCATAACCCCAAAAGAATAAGTGAGAAACGTCTTACGAGAAAAAAGGCTCGTGAATACTGCTCTTCACTATTTATTCGCGACGGATTTGGGCTCAGAGCCGAGTAATAGAATAATGTGGGGCGCTTTTGATTTATCTCAATGTGTAGTGGACTTTTGCATTATTCATCGTGTTCTCTCGATATGAAGGTCAAGCATTATGCGGGTTGTACAGACCCACGTCTTCCCATCTAGACGGTGTACTTTTCTATAATGCAAATTTAGTTAGCGGCACACAATGTTCACCGTTGCTTCACCAAGAATTTGCATATCGCACAGGAATTCTCGCAACTTCCAAAACTAAACATTTTGTATTCGTTTTCCTTTGTAAACTGTATTTTTTATCATTTCTAAATACAACGCTTATCAAGTTCCCACTTCATAATCTTTGCTTATTTACCTGTACCGAAGTGCAATATTGCTTTCAGTTACTTCGTTGCCTACTTAGCAAATCCAAAGTACCAAATTACCAACGGGACACTATTACTAAGTCTCCGCTGTCCATTGGATCGTCGGTCTGTCAGCTGTATCTCATGAACCGTAATAGGTAGACAGATGAAATGTCCAATGTGTATTTCTGTTGCCGCTTAAAAGGCGAAAAATAATACTAAATATGAAAGAGGGCCTCCAAACAGGATTTTTTTTACAAAATGCATTGTAGCTCTATAGTAAAAACAGTAATATCTAAATAGTTAAAACTTGGAGTGATAATAGTCCTTACTTTGTATTACAGCAAACACTAAAAATTGGCCAACCATGAGTCGGATCCACATGAATGCACCAAAACGAAATGCAAAAAACCAGCATACTTTGCCTTAAGATATAGGTCAGAACCCTCGGTGTGCGTGTCCGACTCGCACTTGGCCGGTTTTTTTTTATTATTTATTGCACACACGTACAAAAGCAAACAAACATAGAATTTAAAAGTATGGCAAAGGTTAGCTTAACCCTAAAAAGAATTCTCTTCCAGCAAACCTAGGTAGATAGAGAAACAAGATTGAACAGAAGGGAAAAGTGTAAAATATTAATAAATTACATACCTGAAATAGGAATCATGATAAACTACATGATGTTATACTCACATATACCTAATTATACTGTTAGTAAAATAGATCCAGATCTTATTAAACATACACAATATTTAAAATAATAAAACATTTGTGTGATGAATATATATGTATGTTCTGTGTTTGGGTGTTGTATTGTATGATATGATAAGTAACTATGTACCTATTTACAAAAAAATAGTATTTAAGTATTCTATACGTAATCTAGTTCCCATATTACAAGCTATATTTAGTTTAGCACTAGATAACGCTGTGTGAAATAAAAGTCCTGGAACATTTAATCATATAAAATACAACATATCTATTATAAATACATACATATACTACACCGTAATATATATGGAGAGGCGGTCGTTGCTCTTTGAGTCTGCTCTTGAAGACAGCAAGGGAGAATTATTGTTAACGGATATGTCGTCATACCATATATATGGATATGTATTATATCGATGTAATACTCCAAATTTATGACTCACTCAGCATCAGGCACAGCCTGTGCGACATAAAGTTTGCTATTGCGATAATCAGTAGATTCCTTTAAAACTGTCACTCTGTGAAACTGACTTTTGCGTAAGTCGGCTTCAGTTAATTTTGTTTTGTGTGGTATTAAAAAGAACATTCTTCAACGTTTTTAAACATGGGTTTTGCCCACGTATACATTTATGATGTGGACCAACGGGATCAATTCAACAGGTGAATCATCATCATTTTACCGCCTTTGTGGTCTAGTGGTTCAGCCCATCGATTTCAGATCCAGAGGTCCCGGGTTTGATCCCCATGGGGAGTACAATATATTGTGCTTGGTTTGGTTGGTGGTAGGACTTTATTTAAGTCCACCTGGCACCATCTTGCCTAATTCTGTCGCTATAACAACAATTCTAAAAAAAAAATGTTGTTGTCCGGCATTTAGAAGTAAGATAGCCAGTTCCTCAGTTTGTTGAGGATTCCGGGTGAAATGTGCCTCCACCTTCGGCCTTATCTCAACTTGTAAGCAGGTGGGATGAAGGCCAAGCGCTTCCCCGTCGTACAATGAAAAAAAAGGGTTTGTGTGACTCACTGGCTATGTTGCGGTGGCGGCGCAAGTTTTAAAACTTTCTTATACACTAGATAGTTAGCTACCAACATACATATAATAGGTCGCAGAAATGCACTTCGGCTCCTTCTTTTGTTTGGAAAAGTTGCGGTAAACAAGTTCGACATTCAATCCTTTGTGGGATACTTTAAAAGTTTGAAGGAGGCCAAGACTTAACGCGACTGACGGGAGCAGACCTGCTTCCGATGCCGTGACGCGAGCCAACAAAACGAAGAGGAACATTTTTATTTTCACAAAATATAAGAGCACAATACTTGACTGTATTGAGATAACTTTGTGGAACTAATCTACAGCGGTTTTGTGATACTAAAGGAAAAACAACGTTTTACACCATACTGTAAAACGATACTGTAACTTGGTGTTTCACAATTTCATTCAGCGAATTCTTAAAAGGATTACATCCTTAAAGGTTGTAGAAAAACGTTGATGTTATCAATAGACTAAGAGTCAATTATTTCAATGCTACAAAGATTTTATTAGATACAAAATTAAGAGTTGGGATATAGGTATTATATATTATATACAGGACATTTAATTTCACACAGCGTCATCTAGCCCCAAATTAAGCATAGCTTGTAATATGGGAGCTAGATTACGGATAGAACAGACTCATTGTTTTCGTAAAAACATACTTACTATATAATACAACACCCAAACACAGAACAAACATTAATATTCATCACAAAAATATTTTTTCTGGGTGGGAATTGAACCCACAACCTACAGCGCAGAAGGTAGGGTCACTACTATCTGAGCTATGAGGCTTGTTGCAGTATGTGATGGCAGCATCCACTCAAATACTGAATCATCTGGGTAAGTTAGTGAACCTACCCAGATGATTATATATATAGACGACACAGACAAGGATCAAAGTCTTCGATGGCACTCCATCGTAGACTTAGATCCTTGTCTGTGTAAACGTAGAGGTCAGTATCTGGCACATTTGCATTGCAACCGCCTCTGTGGTCTAGTGGTACGCCCACCGATATCAAATCCAGAGATCCCGGGTTCGCCAGGGGGTTATAATTTATGCTTGGTTCACCTGGCTTATTGCAATCAGCCGCCACAACAACACATCTAACAATGGATGTGCTCCTGCACTACGAGATAAGAAAGCCAGTTCCTAGGTCTGGTTAGGATTCCGGGTGATGTGCGTTTCCACCTTCAGTCGTATCATATCTTGAAATCAGATAAGATGAATGCCGAGCACTTGCCCGTCATACAATAAAAAATGAATTGAATAAGAAAACATCCGCCTGCCCAGAATAGTTAGTATGGCAAACATTTTAGGGCTGCGATAATAATTATGATGCTGACCCACCTATTTCACTATATAGGTAGGTCAGCATAATCAGTGATACCGGAAGGAGAATAACAGTTGATGATGATGATGATTATGATGATGATGAACTTGCATTTTTATAAGGAATACAAAGCTAAAAACTACCCCTCACAAATATGGACCGTGTGGTTCCGTAGCCATATAAATAAAGTATAAATAACATAATACTAATATCATATCATAACACTTTTCATATCCGATAGTACCTACTTTTTACAAACATTTTACAACAGCAAATACATTGTACTTCACTTTGTATAATAAACGTTGAAATTCAAATCCCAAATTATCAACTCATCACTCGTCATCAACATTTTGCTTTTCAGCATGGGAGCGGAAATTAAGATGTTTCTAGAGATAAAATAGCACGCGTAGTGCCGAAAACGTCTTTTTGACCACGCTAATTTCCGAAAGTACTGAACTGATTTAGATTAATTATTCAATGGTAGATTGTGAAATATTTGGAATAGCATCTTGTGTTTAATTTATCAAAATCGAATCTTAAATAGAAAATATATGCATGCAACAAAACAATATGCAAGAGATAAACATAGGTACTAAAATAAACTCAACCTTTTATGTCTATAATTTTATTTAAAAAATCGATCGTAAAAATCTGTTCAGAACTAATAAATCAGAAATACACAACATCGGAAATAACCACGTGCACAGACAAAGTTTCTAATAACTATATTTTAACGCTCAGCTGCGTCTGCGTCTTTATTAAAGCACCAAATGTTACTCGATTTCTACGATTTTATTTGAAGGTATGAAGTTATATTAATATTTTTTGGAAATTTTCGTAACTGGAGTATTTTCGTAATTCATTACATCAGGAATCAGAATTACAGTAAGGTTTAATGCATTATTACTACCAACGATATGTATTGTAGCTGATATACAAACTACCTTAAAGTGTAAATATGTAGGTCTTGGTAGGAAGGTCCCATTTTTGCAACGAGAAAAGCATTTTACCACGATCTTACCCGATGGTAAGTGATGATGCCGTTTTAGATAGAGCACGTAAGCGTCGAACGTTACAAGAACTTCTTAGAATTTAGAAAGGAATTTTTACCTTGTTTTGTCTTAAAATAACTTCCAAAATTGCTTAGTGTGTTCTCAGGGATGTCATATCGGATTTAAATTGTCCCGATGCGCTTTGTTCCACTTATACTTTGGACGATATATTGTTTCAAACAGCACTCATTTACCTTCGGTTCAAAGGCTTTGGGTTGTTTAGTACAATGGATTAATTGCCAACCAAAATAATTAGGGTTGGTGGTCGGAACCCGCCTTGTTAAGTTACGTTTTGACA
This sequence comes from Venusia cambrica, assembly GCA_951394065.1. Classification (NCBI taxonomy): domain Eukaryota; kingdom Metazoa; phylum Arthropoda; class Insecta; order Lepidoptera; family Geometridae; genus Venusia; species Venusia cambrica. The sequence goes on along the minus strand of OX596043.1, from coordinate 13,163,153 downwards.
TTTACGAGCTTCACAACCGCATTGCACCTCTATTTGTATGCGTCGGTCATCACATAATCTGTACGTAAATAAATTTTATCAAATTCCTTAACACAATATAATTCATCACTTAACTTGACTATGAGTAATGCCATGTATTTCAATAAAATGCGATACAAATAATCGAAACGAAATACAAATATTGCTAAAATTTCCAGTATTTTTGAACATACCTATGATACGACATGATACGTAAAGGTCGGCGCATTAAAAAAAACTGTTACTGTTCACTATTATCAAGTAAAATAAAATAAACCAGTTTGAACTAAGCTTACGCTGCAAACCGTACATGCAAGTGCTTCTGTAGCCCACCACTGAAATAAGACATGACGCGTTAAAAGGCTGAGCGGACCGCCTTCCGGCTCTTCAGGAGATGGGCTATTCATCCCGTATCGATGTGCTCGCTTGCTTTGCGGACCGTGTAAAGTACATTTTTGCGCGGATTCCAAAACTAAATTTCATGTTGATCGAAAAACCAGAATATTGTATCGTTGTTTTTACTAATGCTTGGCAAAAAGCAATATTTTGATTGAATGAGCTTTCAGAGAATTCATTTTTACCCAACTTCCTCAGAAGAAGGTTTATGCTTTTCGTGAGTATGTTTGTGTGTATAACATATTTCATTGGTATGCTCTGCAGCCTAGGCGGCTTGATGGATGCACTTGTGAGGTGTTTTCTGGTTTTGTTCGTCTAAATTGTGAGCGGCACAGGCTAAATATTTTTTATATGTGGAGGTATGGTGTTTCGTATGGTATTGTGTAGTGGAGGGTTTTTTTTTTATTGTACGACAGGGAGTTGCTTGGCCTTCATCTTATTTAAATTTCAAGTTATGATAACGCCGAAGGTGGAAGCGCACTTCACCCGGAATCCTCAACAAACTGAGGAACTGGCTATCTTACCTCTAAATGCTAGAACAAAATAATTTAAAGCATAGTTGTTATGGCGACAGGCTTAAGTAAGATGGTGGTAGCTAGCCAAGCGGACATAAAAAAAGTCCTACCATGTCATGTCAAGTCAAACCATGCACAATTTTGTACTTCTGGGGATCGAACCCGTTGGCGAACCACTAAACCACATAGGCGATGAAGAAAGGCAAAGATATTTTAGATATTTTCAATGTACAAGTAACCGCAAACTACTGTCGCTACACAACACAACTATCCTAGTACAGCTTTGTATTTGTTAAAATGACAAACACCAGCCTACATAATTTATGCTTTTTATAATTTATACGGTGAGAAGATGCCAACGGGAGAAAGCCTATCAAATAAAATAATAGACTCGAATTGGGTCTACCTTGGGCAAAACGGGCCTTGGGAAAACATAAAAGAGCGAAAAAAGTGAGAGTCTAGAAGAGAACCTTACACTTACTCTTGATACTTGTCAAATAACTCAATAATTTGAATAGCAAAATTATTAAGGTTTAAACGCAAACGTGACCTCTCACAGATTTGAAAAAATGAATGGTTTCATTTATCAATATGGCATGATTTATGATCTGAAACTCTTTCAGTAAATACAAATGAGAGGGAAGTAAGGACGTTGGGTCACTGCCAAAGTGAAGCCTGATTAATGATTTTTGAGGCACACGGAAATGTTTCGCGAAAAATAAATTTCTAAAAGTTGCTCGGACTCGACGTGATTCGTAGCAGGGTGTTTACTTTTTATCGCTGTCACGTCCAATTCGGCGATCAACAATTTTTAGGGTTCCGTACCCCAAGGGTGCCAACAGGACCCTATTACTAAGCTTCCACTGTTCGTCCATCCGTCTGTCTGTCAGCGGGTCTGTATCTAAACCATAACTGGTAGACCGTTGAGATTTTCACAGAGTTCGTGTTTCTATTCCCACTTTAAGAGCATAATAATAAAAATAAAATGTAGTTAATTAAAAAAAGTGATTTTTTGACCATGAAATGAGTCCTTGTTGTCCGTGTCTGCACTTGACCGGTTTATTTTGATATATTGCGTCATTTTAGAATATTGCAGTGATCTATTTGATTTGGTTCATCCACCGGAATCAAATCCCGGGATCCTCAGAGGAGTAAATCCGTGCTTGTTTTGGTTGAGGACAGACTCAGACAATTGAGGATTCCGGGTGACGTGCGCTTACCTTCGGCTAATCAAAACTTGAAACCACGGTCAAATGAAGCCAAAGATCTTCTCTGTCGTACAATAAAAAAATAAAGAACGTTTCTTACTCTTCCTTGCATATATTTTTCTTTCAAATTTTTCATATCATTACTTTTTTTTATTATATAAATTTGATAAAAAAAGAATAGTCTCTACCTGCCTCATTACAGAATTTTATTTGAGCAAACCCGAGTTGAGCTGTCAGTCTGCAGTGTGTCAGTCTTGCACAGACTGAATGACCCTAAGTTTTAAGAATTTTACAATTTCTAATACAAGAATGTACCAATGTAATTTGGTGCACTGAACAACATATAAAGGCAAGTGTACCCTTAACAAACTTTTGCTCCACGATGTATACTTGCGACAATACTCCTCTGGCGGGCTGTTTCACGAAAAGTTGAACAAGTTGCCGGGCGGTTCAGCCATTCGGTTTGTTAATGTTCTTAGCTCTAATTCTATCGGACAGGTCGTTCTCTTCAAGTACAACACTTATCCAGTCTGTATAAGGGGTCAGACTGGACAAAATACAGGCGATGCTATATTTTGGTTCATGGTAATAGTAAACATATTCACTTTTGATAGGTTGATAATTTATTTTCATGTCGAATATGCTCGTTACTATATACAGGCTACCTGTTGTAATTATAAAAAAATTTAAAGTTTTATGTTCTGATTTTCCATTTTGGTTTCCTAACTGAATAAATATTTACGAGCGATGTAACTCATGATAATACATTTTTTTTTTAAATTTAATGCTGAGATCTGTCATGCTGGTTGCTGAATAGATAATTGCAAGCAAAGTTTTCTCTTTTGGGTTAGCCTTTATAGGAAATTTTAACCATAAAAAGTAGCTACTTTCACGTTTTTGAATATACAATGTGTTTTTGAGCAATAATATGTCAAAATAAAATATATTGCGTAGAAAACAACCTTAATAATTTTTTTCTTAAAAACGTACTACTCAGTTCGTGAATATTCAAAATAAATTAATAATATACGCACGCACGCACGCACACACACACACACACACATTATCATACATGAGAATCATAACTATTCTGTTCTTATTTTTATTTTTCCTGTATTAAGTCTTAACTTTGTGGTTTTATTATCACTAGTTAGTAAATATAAAGTATGCTCATATTCAGAAAGAGTGGTGTCTCCCAACACAGGCAATTTACTTGCTTAAAGGATTATATTATTTTATTATATTATTTTATTATTATATTATTATATATATACTCATTATATTATTGTGAAATCTGTTTGAATAAAATGCTGCGTCAGCGCTTTGTTGATATATTGAAATGGTTCATTGATTTATAACATTTGTAAATTGTAAACGTAGTACTTTTCAAGAAAATGAAAGAAATCACTTTTTCACGATAAGTTAGTTATATCTCCATGGAACTCAGAAAGAGCTTTTGGAATGTTGCGAACTTCACGAATCAATCAATAGCGAAGGATGATGAAAGGAACTTCCTTACCTTTGATTTTGATTTATAATTCCCCGGAGTAATTGAATGTTACTCTGTTCTAATTATTTATGGAGAAGCTCTAACTTCGTACAGGATGTTTTTAGTAACATATGGTATTATTCTCGAGAGAACTTAACCTGAATCATTTAACTATTTTAGTAGTTAATTGGTTTAGGCGTCACTCTGCGGAGATCCATTTCAATATGAAAACTAAAAAGTATTTTCTGTATTCATATCGAGAGAACTTGTTTCACATTGCCACACTTGTGACGGGCTTCAACTCACGAGCTTTAAATCACAGCACTAGGAAGCGCGTGATAATAGCACTAGAAAATGTCTATATGTAAATTATTTTTATTTATATTTATGTGTCAGCGCCATCTAGCCCCAAACAAAGCATAGCATAGTATGTATGCATAGTATGGGGACTAGATTACGGATAGAATACTTCAATACTTTTTTTGTAGATACAAACTTACAGGTACTATATGATGCAACACCCAAACAGAGAACAAACATCTATATTTATCACACAATTTTTTGTCCTGGGTGGGAATTGAACCCACAACCTATAGCGCAGAAGGCAGAGCTACCACCTACTGACCTTGTTTTGAAATTAAGTGTTGCCAATAATGACGAATGTCTGCTGGTGTGGTAGCTCACTTCAAAGACCAAACCTCTTTTAGTATTAAGATGAACCTCTTATCCTTAGTTATACTAACACCTTGTGGACCTAGAGGTCCGATTTTTTTTCTAAACTTGTCTATAAAAAAAAGTTATAAAAAGTTATCTTAACTTGTAGCAAGGTGCAATGAAGACAAAGCGCTTCCCCGTCGTACATAAAAAAAAAAATAAGGTTATTCTGGGTATTCACATATGGTTAGAACATAAATACACTTGTAGAATAGTTTATATAGTGGGTTAAAGTAGGTAGGTACACGTGTTGATTGATAGTTCAAAGCATGTATACTGATACTTACTTTTAAATATTCCACCATTTTTTTTTTATGTTGATCGTCCTGGTTAGGTTATAGGTTGAAGTAATTGTATCTTACATATGCCCATAAACTCGATATATTTGTTATTTGTGATTCTCTCTCGGGCCTAAAGCTTAGAAACTGAGCTTTGTAAACAAAACAGTTAAGTCAGCCCGCACGCTTAGTATTCTCGATACTAAACGTTTCTGGGAGCCTACTATGTAAATCAAAATCCCTAATATTATAAATGCAAATTTGTGTTTTTCTGCTTGTTTATCAAGCTTTCACGTTCACGTGATATGGGACGTTATACGTTACCACACAAAACTGTTTTGTTCTAATTTGCTCCTTCGCTCTAAAACTACTGAACAAATTGAGCTGAAGCATTGGACATTGTGTTACTCTAGACCAGAAATAGGGCATTGGCTTTTTTACCAGAATATCACGCGGACGAAGCCGCAAGCCTGACGACGAATAATACGTTTTTTAAAGTAAAGGTGCTTATTTTACACGAAAAACAACGTCCTAGATTTCTTACTTCGACGGTATTCATGATGATTTTGGGACATATCGGTTTTTTCCGTAGGTTAATGAACCAAGCGATAAACCAGTCAAAAGGATGAATTAGCGAGAAGATCTTGTCAAAAAAAATTGCCAAAGTACACAAAGCATTCACTAAATCACTTATTAGGGGTTAATTACTATGTAACCACACATACCGAACTAAACGCGTCTCAAATTACAGGCGAGAACAACAAAGTTATAGAACACAGATGATTTATACTCGTTGGGGTAGCCCGCAGGCGTTCGTATAATATTCGGGTATAGCTTTACCTTGATGACAAACCTGTAAAATGACGTGATTATTTACGAAATAGAGCTTTAGCCTGTGGAAAAGTAAAATTTTATAAAGTCGATTTTTTTAATCGTAAATTAAGGAAAATATGCTGTGTCGAACAAATTAAGCAAATATGAAACCTCTGTAGGTTCGTTTTGCGCCTACTTTATCTAATAATACTAAAAAAACGGATTATCATTTAAAAAAAAAATGGTATAATATGATATAGCATGTACGTTTCACGGTCCAAAGTCACTGGCACAAAGTATGAAGCCTTATTTTTATCAGTTATTCTTAATAATATTTTAAAGCTGTAATGAAATTAAATGTTTTAGCTTCATAATGTTTTTTTTCGCATAATTACGTTTTCTGACATAAACACATGATTTTGCGCTAATAGAATTTATATAAGCATCAGCGTCTAGAAACAGAGTTTTTAAAGCCCAATAAAATGTCACCTGCCTGGTCTTTCCTGTACAAGCGACCACTGTAGATACGACTGGAGTGGTATCGCTGTAGGCAAAATGTCTAAGTCAGCGTGAAAACACTTGTACGCTGAACATGAGTCAATATGTTGTATCATGTATCTACAGTTTACCCTAGATACCAGAATACTGGAAACTTTTATCAGGGGTGCGGTTTCAGCAAAAGATGGTGCTAAGAGAAATAACCGATTCATCATCTCAACTGCGGTGGGAAATCGGGCGAACTTTGACTTTTAAACAAAATTTATTGTGAGCTTTGAGCGCTCGTAGATATGTTATGGTTTGTGAGCATCTTGTCAGACGGGGTATTACTGATGTTGCGTGGAGCCACAGTCCTTTCCAATCAGTTGGTTTATCTTCAAGCGCTCGTCACGTAACATGCCTGCGGGTAATCTCATAAAATGTAACTTCAACTATGGAGCAGTTACCTGGAACTGGAAGCTTGTATGTTCTCAATAAACCCTCATAACAGTAATTACCTACTATATGTATGTAGCTGTGTCCTAGGTATCCTAACTATGCTATTTTTGTGGTTGTCATCATAAGTTTCATGATTATACGTGCCCTCGGAGTACCTCGGAATTTCTTTAACATTTCAATGGTCAATGAACCCTAGGGTCAAAAGCTTGGTACATATAGTATGGTAAAAAGCTGAACGCTAAAATTAAAAACTTGCAATGAGTCAACGGTTTTTTTTGCACTGTACCGTTGTCGTTTTACGTGATAGTCAATAATATATAATAATAGGTAGATCGCTCTTGGGAAAGTATATCTATCTATTGGATTGCTAAAATGTTAAGATATTTCATGGTATTAGTAGATACCTACTCATAAAGTTTCACGAGTTGCTTTTGATGGGCAGAGTGTGGATGCGAAAGGTTGAAGAGCGGGCTCAGTGGTGCTTAAGAGATTTACGTCCAACAGTGGAGTGCGATACGTGAAGGTGTTGATTTTTTTATTTTTTTTTTATTGTACGACGGGTAATCACTTGGCCTTCATCTCACCTGGTAACAAGTTGAGATAAGGCCGAAGGTGGAGGCGCACTTCACCCGGAATCCTCAACAAACTGAGGAGCTGGCTATTTTACCTCTGAATGTCGGAACACAACAATTTTAGAATTGTTATTATGGCGACAGAATTAGGTAAGAGGGTGGTAGCTAGCCAGGCGGACTGAAACAAAGTCCTACCACCAACCAAACCAAGCACAATATATTGATCCCCATGGGGATCGAACCCGGGACCTCTGGATCTGAAATCGGTGGCTTGAACCACTAGACCACAGAGGTGGTTAAAATGATGAGTTGACTTTAGCTATTTTTTTTAAGTTTTCTACTAGTCTAGACGATATAATGGTCTTTACTGGGAGTAGGTTCAAGTAAAATGATCCTTACTTCAAATGGGTAGATACTGAGTTTGGTAGTCTCATACGCATAGTAATGGTGGCACGTGGTAACCACAACCCACACCTTACACAGGAAAATAGCAGAAGACCATTTGATCGCAGCCCAACCCGACTACTTTGGCTGTGTTCAACGCTTTAGGTCTGTTAAAAAAAATATGCATAGCGTCTGATAGGTGACGCGTGACCTCGAAAGGCCCTGTCTAGGCCAGTGAATAACGTTCAATGCTTATTCATTCATAAAATGTTTAATAGAAATATCAGTTGAGTGAACCCGACTGTTTGCTTACAGTTAACATTAAATTTTTACGTTGGTGGTGGTAAGATTTTGTTTAAGTCCACCTGACTTGCTACTACCATCTTACCTATTTTTGTCGCCTTAACAACAATTCTAATGTTGTGTTCCGGCATTTAGAGCTAAGATAGCCAGTTCCTCAGTTTGTTGAAGGATCCAAGGGAAGCGCGCTTTCCCTTCGGCCTTATCATAACTTTAAAAAAAAACAGATGAGATGAAGGCGAAGCACATCCCCTTTGTGTGTAGTATTGTTGTGTGAAGTTGCAAAGAATCCTAAGCATACCGATATGCTCTCCAAAATGTAAATTCAATTCATGCAATCAATTCGTGGATTGTGACAGCCGGATCAGAAAGCAATCTTGTCGTCTAACAAAGCTTTTAGGTCGCGAACGCACAGCGGCTTGCTTCGCGCCTAGAGGCTAGCGAGTCACCTAGCGAGTAGCTTAGTAAAACGAACATTCTAGAATATTCGCGACCGGCCGCACTACGTGCCTGGAGCCTAGCTAGTTGCTTAGTGTGTATCCAAGTAAGCAATCGTGTTGGTTTTTTGTCACGAGGCGAGCTTGACTCGCTAGCCTCTAGGCGCGAAGCAAGCCGCCTGCCTGTGCGGTCGTAGCCTTACAGTTGAAAGTTTAATAAACTACAACCCGACTCTCAAATTATAAACTTCCAACGAAAATACGAATAATCTAGAATTGGCATACATCATCACGAACATAGCAGGCAAGCCTGAGCCTCCTACATCCCCGAGACCGCCACAATCCGGTCTTCCCACACTCCCTTTCGCCATGCCATAACCTTTACACCCCAGCGGTTACCGATTCTGCGAGCAATGTGACCTCCCACTGCCACTTCAGCTTGCTTATTCTGAGAGCTATTATATCTTTGACTTAGTTCTTCACTAAACCGCCTCTGTGTTCTAGTGATTCAACCCACCGATTTCAGATTCAGAGGTCCCGGGTTCGATCCCCAGGGAAGTACAATATTGTGCTTGGTTTGATCAAAACAAAGTCTTACCACCAGGTAGGACTTTGTTTAAGTCTGGTTGGCTAGCTACCACTATCTTACCTAATTCTGTCGCCATAATAGCCAGTTCCTCAGTTTGTTGAGGATTCCGGGTGAAGTGCGCCTCTACCTTTGTCCTTATCTTACTTTGTAACCAGGTGAAGGCCAAGAGCTTCCCCGTCTTAAAATTTAAAAAAAACTACGGTTGTCCACATTTCAGATTGAATCACGTAGTGAAACTAGATCTCTCCATGGCTCGCTGTGCGAATTTGAACTTATTCTTGAGGCCCATAGTCAGTGACTAAGTCTTGGATCCATAGGTGGCAATATACTGCCAACTCACTGACAAAACACACTGATATTGATATTTTAATTGGCATACAATTATCTGTATTTAAATACTAGATGATACTAATATTGTATAAATAAAACATTGTTTTAGTCCTCCCATGTTAATATTTCGATGAGCACCATTTTTAAAATTTTGTAGTCTATTTCAATTTCTTACTGCACTAACAGATGCAGCAGACAGTTACATTTAGACCACATTTTTAATAGCACTATTTATGTGTATAAATAGTGATATTATACATGTGATCTACTTAACTACAATTAAATACACAAGTAGGTACCTATACATAAAAACTTAGCTTATCCAACTATCTTTTAGAATTATTCTAGCTTCAATACCACACATTTATTTGTGAAGAATTCAATTCAAATTAGAAAAGAACTAATCTATTCCCTGGTCTTGAGCTAACAGGGCAATAAACAAATGTAGTCTATGTCACTCCCATAATGTTATTATTCAAACTTAAACGAATCACATGTCCAATAAACCGCAATTAGGCTGCCGAGTATGCCAACATAATAGGTACACATAAAAAACACATATACATATATACAAACAAACAAAAATATTCTTAAAAATAGCAAATGTCAGTAGGGCAAAAAAAACAATTTAGTTGTTTTCATTACAGCTCAAAAGACATCTTGGTTGCGAAAAGGCCACATAGATTAGGTATGTATTACTTGCTGATGTATTCTGATCAGCGAAATGTTGTTTTTCTGGGCCCGCGCTGGCAATGTTTACACAGTAGATACAGAATGCAAAGCAGAGTCGTAGTAACTTCCGCCAACGTCACATAAGTCAGAGGTAAATGTAAACTCCTAAATATCTCAAAACAAGTCGCAGAATTTGATCGGGAAAATACGGCTTCGGTAAATGATACGGCAGAGTTGAACTAAGATACAGCTGATCTGATATCGATGGGTACTACGATTTCCATTTAAAGAGCTTACGGGTTGTGGGAGAATGGGATAATGTGAGTCTAGTTATTTGATTACTATTAGGTACTTTCAAATATACCACACGAGCGTTGCGCACACTTTATATCACCAAGTTATGCTTGGTAATAATTTCTATGCGTTTTGTTTTATTTTTCATACAAATTGACCACAACGTTACTGTGTATGATAAGAATCATCATTCAAATTTAAAAGCAAATTCAAAACAAGGTGTTTAAAGCACAATCCTATTATACATGTTTATTGATAATCCATGAACAAAAAAATATGTGATTTCCTCCTGTCAATGGCAAGAGAAAAATAACAGATTATTAATTAATATACGCTTGAATCCTACGAGCGTCATAAACTTGTTTGATTTCTTACTTTCTTACCTAAATCCAAATCCGATTCGAACTTTTATTGTCAGCGTCCACCAGAAGGTTATAGATCAATGTAGGTGCAGAGAATGGTGTAAAATTACGAGCGCTGTCGACAATTCGTCACGTCAGCAAAATACGTCAACGAATTTACAATCCTGCTTCTATAGGACCAGTCTTAATCAAACTGTGCAGTGTACCTAGTCTAACTTTAGCAGCACTCTTCATAAACGAGTTTAAACATTTATGGCCCAAATATAATACCTCTATAGTCCAGGGCCCTTATGTGTAAGTCAACTGGTAATCAACATCGCCTTCATTTTTGACATTTGAAACCTAGCTTAGGCTTCAATTGTCATTTTCGTCTTTATTTTTGTTTTGACAAATCCTGACTGAGTTTGACCACTGGTAATCGACTTGATGTTCAATGAAAATGGATTTCAAGTTACGCTATTAGGCTACTGGTCTGGAAATGAGTATGAACATACAACATCACAAAATCGGCCCAGCTGCTTTGCTTTGTTTTTTTTATGTAAGCTCTTGAATTCGAGGCTTGCCTGGACAATTGTGAGGTCTACTATAGAGCGAGCTTTCACAGAAAATGCATATATAATATGGGGAACATAACTAAAAATTAACTATTGCTGAAAGCAGAAAGTTTAAAATCCTCATTATGAGCACAAAACAGTGTGGAATTACAGGTTTGCGTTGTAGTTAATAATTCCAGGCCAAGTCAAGATTCGAAACGAAACAGCAAACAATCGTTGGTTGGATGGCTCCAACTGTTTTTAATTAATCGCTTTTGAGGCCGTGTTCAAAGCAAAGGGCTCTGAAACAATGTCGACATTTCAAAACGATACAAAAGATAAATTGAAAAAGCGATGTCTGCAATTCGTGTATCGTTTTACACATTGTGCGTTCCATCAATTGGCACGATTTCAATTGAGAAATTCAATGCTGTCTGCCGTTTTGAAAACTATAATCAGTTATTTCAAAGCGCCAAATTACTGGCATAAGAGTAAGTAAAGCTGATCCATAGAGTAACTAATAACGCACAACAGAAACGACTATAGAACATGTTATAGGCACTTGTCCCACCGCCGCCGACGTGGGAGCGATTAGCTATCGACTATTTCTCACTCATGAAACGAACCATAGATATAGATTCCATGTTATTAAAAGATACGACAGTTTTTGTATCGAACAACTATTAACATATTTAATAGTTGTTCGATACGAAAACTGTCATTCCTGGCCTGAGCCATTGCTGGTTTTGCTCATTACTGTTTAAAAGTGTCTGTCCACTAGTTTGTCGCAGCGACAAAAGCTATTATAGATAAAACTCGCTTAGCAACGCTCGCTTGGCGGTCAGAACATGTGACGGTCATGCCGAGAGATCAACCAGCGGTCATTTACTCTACAGTACGGATCTGAGTGCACGCATTTATGAATTTAGAACAATCACTGTTGTGTAGTTCAGAAGACGACGGGCCCTGTACACTCGCTTATAGTCCAGCGGCAAAACTATAGGAACTATACACTTGCTTCTCGTTGGTAGTCACTATACACTCGCTTTTTGCGCAGCGTCGGCGATGGGACTTACTAGTATTTTAGTCGGTAGGTTTTAGTTTTGTTTTAAAAAATGGAGTAACTTAGGTGACAGTCAAACAGCCGTTTAAATACTGGCTATTAAAATTACCGTGTCTCCACGCACCTTACGGATACAATTCCACCCGACTACAATGTAAAGACATTCACTTAAAAACTAGTTACTTCAAAAACTTTGAAAACATCATTCATGTTTTCAAAGATTTTGAAGTGAAACTTTTTATCAGAGAGTTTTGATCCGTAACCTTTTTGTGTGTCGAAAAGTGGCACTGTGTCGGGTAGAGTGGGAGATATTTTATTTTCTCTGGAATACCAAAAAATCACTTCTATTTCGTGTCTTTACGACACACCCTGTTTTTTATACCAAGTTGTTGACTTCATTTTAAAGCTGTTTAGCATCAAAGTCATGTATGACCAACAAACACTTGACAGGTCTACTCAAATTGCACGTTACCTAGGCCCAATGTTTGATAATTAATAACAAAAACGGGTCTTCATCGCGTACCTTTTTATATTCCTGACAGTTTCGACCGTGTTACAACGGCCGTGGTCACGTGTAGACTGAAAACTGTCGAACCATTTTTGTTATTAATTATGTATAATAATCGCGATAATATAAAAAACCCAATGTTTGATGTACATAAGCCTGTCGCCATATCAAAAATTCTAAATTAATGTGTTCCGGCTTGTAGGGGTAAGATACCTTAGTCTATTGAGGATTCCGGGTAAAGTGCGCTTTCATTTTCGGCCTTCTCTAACTTGAAACCAGGTGAGATGAAGGCCAAGCGCTTCCTCGTCATACTATTATATAAAAAAATACACAATTATATATAAAATAGTCGTGTAGCTGGCTGACTGACTGACTCATCGAAAATCAACGCATAGCCCTGAATATGTTGTATACATATTTAGGGTTACACAAAGGGTTTGTAGTATAGGGTTGCACTAAGAAAGGGATATTCGAACGGGATGTCGGTAACAAAGTCCTGGGCGTTCCACTGTAATAATATAATTTGTACACTATTAAAATATAAATGCAATTGTTTTTGAAAAATATCGTTGTGCGGGAAAAAATATGTACTTGCTTGCAAAATAATGAAATCTGACATCAGTTGTTGCAAGCTTTTAGACCTGTAAATGGAGTTAATGGAACACTGTCACTATATATTTGAATGCGAATATTTAAATTAACCTCTGAATTTGCAAGATATTTCGATTGCTATAAATGATTACTTCTCTCTTTCGGGCTCGACGAGTTGCTATTACGTGACAACCATAGTAACAGTTGCAGATTGATACTACTAGAGGCAGAAATTGCGGGTTTTTATAATATTTGTCATATCTGAACTCAGCTTGAGCGCTGATGATCATTCTAACAATTTTAAATGTCGTGAAAAAGTGCAATCTCTTGAAATGCAAAATATATATATATCGTTTAGGTAATTAAATATACTGAAAGGTCAAACGAGGTAATATATTTACGGCAAATATCAACAGCAATACCTAGTGAATAAACCTAGTTAACTGGCCTCACATCTTAGTTGGTAGTAGCTCTACCTTCTGCGCTGTAAGTGGGTTAGATTCCCATCCGGGACAAATATTTTAGTTAAGAATGATGTTTGTTCTGGGTTTTATATCATAAGAATGTGAACTGTGTGGCCCACTAAGTGGCGTATAGGCCCGCCTTCCAATCTGGAGATTGTGGGTTCAAATCCAGTCGTGTACCAATGGACTTTTAGATTTTTCGAAAGTTGATGCGTGCATTTGACACATGCACATGCTCTGGCGGTAAAGATCACAGCGTGAGGAAACCGACATGTCCCTAGGACCAAAAATCCGAATGGCATGTGTTTGAGAGAATGTATTATTATTCCGATAAGTGGCAATGGGCTTGCAACCTGTCACTTTGAATACTAACTACTAACAAACCGTTGGCATGTGTCGAACCCAAGTTTGGACGTGCTTCTGACTGCTCCCTAATAGGGGATCTCATTAAGATCCACGCTCTGAGTAGTGATCAACGGTGAATCTAAGAAGGGGAAAAAGCCGTGAGTCCACTGCTTTAACAATAGAATGTATTCACAAAAAAATGTGTTTGAGTATTCATATTCTTCGTAATTTTGTTCCCATATTACGAGTGTTGTTTATTTTGGGGCAAGATAGTATTGTGTAAAATGTCTCGTAATATTATTAAGATATTATTATTATATTGTTCTAAAATAAATTCATTTCGTTTTTGTTAAAAATTAATTTGGCAAGAGTGGCAAGTGAAATCATGTTATAGCATCAGTTAACATAAACTTAACCAGATTCAGGGCTATAATAATGAAAGTAGTGGTGGTTATAAAGGTGTAGGCATTAAATTTTTTAATTGTATGACGGTGAAGCTCTTGGCCTTCATTTCTTTTGATTTCAAGTATGATTAGGCCAAAAGTAGCGCACTTCACCAGAATTCCTCAACAGTCTGAAAAAACTGACTATCCTACCTCAAAATGGCGAAATACAACAGTTTTATATTGTTATTATGGTGACATACTTTGGTAAGATAGTGGTAGCTAGCCAGTGGGACCTCTGAATCTGACACCGGTGGGCGAAACACCAGACCACAGGCGGCGGATACACCACAAAGCTTATCGAATTTACAAACTAGGGTTACATCTATCTTTGCGCAGTCGAATATCTCCTAGTGCGATGGCTACAGCGGAAAATTGTAAAATTGTTATTCCATTCATGTTGAAGAACCCGTCTGGAATTACGAGAATAGTATCATAGATAAAATTGTATCCGCGTTTGTCACAACCACGAGAAATTATGTACCGCCCATCCCTTGCCGTTGTGCTTTATCATCGAAATATTTTGTGATTTTTTTGCAAAACTATATCAAAATCAGGATATATCAGTGTAGAAAATATCATCTAAGAACTAAAGATAAACGATATAATCCACGAATCCTCAACGGTATCACGTTGTGATTTGAGAGAATATGATGGCCATTATTATCGGTAAACAACGTCTGTACTTAAAGAGGTGCGATGGCTGTTTGCACTCTCCGTCGTGAAAGGGATCGTTTCTGGGCTGGTCGTCTACATCCACGGACCAACTGTTAGGTTTAGGTTTATAGAATTTTATTATCAACAAAGACACAATTGTCACTTATGTGATAACACAACTAAAATAAATTGTATATACGTTCGTCGTCATATTCTAAACAAATAGGTGGGTAGGTACTTGGGAAGTAAGGTAAACACAATTTGAACACAATCGATAGGCAAAATTTTTTGGTCACAACATTTACTAATGTTATTATGACACAAAAATTCACAAACCATAGCTGAGAGATATGACACAAAAATTCGGAATCTACGTAGTACTCCCGTAGCTCAGTTGGTTAGAGCGTTTCCGGCTTCAGGCAAAGACGCGGGTTCGAGTCCCGTCGTGGGTTGTGAATTTTTGTGTCATAATAACATTTACAATCAATAGGTCACTACACAAAGTAGATATAGGTAATACACAGTAGGAAGGTAAATAGGACAATAGATATTATAGCTAATAACATGATCAAGATCAAGAGTGATTCGGTTTTTTATAAGAAGTTTGAGTTTAAATGTAAGCAGCTAGTTTACTTGCATGGATTGAATCTCACACGAACTAGTTATAAAGCCGTGCTCCTTCGACAATAAGAGTACTTTTGCCGTAATTCGTGCGATGTTTGGGTATAACTAAGTAGCTTGCTCGCCGCGTCCGACTGTTACTGTTGGAAACATCATTATTTCAGTCTGAGGACTTTGAGCCTGTTGAACCTATGTCCTCCCCAAATCGTCGGTCCATCGAGTGGGGATCCTCATACCCATACTGGCTATCATGCGAGAGTTTTTTTCTGCGAGCTATGTGGCCTGCTCTCAACCACTTCAGCTAGTTACTGCATAGCTAGCATACTGAGAGCTTAGTCAGTAACTTAGGGTTTCTTTGGTTTTGCTCCTATAGATGGTCATAACCTTGGATAACGTGGATTTCACGATGCAAACACTTCGAATAATCTCTGCTCAAACAAACGTGACGTGGTTTTAAGTAAAAATATATACAAAATCTTTCATAACACATAAGCTGAGTTTGAAAAGCAAACTCCAAAGGAAGTCGAATGAATTTTAAGACTTAAGTGGGTACGGCAGGATCCAGAGCTCGCGTTGAATACTGTACTGCAGTACCCTTCTGGGAGAGAGTGTAACGTTCCTGAGAGGCAAGCGTTCCACTAAAGCCGTGCGAGCAAATTTTAATATTGGTATCAGAAGACTGAACCAAGCCAAAGACTGAATGAAACTTTATTTCTTTAGTGAGATTTAATTCTTTGACTAGGTACGTAATCATAAAGAACAAGTTAATTTTAATTGAAAATACTGCATGCAAAGACGTGAATCCCATCATCATTTTTCATTTATTAATTGTTAAAAAATCCAAGAAAACCTTTCAGTTCCTCTCTATCGTATTTGTGTTATAATTGTATGACTTCTTGAGGCAAGATACTGATATATCTTCAGGGTTTTTAATTCTTTTATTGTTTTAGTGGAGTGTCACCTCAAAATGTTGCATTTGAATGTACAACAGAGCTTATAATGAATGTTACATGAGCATTATGGATGTAGGCGAAAACAAGTAGGCTCCAAAACCGTGTACTGCTTGTTTCGGCGTAATAATTGGCGAAGTCTCGATGTTAATGAGGTATGGAGCGAACTTTGCTGCGTCTTATCTGTTGTCTGCGCCATAAAGTTTCATATTACTCGAGATGTACCTACTTAATGTTGTAGCAAAAGCTAATTATGTGGATGGTAATTAGATTTCATCCGATTTTTTCTAAAAATATGGTAAGAAACAGATTGTTTTACTTTTGTAACTGGTTTTTAAACATTTTGCAACAAATATTTTTTATGGAGTAGGTAGTGATATAAATAATGGTTTGGTTCGGTTAGCGTAGAGGTAAATCTTACCTGCTATAAAAATAGTAAGTACTCTAGTATAAATTATGAAATTTAACACAAGTGGAAACTTAAACAAAATGATCCGAGCTCTGAGTAGTGATCAGATAAATCCTTCAAAGGCACAAATTCGTATATATTTTTTTCTTTCGTTCATTCATAACTATTATCAATGTAAACAAAAGCGTTCCATAGCTACACCACAAAACGATGTACAAGCGATGAGGCAGGCTAGCACCCTTTCATCGCATCAGCGATGCGTTAGTTAATTCTGCAATGGATCGAAGTGGAATGGTTATGTCTGGGCACTTCGAAATCAGCTAAGTGCATTAACCACGCTTAGATAACTTCGCGGGAAATGCCTTTATGCAAGGACTTGGCTTTCATCTCAGCTGGTTACAAGTTAAGATAAGGCCGAAGGTGGAGGCGCACTTCACCCGGAATCCTCAACAAACTGAGGAACTGGCTACCTTACCTCTAAATGCCGGAACACAACATTTTCTAAGAATTGTTATTATGGCGACAGAATTAGGTAAGATGGTGGTAGCTAGCCAGGCGGACTTAAAAAAAATCCTACCATCAACCGAAAGATGATAGTATCCAGGCGGAATTAAAACAAGTGGAGATCAAACCTGGGACCTCTGTTTTTGATACAGATGGGCGAATCACTAGACCACGAAGACTGTTAAAATCCTATAGACCCGAAATTCCAATCCCTAATTTTAGCACGAGTGACAAGTTTCATGACATGACGCAGATCCCAGTGAAGCGAGCTATGTAATTGCTGTTTCATCCAGTAGACAGCTACGCACGATATTGGTTCGCTATCCTAAAAATCATTGAATAATATAGAGTAAGCAAGCGTGATTCCCTTTTCCGTATTAATGTTAGATGCCAACCAAGAATGTGGGCAACCAAAATTAATTATAACGTAATTGGCGACGATCTTTGTAATGTTGTGGTTGTTTATAATGGGCATAATGTATCAGAAATCACCCTATAGTATATATCTCTATCAAAACTTGCGTGAGTTGAACTATGGATTTATAAATACGGGTTTTATACGCGTATACGATGGTGATGAGGTTCCAGCAGTATATCTCAACAGGGCTAAAATTTAACCACCTCTGTGGTCTAGTGGTGTGACTACCGGTGTAAGATCCAGAGGTCCCGGGTTCGATCCCCAAGGGCAGTACATATTGTGCTTGGTTTTAGTAGTGGTAGGACTTTGTTTAAGTCAGCCTGGCTAGCTACCACCCTCTTACCTAATTCTGTCGCTATAACAACAACTTGCAGCCCTCGTCTGTTTTCCGCCCATGGAATCTTCAAGGCCAGAGTGAAATTAAAAAATAATAATTACATAGGTATTGGGCTCCATGTGGCCATATATTTACAAATGTTTTTACTAATTTGCAAGAAGATAAATATATAATTAAGACAAACACTCACGTAGCAAGGCAAGGCAATATTCACAATCAACCTCATAATATTTAATTAAAATATACGATAATACGAGGTAAACATTATTCATAGCAATTTAACAAATGTATATTTACTGTAGTGTCAAGAAACAAAAAGGAAATACCTTATCAAACAAGGCACAGATTATTCCATTTCATTTCACAAGAATAACTGTTCTTGGACCTAGCTTAAGTTTAAAATCCCAGCTATCCAGGAAGTTCCCGTAAATATTATAAAAGTTAGTGACTACCGCGTGGAATCCGCAGATAGTGCAAATCAGAGAGTTCCGCCATTTTAATTCAGCATTTGCTGTAAAAGTTACTGCTTCGCACCTGTTCTTGTTTTATTCGACGTAAATTAGAAGGCATATAATATGTAATGTACCTTTACATAATTATTTTTAATCAATTAACTTTTACCTTTTATGTCGAAGTAAAATGATACCAAATCATAGGGTTTACCTGTAATTTGATATCATTTTTTGTAATTTTTCGGACATTTTTTTTTATGCCGACTAATCCGAAGCATATTATCAGTATATGGTTACCGAGGTATGGAAAATGGTGAATGCATTAATGTCTCTCTGGTTTTAAATGCAAGGCATTGCAACGTATGCCTTATATTTTTAAGTGAAAGTGACCTGAGGCAAGGATTTCGTTACTTTTTCAATTTTAGGTAAAAAATCTAGTTTGGGGTCGCACCTGACGAGTAAAGTAAATCTTGTCGTGTGAAGTGGGCGCATTATTTTATTTTTGTCTACTTCTAGCCAACCATTTTTAGTATGCAGTGTTTTCTTTTAACTGGGACACTACGGAGGCACCCATGACATGAGGAGATATAGGTGCAGTTTCTTTTGAAAAATCAGCTTCTTTATGGAGTTATTTTTTTTTGGCATTAAAACATTTTTTGTCAAGCGTGAGTAGCGACCAAAAATGTTTTAGATTCAGATTAGATTCAGAGCTTAAGGCGCTATGAATAATTGGTAAAAATGTTTTACTCCAAAAAGGAGCTGATGATTCCTCCTCAGGTCATTGGTGCCCCCGTCTGTCCCAGTTAAAAAAAACACTCTGTATATCATAATAAGTAACACCGTAAAGAAGATTGGCTTAAGGGAGTAACTGACACTAAGATACGGAGGTGTGTTCTCTAATGTATCTAGTGGGTGTACATGGAAAGGAATATTAAAATGTTTAATGGGATGTCGGAAATGAACTCCAATTCCTTAGTTTGTTGAGGATCCCGGGTGAAGTGCGCTTCTACCTTCGGCCATATCATGCTTGAAAATTAGATGAGATGAAGGCCAAGCACCTCTCCGTACTACAATTACTGTTACATAAAAAGTAAACATGTTTAAAACATCACATATTTCTTCACTTAACCTCATTTACAGCGAATGTCAAATTGTTGTTAAAATGAAAACTTGCTGTGACTGGCGACGTAGCATGGAGACACCGGATTGAAGTAAGCGGCTTACAACTTGACCGGATGCACTGCCTTCCTTGAGGAGCTTCCCGTTTTTATGCGCTGAAAATACAAGTTGATAGTAATGCGACAACTTATCCGGAGGGGTTCGACAAAATGGAACAGATCGTGCTGAATTTGTCTGCCGGAGGGAAG
Organism: Venusia cambrica; assembly: GCA_951394065.1. Classification (NCBI taxonomy): domain Eukaryota; kingdom Metazoa; phylum Arthropoda; class Insecta; order Lepidoptera; family Geometridae; genus Venusia; species Venusia cambrica. Next base: position 13,143,184 of record OX596043.1, on the reverse strand, counting down.
GCAAAAGCCATGTAGGATACTCAACGACTCGCGGTGCGGAGCTCAACTAGGTCATTAAGGTTTTAGGTTTGTGATTCCATTGCCAAAAAGTTATAATAGTTTAGATGTGAATATAACCTTGGGCTAATTCTATCAAACTTGTTGGATTTTGATTGACGCGACACGTGACCCAACTCTCACGTGGCTGGCTCTCATTTAGGCCAGCGAATTAGCATTAGGCAGCTATTCAGCGTGGCGATGCAGCCAGTGTCTTGGGCACGCTTCCGTCTGGTACTGGTCTGGAACAGTTGAGTTACCTATAGGCCGTTTTTAACAGTCCTTAGGTAATCTGACTGATTCCTTTGTACATAGTTAGTTTAATTGTACATTTTACTTGTTATGTCCTCCGACCTAATAATAATAATAGACGAAAATTTCTACCTGAATGTGAATATTCCTCCTGGACTGAGCCTGATTATGTAAATGAAAAAAATGAAAAAATGAAAAAATATTTATTACCAAAGAAGAATATTTAGGTGAAAATATAACACAAGTCAAATATGTAGGTACAAATCTTTTTTTTTCTTTATTGTACGATGGGACGACGGTACGACAGTTTATTGAGTTGAAGGACAAGCTTCATCTCATCAAATTTTTAAGTTATGATAGCTGAAGTTAGAAGTGCATTTCACCCGGAATCCTCAACAAACTGAGGAACTACAACAAAGCACAATATTGTACTCTCCTCTGGATCTGACACCGGTAGACGGACCACTAGACCACAGAGGCGGTAGTAAATACTTCAAAAAAGAGATTATTAATAGAGAATGTAAGTTTCCCTCCAAAGTTCGTATGCTTTGTACAAATTTTAAGTTATTTTCTGTTTGGATAATCTTTTATAATACCTGACAGGTATGATAGAGCGCTCTCACATAAACATTAACATGATACCTTTACAGGCAAAGTATAAGAAACTTTAGATAAGTATTTTATACGATTCTTCGTAGTGTCAAAGTTTACAAAACCGCATTTATTTGAGTAGTAATTTTAATTTAAAACTTTCAGCATCTCATCTTAGTTTCTAGAGATTCTGCAAAAGGGCGGTGGGTAGTTGCTTTTCGAGTTCCAAAGCCAATATAGAAACAATGCTGGGAGTGTCGCGCGCCTTATAAAGTTTGACTTCACTTTATGCGAGAAACGAGAAACTTCAGCTTGTTTTCCTGCCAGTACCTAGCGACAACGCTGATACACAGTCTTGCTTGGCTAATCAATAATGCATGCACTTGTTTCACAATGCCCCTGGGTATGACACTCAATAAACTACACCGTCTTTTTTAAAATTGTGATAGATTATTTGGTACGCGACTCTACGGTTTCCAGAAAAAGTAATATGACATCAAAATAAACGAAACTTCTTTCCTCTCCTTTCCAGGTAATGGAAAATTACAACTGAAATACATTTCCAAGGCGCAGAACTACGTTTAAAAAGCTTAGAAAGAAACGTAAGTATTTTTCTTTAATATTTACCAAGTATTTTAGTAGGAAGGACGTTAATTATAAAAGCACTTACACGAGTCCACCTTACAATAAACTATTTCAATGTACCTACTTAGCAACAGATGGCGACAATGTCCCAAGTTCGTATATAAATCAACCCCTTTTAATGTCCCGATAGCGTTTGGGTCAAGTAAGTGATTTAGTGGCCATAAAGACAGCCAGAAATCAGCTATATTGCTGATGTCAGCACCCTTCAAAGGGCTGGTGCGGACAAGTTGTGACTTGTCACCTTGTAACGACATGAAAAGTTCGGGCGATTGGGTTTTACGATCTCGATCAATTGAATGTGGCGATAGTTTTAGCGAAAGGTTTGCTGAAATATTATTACCTAGGTACTGTAATGAAAATGTTGTGGTGAGCGATTGCTTGGATTGTTTTATATTTTTCTACAAATATAAATATAACATAAGATCCGTTACTTTGATAACATTCGATAATAATAGGTAGTATATATTATTTATATACCTACCTTCGTGTAAATGATTATGAAAGGAAGTTTAATAGATTTTAGAATAATGATAAGCTATCTTTATTTAAATGTATCTACAGGACCCCAATTTACACAAAACTAGAGAAGGCAAATTTGCTTTGCAGTAATTTAATGTTAACAGTTTAACTACGAGAACACAATCGAAGCTAGACTTTCACTGAATTCCATAACTGTTTGATTACTAACGTTGGAAAAGCAACAAACATGTATCTTCTTTGAGCACTATCTCAGGAAACTATCTTAAAAACTCGTCATGTTATATAGACAAAGTAACCATGGACACAGCACACCAGTAGTATTCAAGTATTAATAGTTTAACTAATATTGTTTACATACATCTTAATATTAAAAGCCAATAGACGTCCAATAAAATAAACTCAAGAAATGATACGCAAACTATGAACCCACGACGTATTGGATAGACCGTCGAAAAGTTAATGTGGTCATATGAGTGGGATGTGTTTTGTATGGGGTAAGGGTCAATTTAAGTTTTCAGCACTTTTGTATACTTATAAGAATTGTTGGCTGCCTTTTACAGGTAAATAGACATCGAAGCCGCTGAAAGTACTACAAAAACACATCACGTACACCTGATTTATGAATTGTGCTTAAAATACAATAACCTTCATTGTTTTTCTGCGCTGATTTCACTCTAAAACAATAAACAAAAGATCTGTGAAGCCTTGTTTGTTGATTATGTTTCAAAGTTAATAAGCCCGCTATCCAAAATACACCTAATAATAAAATAAATTATTACTTTAGCATTTCTCCAGACAGCCGACCTTTAGACTAACTAAGCAAGACCTTATTTATCTGCAAATTATGGGTTCAGTTTTATTATGGTATAGAAATGCCTCGATACCTTAACTAGCTTCTACCCGCGATACTGCTTAGATATAAAAGGCTACGGAGTCAGAAGCTGCGGATTTTTGCACGGTCATATAACAGACAGCTAAGTGGCAGACAGATAGACGGGTGGTAGTATTGTAATAACACGATTCACGTGTACATTAATTTAAATTAAATACAAAATTAAGTAAATTAACAATATAAATTTAAAAGGCTACGGGATGTCAGAATCTGTGAGACAGAAAGACAGCTGAACGGGTGGCGGTATAGACTTAGTAATAACATTATACACGTGTTATTACAAATAGACATTTATGATAAGCTAATACAAGTAAAAATAATCTACTAGTCTTAGTAATAACACGAGTATCATGTTTTAGATTATTTACAAAAATCCATAATTTAGTTAGTTTTGTTTAGTTTAGTAATTGAACAACTTAAATTTAAAATTTCATACCTCTTTTTATTCCTGTAAGGGTTGAAAATCCGACAAAAACGATATACATTGCGTGAGTTTGTCAGTTTGTCATCAGCCACAATAAAAAAAATACGTTTTAATTTGAAAATTAAAGATTTACCATATACAACTACATTTCCTTTTTCATCCTATAAAGGGTAAAATTATCAAATTCTGAGACACGTAAAATATAATTTTCAATCATCATTCTAAATACTGAATTTAAAGATCCTATCTTCGAAAATGACGCACTTTCACTGAAACTTTCATCCCTTATTTTACCCCCTCAGAGGAGGAATTACAAAAAACCAATGATACACCCTCTTTTTTCGTGTCCTTAGGTTTAACCTGTGCGTTAATATATCAGTCAGTCAGTCAGTCAGGACTTTGAGTTTTGTATAGGTACCCCAGATAAACCATTTTAAGATTATAAAAATGTTAATGTTTTTTCTATGACTTTGTGAATCGAAGGGCAATAAGTCATTAGTTTATTTATCTTTTTTTTAATGGGTAAGCTTTTCACCTCAGGGATGCCTGGGCATTACTTAGGTCAAACTGAGGTCTTCCTTGCTTCCTTCCAAAGCTACCCAAGGCACTGACACTCCCGCATCTCGCCACAATTCTGCTTGACGCCGGACTTCGGCAGAAGGGTAGTTGCAAGCCAGGTGGACTTTTACAGGTCCTACCACCAGCGATAGAATCATTCAGCCGTAACCGTTGCCTAAAGGTCAACGTTGCCTTGGGTAGAACAAGGCATTATAACCGCCTCTGTGGTCTAGTGGTAGTAGTACCCACCGATTTTAGACCTAGAGGTCCCGGGTTCGATCCCCAGGGGAGTACAATATTGTGCTTGGTTTGGTTGGTGGTAGGACTTTGTTTAAGTCCGCTTGGCTAGCTACCACCTTCTTACCTAATTCTGTCGCCATAACGATAATTCTAAAAATTATTGTGTTCCGGCATTTAGAGGTAAGATAGCCAGTTCCTCAGTGAGTTGAGGATTACGGGTGATGTGTGCCTCCACCTTCGGCCTTACCTCAACTTGTAACCAGGTTAGATGAAGGCCAAGCGCTTCCCTGTCATACAATAAAAACAGAAACTTGCTTAGATAGATTTGAAAATGTCAAAGAAAAATGTAAAAATATACAAAACGTAATGCTATGAATCATTCATAGAATCATATTGCTTAAAACAAATGTCCCTTCTTGTTTCATAATCGAAATTCTGAAGGAAAAAGCAATAAGAGTTGCCCAAAGTTTCCTATAAGGGTATAGGTAGGCAACTCTCTGAGGGTCTGTTCACTTCGTTTACTTAGTATTAGGGAAGTTTGTTTAGGCACGACCGACACTAGATAATAACGCAATATAAATATTTCACCCATAAATCGAATTCAGCTTCTAACAAAAACTATAAACTTCGCGGTCACCTTGCTTTCTCTACATTCTGTCCTAAATTGGATTTATTCTGAAAGCGTAGACAAGCGGCTATCGCAAAAGTAAAAGTATTTTTATTTCTACGATAAATCTTTTAGAACAACAGCAGTAGATTAGTATATTTCGGATATAAAAGAAAACAAAACATTATTTATTCGACGAATCTTTCTGTAGGTATTCTTTTAGTACCATAACACCATTTAATGATCAAAGTTCTAGTTCAAAGCTCTTATTTTGTGTAACTATCACACACACACACACACACGCAGAAACACACACGCACACACACGCAGAAACACACACACGCACACACACAAATGTGAAGCGGGTGGATATGGGCTGATGATGAATTATAATCAAAACTAAAATACAAAAACTAAAACCGACATGCCAAACTTCCCGTGAAAATGACCCGTTACATTTGAATGTCTTCTGATATCTGTATCTAGCTACCGATAGATATTAATATCGTTGAAAGGGAAATGTCTCGCTGTCTAATATTTGAATACCTCCAAAGTAATACAACTGTAGTAATTTGGGACTTCGGATCAAATATCATCCAACTAATATGGGTTGATATTAGCTATGGATTGTTACAAATTACAGAACAATTGGAGACCCTTCTCGCGGCCTTACATTTGTGTACTTCAACCTTCAACCTTTGTCTGTTAAGAACATTTTACTAGTTAAGTTATAAGTCAAATCCGGTGATAACGGAGGCTTTCTAAAAGCCAAGATAGAGCAACCAAACAACTAAAACTTACTAGATTTCTCTGCTGCTTGCACCCCAATGTTTAATTTCCGCTAAAAATCCATTATTGGCAAATGTTGAAATGGCGAAAGTTTTGCGTTTCCACCATCAAAGCTTACGTGAGGTTGATTTATTGTCTTTAATAAAACGTGATTCATTTCAAGGACTTTTGAAGCTGACAATGCCCTCAGGCTAAATACGAGCCGAGCCTATAACCCGCTTAAGCTGAACGGAGAGGAGACGTGTTAAATATTACAATGGGTTCTCCTGGCATGGACGACGTGATGCTACATTATTACACGAATGTTATGGGTATCTAATGCTACATTACCCAAAACATTCGTTACATCGCGATACGGAAACTTTGAATCAACATGTTCCCTTTCGACAGGTCCTTTTGTGTGTCCAGACATTACAGAGTATTTTATTTTGTAACAATAGCTCTACAAGATTACGATTAAGATATACCTACCTACAAGTTTCTAGAGCTTAAAAAATCTCATAAGTGAGGAGATCGGAAATCTGATATGGTGTTGTTAAAATTCGCCTCTAAAACATAATCTATGGTAACTGAACTTTCTGCCCTGATTTTTTTTCATGACCACAGACTATAAATTTGACTATAATAATAGTCAAATTTAAAATCTAATTAATATAAATTTTTACTAGTGATGGCTTGACATATTTCACTAGCAATTTAGTATTAAATAACTAAAGTTACATGAAACGTCTGAATAATAATTCCCTTAAAAACTCTTCAAACTTATACAACTTTATAAAGACTTTCCGATGACAAAGATCCTTGAAAACAAAATCAAGTGGTAGCCAAAACAGAGGAAGTGGAATGAAAACTTTTATGAAGACTGAAGAAATTCATCAGTGCCAAATTAACTTGAAAATTTGAATTGGTAATTTTATTTGGCGCACCTCTCGCCAGCCTAATTATGTAGACAGCATTTGATAACAAAGTAAATCGACTTTGATGAGCTATTGGTAATCGGAGCCCTATCTTTACAGAGAGGCCCACCTCACCGATGAACTCAATTATTGTGGTGTAACAACGCTATTTTGTGGCAGGTATTATTCTAAAATCTGGTTTAAAATCTATGTACAGTTGTATATTTATAACATTTTCCATGGAATATTATGTCACTTGAATATACAATTTAACGCATCACTTATCATTGGACCAAAGCCATTTTTACCCGACTACTTCAGAAGGAGGTTTTTTTTTGTAGAGTCGAGATGTATGTAATTAATTTATGACTATGATCGGCGTTTCATGAATCGAAGAAATAAATCAGAAACAACAATGGAATGTATAGTCTATATACATACACTAGTTTACGCCTGCAACTTCATCCGCATAATGGTTTTTAACATTGGTTCAAGGAGAGATAGACTGGAATTTCGAAATCTAGAAAATTTCAAGCTTACAATGCTATGCCTAAATTGTCAGACCAGTCGAGTGCGGTTCTCCCACACACACCGAGGATTCCAACCCACATTTCTAGGCAAATAATTTAGGTTTCATGAATTGGTAGCGTGGGTCCAACTCACGCTTGACCAGTTTTTATTATTCATTTACCTCAAATAATGCACTATATTTACACCAAATTTGATTTAGGTAGGAAATAACAATTTATAAAATCGTTTCTTGTGTGGGAACCCCCTTTTATTTTTAAGTTCTTGTTTTATATCTGTCAGGTCTAAAAATATCAACCAGGTTAAACAAGGTAAGATTGTTAAGCGATTGGTCTTTTAAGAATTCTAGTACGGTAAAATATAAGCATGTTCTGAAAAGACAAATGAAGCACTACAAGATTGACCCGTCAGCTTGAACTCATTAAAAAAAGAGACGAGTTAAAGGCCTGACCGGAATGAACGTACTTTTACTCATAAGAAATGGTACGTGAGCCATATCAGAGCGCACTATAGGGAAGCACCAACATTCCCTTCATAACGTTAAAGAGTTAAAATGCCTGGCCAGATAACACAGTCGCTGTTATCAAAATCAACCAAGACATCATCATCATCAACATATGTTATGTAGGTAGAATGATTTTGTGCTACGGGTATGTATCAAGTTTTACGCCTTTCAATTATTTACCGACCTTTGTCGGGGTTGCACCAACCGTGGTGAAACTCAGGGAAATAAAAAGGTGAATATATTAGAGGCAGTTTTCACCTATTTATTTGATCGTAAGTAAGGCGTAAGGTTAGCAAATTAATTTTCTTCTTATTCGCCCTACATGTTTTTTGTTGTTTTTAGAGCTTTTTTAGTTCCACGTACAGGATTGTGGTGGGTGATTCCTGTTGACACGAGCTTAAAATTAATCCCCTATAAAATACAAATAAGTACAGATTCGGAGAAAAAATTAGCTATTGCATATACTGAAAATAAAATAATGCTTGTTGTTAATAAAACAATTGTGTAGAAAAAAGACATGTTTACATGTTTCAATTGCAAAAAAATACATTTTTTTAATTAACATTCTACTACAGACTCATTATTAGTAACTAATGTAATTATTATATCTAAGTCAGAAAGTAAATTTTCAAATTTTCTAAAATCTAGCCCCGGCTAAATATAATTTTTGCTCAGAGCAATTCGAACGGTTGTAACAAGTTGTATAAAGTTAGTTTGACGAGCTAGCATTTAACATTCAAATCACCCGGAATACATTTGCAATTCATCATATTCACTCGTATTCTATGAAACTATTTTTTCTTGTCACGGGTGTGGTTCACTTTCAACTGATTAGAATTTTTAACTCTATTTACTTTTTGCAGCGAAGGATAAAGTAAGGGAACCCTCAGCAAGACGAAGTCTTAAAGTTGCATCGAACAAAAAAGCTCCTTAATAAATTTAAAAAATCTTGAGCAGGTATAAACAATGTGAAAACGTTTCGTAAAGCATCTTTAAACGCTAGATTTTAATATAAACAAAAAAAAAAACTTTACGAAAAAATTGCTATAGTTGCATGTATTTGGGGTTTTTTTCTAGATATTTTTAACACTGATAACCTAACAGCAGAATCGTGACCCGTCAAATAGAGCTAAATATCAACTACTATCAGCTAGTAGCCCACTTGTATTTTCAATAACGTTATTGAACATACTAATGGGTAAAAGAGTCACAAAGTAAAAATGTTGATGCAAATGGAATAGTTTAGGTTGCAATATGTAATGGTATAAAATGATTGGTGATATAAAGTGGAATACCTTAAATATTTATCAGTCCCAAATCAGTCCGTCGCGATAAGAGGCGACTTAAATGTACATAATGGCAGCATCCAACTGTGTGTTTAAAACCAACACTGCAATGTCAAACCCGTCTGCTAAGAGTGGTGTATAAGCCACCCCTCCATTGCACTCAATAAAATGCTTTAGGTGGCAGGGTGTGGCAGAGGAATTTTTCGGCCTAAACTATTGATGATGATCAGTTTTAAAGCAAAATTATATCTTGTTTGGACATTATTTTGTATGTTCTCGTGATCGCTGTATGTATTAAAGTCAAACAATTGGTAGGATCACCATGGATGAATTAAACGCTTCAAATCGAGGTCAATGTACTAGCAACATTCAGATTACAGCATCAACATTCAGATCTATAAATCCTCCCCTAGTTTACATATCTCCAAGACCTTCCATCTTCTGGTGGCATTGTGTTTCGTCCGCGTGATCGAAACCCTCATCTGTCAAGCTTTCCTACGCACTAAATATAAATAGCACAAATCGGAGATACAAATTGTTTATTAATATGTTATTATAGCAATATTTTATTGTGCTTCTATTATTTATTGGGATATTGAACCAATAATGACTAATTTTTACGTTTTACTAGCAGCGGGAGTAATCGAACTAAGAAAAATATTTCCAGTAGTAGTAAATGTTAGCTTCTATTTAAGATATTAATGAAGAGTTGGAGAAACTGGTTCTAATATAATGCACGATAAAAAATGAGTATTTTAGATAACATATATGTAGAGGTGAGTGCTTTTTACACACATTAAATGGGTATTTAATAATCCATATGTTTCTTTTCGTCCCTTTCTATCATAATTAGTAATCTTCTAATTAGTTAGAAGATAAACATGATAATACGTTTTAAAAATTAAAAAGAAAACCGACTTCAATGAAGAATACGATACAATTTAATTTACCTGGATGACGTATTTTTAATGGATGTGATCCTATATGGGGTCTGCTTTTTCCTTACTTATATCAGAACTATCATCAGATCTATCATCAGAACATCATCAGATCTCAGGTCATCAGAACTCTTAAAATTTTGGGTGGAGACACCCAAAATTTTAAGAGTTCTGATGACCTGAGATCTGATGATGATGGGATCACCTTGTGAAGTATACCGACCCTAAAAATACCCAAATCACTTCAAGTTTGCATTTAATATTTGAAAAGTTCCCTCGATTTCTCCAGTATCCCATCATCAGATCTTGATCTAATATCAATGGAACCACCTGTGAAGAACCACCTTTTCAAACAAAATATTTTTTTTCAAATCGGTCTAGGCGTCTTGGAGTAATTGGGGAACATACATAAAAAAAAAGATTCCGACGAATTGAGAACCTCCTCTTTTTTTTGAAAGTCGGTTAAAAAGAATAATCGTTTCAGAAACACTGTTATTCAAGACACGTTTACTAGCTAAGAAAACCAAAAATAACCAACGAACATTTTTCAATAAAGTGCTGATCCATATATCGCTCGCTAACGAGTTTCACAGACACTGTGTACTATTAATTTCAACTCACCACCACTGAAGTTGGGACATACGTCTCGATAATATATCAAAGCCTTTGACGGAGCTCTCGACGTGGCCTGCCACTGACATTAGTAGGTATGTGAGCAATCAATATTGGACTATTACTAGGGGTTCATACATAATGATAGGTATCAAATCTAGTTTCTACCGGCGGTGTTGCTTGATTTCAATACATAGCAGTTATATAAAGTTATATAATACTATATTTTTCACTTCTCTTGCTTGAAAAGTGACACATTTTTCAGTAATTTCAGCCGTAGTGGGGCTAAATAGATTTTTTAAGGCCCAAGGAATAAAAGGATTTATACGAGTACTTCTCTTGCTCGAAAAATGTGTCATTACAGCGTAGCGTAGCGCGGCTAAAATGACGTTTTAAGCCCTATGGTAATAAGTTTTTTTATGTTTGTCTATTACTATCTGCCTACAAAAATATTGTGCTCATAGAAAATGATTTGGCGTTTCGATATTTCATTTCTTGCGTAGTATTGTATTCTTTTTGGTTTCATAAAAAAAAATCGTTCAATTAAGTTAGTCGAACAAAAAATACTTGAAAATCATTCTTGAAAAAACTGCGTTTCTTGGTGTTTGTTAGGTGTAATGAGAGAGGTGATTTCGTGGTTCAACTTCTAAGAAAGTACAAAAAGTTGTTGTGGCCATGAAATATCTAGAATGTTTACTTTATTACGAATTTAGATAAATTGAACGTAAATATTGATGTGAGAATGTCATCGAGCTAAAATGAAGATGATATAGAAATATGAAATAGGAACTAAAAGGCACATTAATATTTATGTGTAATCAATGTGTGGCTCGAAAAACATATTTATGAACAAATATTATAAAGACACAAACATTCATAACCCGCGACGGGACCCGAACCCGCATCTTTTTCTCAAGCCGGAACGCTCTAACCAATTGGGAGTAAAACGCACAAAATTGGAAAAATCTGCTCATTTTGTTAATTTTTTCAAGTAAGGCTGATATTCCGACGTATTAAGAGCGTAGCCAACATTCATATTATACTTTTGGCACAGTCTTAATCGCAAAATATACCATAACCTAAGAGAAATAAGAATTATAATCGACCGGAAGTCCATTGGCCTTTCCAATGGCCAAGGATAAACAAGGGGTGGGAAAATTTTGTTTGACAGAAGAGGCCAAGAAGAAGGAAGAAGAGGCAAATAACCGTTTTTCGATTTTGTAACTAAGCGCATGTACAACTGCCCGGGATGGTTAGTTTTATTTTCTATTATTTTATTTTCTCACACTCGAAGTGAAAAGTAGAACTCAGGCCAAAAAAAATGTTGATACTTCGTTGGTTTCTTTATCCTCATGAACCATGTACATGGGACAACGACATAATGGGTCGGTTTAGTCCCTTGTGTAGCAATCCTTTCGGCCACTTTCGAAACCAAAGGTTCGAAACCAGTTTAGAAAATTTTATTTATTTTTAGGAAACCTGATTTAAAAATTTTACTCGATTAGATATTTAGGCAAGGCAACAATTGAAACATTATTACAGAAATAAAAAATGCATCTCTGTTAATCTTTGATATTTAATTTATTAGTAAAAAAAAATTACATAAACTTTCGGTACAAACTTACAAGTGAAAATATCAAACGGATTATTTACAAAATTGATATTTTATAGACAACCCAGTCGATCGTTGTCACCACCAGATTGTATGGCAAAAAAATGCTGGCGGCATTACCACGTTGGATGGCCAAAATACAGTCCAGCATTCTGGTCACGTGTAGACACTTATAGCATCTCGGCTAAATCGCTCTACATTTATTAGTGTTGTGAAAGAGCGGTGTGGAGAGTTTTTCTTGGATGTAGGTAGTGACAGAGATTGAAAAAGGTATGCTAAGACGGTTTGGGCCTATAGAGAGGATGGATGGCAACAGGTTGACGAAGCAAATAAACAATTATACATGTCAAGAGCAAAGGTGCAGTTGGGAGGTGAGATCTTACATCTCACCTCCCACCAAGTCAGATATGTTCTTGAGAAAGGCCATGTCAGATATACCCTTAAGAATCTATGATACGTGAAAAGGCTTAGCTTCTGCAATCATATCTTCCACAATACTGTAGCATTTACTTTGAAATTAATATGCTAGAACAGTAGTGTTTCGAAAACACGATAAACATAAAATTTTCTCTATAGAAAAAAATCCAAAGTTGACTCTAATTTGTAACAAAAATGTTCGCCATTCAATAAATACGCCCTTAAATTAGGCCTTGACACTTTGTACAGTAAATAAACACAAAATACAGCTGACGGTCTGTGTTTCAGATTTTCAAAATTCATATTTGTTTTACCGTAAAAAAACAAATCATAGAAATACTCGCATATTTCTGTCATCTGGTGATCATAAGCGCCGTGGTTGAGCGCACAGCAATGTCACCTTTATAATTACTATATTTTAGTTCGAAACTAGAGTAAAATTGCGTTGAGTTGCTAATCTGAGGCCGTTAACTGACGAGCATGTATGAAGAACGAGAAGAGAGTAAATCGGGCAAAAGAGGTGTGCAAGGAGCGTAGTTGGTGGTAATCCGTTAAATGTGGTGGTAAATCTCTGCTTAGCTCCCTGGGAAGCAGGCGTGGGACTATGTTTGTATGTATGTATGTAAAATCATTTATAAAATTATACGCTTTTGTTAGAGAAACATCTACGTATGTACATAACATTTACTTACAAGTAGCATTTTCTATGCTACTATCTTCAAGCACCTACTCAAGGATTCACTAAAACGTCCGTGGCATGGTTGGTCTGTTCGTTCTTAACATATCAACTAGCTCGGTCAACATTATAAGCCCCGGAAACAGAGCAAGCTATAAGCACGAGCACATAAACGCTCACTTACTTATGGAAATCCATCCTATCATCACGCTCGCCAACGTCTAACGTAACAGTGCAAGTATAACCCACAAATCTTTTGAACCGCCTCTGTTGTCTAGAGGTTTGCCCACTGGTATCAGATCCCGGTTCCGGGCTCGAACCTGGGGGGTACGTATTTATGCATGGTTTGGGTGGTGGTGGAAGAACTTTGTTTAAATTCGCCTACCACCACTTACCTTATCTTACCTTAGTCGGTTGCCTTAGCAATAATTCTAAATTGCTGTGAGCATATAGAGGTAAGATTGCTCAGTATTGCTCTTAACATAGCTTGACACCAGGAGAGATCAAGGCCAAGCGCTTCCCCGTTGAACAAAAAAAACTTAGGGGAGAATTAGGCAATTTGAGTTACTTAGCCATGGTGATCACTCTAATATCTCGAAAACCGTACGCAAGTGGACGGTGCCGATAATTCATTCGCAAGCTGTTGTGTGCATTTCAATACCCTAAGTGCCTAAGCCTAAGTGACTCCAATTACCTACATGTCCCGCAGTCTAGATAATTGTAATAGAAATTGGAGAAAAGGTAAAACTAAAGGGTACGAGAGAAACATTGCTCCTGAAATCGAATATTCGCCTCAAGATAAAGGTTTTCGATGGAGTGGCACGTGAAATTAATAGAATTTGATGTAATTACAGGAGGTCCCAAATGAAATAAGGGAACCATTAGCGCGCCCCCAAGATTGTGAAAATTATTTGAGAGAATCTCTCTAAAAGGTCAATTATTGGTGGCGAATCGACCATTTTTAATCAGCTTGTTAATAAAATTCGAATTTATCGATAAAATTCTTAAGTAATTAAAGAAAATAGTCTTCACTCAACTACTAGATAGGTAAGTACCTACTTCAGGAAAGAAATCAGTAGTGCCACGGGTAAGTAGTGGATTCCATAAACTAACTTCATTACGTCCTCCACATAATTTTCCCCAACTGATATTATAGGCAAAGAAAACGAAATATTTTTCACATTATAAAGGAATGAATGTGGGGGCTTGCCGGAATCGGTGTCCGATACGATAACGATAGCTACAACCTGAGAGTATTTGCAGTCAAGAGTTTCTAACTAAGTTTCTTTTGAGTTAACGTGCTCAACGCCAGGCGAGATCGCTGTCAAACGCAACTCGTGTCACACAAAGAAAATCTGGTAATAAAAACTGCCCTTGTGCTCTTTTATATACGAGTAGAACCCCGAAGGGTAAGTAAAGTGAATGTATTTTATTCGCATGTACCTTGTGACCCCTTATCTACCTTCTCGGTCACTGACTCATCAGCTCAATTACTTACCTAATGTAATGTACACAATCCCACGTAGTTTGCTTCAACTAATCTTAATTAATTAGATCTCACCAAACAACGAGGCAATCCGTTGATTAGCGCCAATAAGTCAAATGTTATACTAATCAAAATACCTACCTACGTGATCTACAGACCGGAATCAGCATTTTTTTTTTAATTCACATTGAATGGAATGGAATGTATGGAAGATACATTGTATCTTGTTAAGGATTTAAGGTATGATAGCAAACTGCTCAGCTTAGGTTAATGTTTTAAGGTAAGTCCAATCGTTGAGATTGTGTACTAGTAATAGATAGTAATACCTTCATGGTCTAGTGGAAGGGGCGTTTAGAGGTCCTGATTTAGATATCCGGGTGGAGTACTCTTTGTGAGATAGGTTTTCAATTTGGTCCGACAATGCAGGCTTGAATAACTTGATTGTTGATTAAATGAGATAAATTCAAGCTTCGTAGGACACGTTAAGCAATTGGTCCTGGCGCTGCATCGTATAGTAGTGAACCTTTTCACTAAAGTGATATTTCTCTATTACCAGGGCTTGTGGTAGCCATGCAGCTGAATCCAATTACTTTTTTTTTCTACAAAATGTATTTGAATTTATAAATTTTTTTTGTTTTTATGCCACATGGAGAGCAAGCAAGCAACCCACCTGATATTATCGAACAAGGCCTACGCCGTACTGCATTGCGTCCGTCAATTTGAGGTATAAAGGTTGAGCCTCGCGTGCCCCTAATCTAACCGGCAACAATACCCTTCAAACCGGAACACAGTTATGCTGCGGCCGTGAAAGTCATGGTGGTAGTGATTCTCCGGACGAACCCATTCACAAGGAGATTTTACTACTCTTCAAAATGGTTATATGCTAATAATCCAGTGCTACTTCAGACTATTAGCCAGTTCAGGGGCTAGTACTAAGTTGGCACTCTATGCGAGCCTTTGTCTCGCAAATTGAATCATGGGGATGCTTTAATAAATTAATCGCTAAGTAGACCTGTCTCCCTTTTAGCACATAGTATACTGACTTGTACAGAAGTTAATTTTTCTTTTTTTTCCACCCTATCATCATCACATCTCCGATCAAACGTACACAACATGAGTTTGACCACTCCCAAAAGTCCTATTCAAGACAGACAATTCATTAAGAGTACAATGGATATTTTTTGTTGGTTATAGCGACTCGCTTGATCACCAGCACACATTAACAAATAAAAAGGATGGTGGCTTAGAAAGAACGCGCTTGTCTAAAACAAATAGGCGTGGCTTAGCACAAGCCTAATAATAGAGTGATAGAATACTGTTAATAAATATACTATGGTTTCAACTTCACGTGCTGAAAGACGGGGAATAATTCAATATGCCTAACGCTCACAGTTAGGTAATAACCTCAATTACTTACAGTAGAGCGAAGAAATTACTTTCACATTGAGTTAGCTTTAACAAATTGTGAGTGACTTTCCGATACTCCACAAATATTGCATATTCTTTTAATTTTTTTATTCTCCGTTCGTTATCTAATGTATCTAATTAGTTGTAAGTAGCCCAAAAAACTGCTAAAAACTGCAAAAAAAAAAGCTGTATACGGGCCTTAGTAATTATAGTGTAATCGGAGCTGAGGGGAATTCATATAGTCACCACGATTGGCAGGCGGGTTGACGATTACAGTGTTGGTGCCAAGGGTATGTATTCTCAGACCTCTGATGACTTTTACAGCAGGCCCATATTCTTTGCCGGGGCCACCGCAGGCTGAAGACTGTACTTACCCATTTCATGTTGTTAACTAATTATTAAATTACATCTAAATTATTATACATTTATTTTTACTTTTGTCGCGTACAAATAATAAAATGTTTATTATGTTACTTCATATAGCGGTGTAACAAAAGAAATATCAAAAGTTCTCTTTATTACTCCCGAAAATAAAGCAAGAACGAAAAACTAGTGAATTAAAACAATATTCCGCGCAAAAATGATTCACAACGGAGCTCAGGTGCGGTCGATCGATCACTGAATCGAGTAAAGTGTGTGCGTAACAAAGTTTCTGCGAATTAATTTATAGCGTAGGTATTGGAAAAACTTTCGTGGCAGCTAACGCGGAAAAAATAAATTACCTCGTAATAAATCACAGCCTATTGTAGCTGACCATTTCACTTTGCTGGCGGTTTGTTAGGTTTATTAGGCACCCACAATTATTAGCAGGTCTTGTAACTATGGTCATCGACAGTTTGAAACCTTCCACTATTAGACATAAGTCTCCTTTTAACATTGGTATTTTTATAACTTGCGTACGTCGTAGGTACTATACATTTCAAAACCGTTAGTGCCTGCATCAAAATAATAGTATACGTGAGTTAAACCAGTGTTTTGAAATGTATCGAAGGCCTTTATCTCAACGCTTGGTAGAAAAGATGGAGATATCAGTATTGACAAAAGACAAGCGTGCCACCGTTTGCCAGGACTACTAGGATTGATGATGGATTTAGAATCATACTGTTTTTCGCTTTAAAATCATTATGGGGTAGCTCTTGACTTTTAGGTTTGTCTCGCTCTAACTAAGCTAGAAACGTGGCAAGACATTTGGTGCCAAATTTCAACAGGATGGTGGTCACAAGCAAGAGGATATTGACAGGTCCACATCAGTGTTGTGATCAGTGATCATTCCAATACCAAAAGTTAGCGATTCTGTTGCCCGGGGTAGAGCACTACTATGAGGTGGTTCACACCTACCCCATTAGCATCTGATGTAACGATATAAACATAATTTAAGTTAAAGTACATCGACATATTAAAGCAATTTTATATATCATTATTATTATTAAAAAAAAACATAAGTAGACCTTTTGTTGAGACCCCAACAACTTTTATGATATTCCCAGGCTGCAATGGGTCGATTCTGAAGCCGCAACAACATTATTGCTATTGTATGACGGAGAAGCGTTTGGCTTTTATCTTACTTGGTATCTAGTTAAGATAAGACTGAAGGTCCTGTGGTGGATACACACTTGACCCGAAATCCTCAACAGGAAACCTCAACTGGCTATCTTACCTCTAAATGCCGGAATACAACAATTTAGAATGACTGTGATGGCAACAGACATGGGTAAAATGGCCAGACGGACTTAAACTAAGTTCTACCACCAACCAAAATACCAATACAGCAATGTTACTTTCACAAGATACAAACCTCTAAGCCACGACTCGCAGGTACATTCTACTCTTTTATTTACCTACAACAAGGTTATCCGGATTTACGTCGACCTTCATAATTGCTTTTTCAACTTCCAAATCCTTTCCGCCATTCGTTCCCGTTAAAAATGGTTTACGGTGTATTTATTCAACTTGAATTGTATTTCTAGAGAGTTGTGAGGTGTAATTTTGAAGTTCTTTTTGACTACATTCACACCAATTGAGATAAACAGTTAATAAGAGTACAAAAACAGACTGGAGCACCCACGCCAAAACGTCTCGATAAATACTTTTTTTTTTATTGCACGACGGGGAAGCGTTCGGCCTTCATCTCACCTGGTTACGAGTTGAGATAAGGCCATAGGTGGAGGTGCACTTCACCCGGAATCCTCAACAAACTGAGGAACTGGCTATCATACCTCTAAATGCCGGAACACAACAATTTTAGAATTGTTGTTATGGCGACAGAATTATGTAAGATGGCGGTAGTTAGCCAGGTCGTACCAGACAAACCTACCACCAACCAAACCAAGCACAATATATTGTACTCCCCATGGCGATCGAACCATCGAGCTCTGGATCTGAAATCGGTACCTCTTTAGCCATGAAATCCTCTCCATCCAAAGGTTGTCTGGAAGAAATCGCTTCTTAGTGATAAGACCGCCTATTGTATATACATTTATTTTTAAGTTATCCAGTTTTTAATTTTAAGGTGTGCAATAAAGTATTTTTCATTCATTTCATTCATTCATTCGGTGGGTTGAACCACTAGACAACAGGCGGCTAAAATTTCAAAAGATATTTCAAGTTTTCACACATATTCAAGACTTCAATCTTATTCACCCCTTTTGCAACCCTTATTTTGAATATAGCAGATAAATTGAATAATAAATTTCAGCAAATAAAAACAAGTTAATTGTGAAGTCAAGCTCCTTCAACAGTATGCCATACAAGACATTATTAAGCGTTTTACCTTCATAACGCGTTCCTTTCTTACAAAAACCACCCCTATTAAACAGTTAAATCTATATTTTAATAATGTACAGCCGATACTCTTTCAAATAATTCTCAAGAACTACCCAAGTGTCAAAATAGTCCTCATACATATTGATGAGTATGAATATAATCTCTGCATATTTAAAATGTTTAATGATCGGATCAGCCATTCAAAACATATGGGCGAAATTTTTTATTTATTTTCACAACAAAAACTACCCCACTTATCAAATATCCCCCGCGACAATCAAATTCTATTTACGTTATTTCTTTACAGTTTAAATTTAATGAAAATTGTATAACGCGTTCGAGAGTTGCCGTCACAAACATTGCCACATACATACATAAATACATATATACAGGTAAGTTTTTTTCCAGGGCCACTGAGGCCAAGTCTGAAACCGTGAGAGTTATCGAAAAGTCATGTTAGGAGTTACGTGCTCGATTTCATAAAAAATAAGTTCTGCATCAAAGAACATCTAATTTTTTTATAGTTTATCTAGAAAAGTGAATTTTTGAAAAAAAAAAATTGCATTTATGTGTTCTTTGTTTATAATAAAAAAAATGTATGATGACTATGTGCCCAAAGTTGTTGGAACGATTAATCCGATGACGATTCAATTTAAGCTCATCACGAACAAAAAATTAAGCAAAAGAGGATTTAATAGCTTAGCTTACGCATAGTCTGAACCTTTTCTAAATGCATAAAGTTGAATTTCTAAATTTTTTAATTTTGAAAGCGTTAACCTAACCTTCTCTCACCGTAAATATTGCTGGCGCGCGAAGTGGTGGTGGAAGGACTTGAAGAAGTATAGCGCCAAGCAGTCCGCTGTATTGCGTTGGTTCGCGGAAGAGACAGTGCACTCTAAGTACGCTCTCTCCATCGTAGACCTCATCCTTGTCTGTGGTAGTCCCTGGACAAGTATGAAGGTCAAGTTTCCTCGTTTTATGTAAAATAAAACAGTGGCACTCCGGGAGTGCCGACAGAAGTAAAACTTCAAATTCGTCGTACCGATAGGTAGAGGCAGTCTTCGTAACCATACCTCTTAGTGACAATATGTTTAAAGACTCACGTTATCTTATGATTCTAAAATGTGTCAAAAGTGGTGTCGGTAAGGTGTATGGTGTCATGAGTTCAATGGTTTATTCTCATCTCAAAAATTTTCAACGCGCCTAATTAAGTTTTCACGTCAAAAATATTTTTCAGGCATGTAATAAATATGGGATTTTATGTATGATATTTGATATATAAATTCTACGAATAGTTAAAGTATAGTAATAAAACCATCAATCAAGCCATTTTTTTTTATATATCAGAAATGGCTTATGATAGGCAAATCGGTATCTACAAAATACGTGATGAATACAATAAAATGTGGTGTGACTGAACCCTGACGAATAAACGTTCGCGGAGGTAAAACTTTTGAAACGTCGAAAATTGTTGCAAGAACAATTTTATCCGCACTGCTTAAGTAAATGCAACGTAGACTAGGGATGAATTTCCCGGTCGACTCACGAGCTTTTTATGGTTTAATGAACTTAACTGCCTTCTGCATTATCATGAAACTTTGATACACTTGGAAACCTCGTGCTGAGGGTACATTTGGCACCTGCAATTCAGACATTTCTCTCGTTTAACCGTGTTGCCTAAAATTAAACTCATTTGGTGCTAAATGGGTCCGCGGGGAGTTGAATTAAAAAACTAAAGAGATTTCTCTCGCAGTTTTATTTGGAAAATGTTTTTGTTCCCGTGAAATATGAAGTAGCGTGAATGCATGTGCGCAGTTACAGTACATGCAAGCAGGTGTATCCGACTGTTTTATCTTTTGTTGAAAGCCGAATTTAACCGTGGGTTTTGACCTGTACGAACGAATCTTTGCTTAGCACCAAATATGTATATGTGAATTGCCCCATACATTATTTGTAAAAAAACTAATTCAAAAATGGATGAAATATATTCAAAACCACATTATTTTTACCTTTTTAAAAAGTCAAATTTTCCGCCTTGTTCTTAGTCGCAACCGGCACATAAGGAGAGTTAGGTTAGTTAGCTAGTTAGAATTTTTCAGATCCATATACTGTCCGTATTTAATTATTTTTAGTGTTTAGAGTAACTTAAATAACGGAATCTTGATTATCATGTCCGTCAATATCATAGTAATCTTGGAGAACTTACTTACTTACTTATCAAGTGTATAGAGATGTCCTGACTTAATATTCATCAAAGAAAGCATTCAGAAAACAAGAGCCAAATAAAACGTAGGAAGCCATTGAAATCAAGCTCATCTTCAGATGAACTTCTTCACAACTTTTTCAATTATTCTAGAACCGAGAGCGAGAACTACAAGCTCATCGGCACTGAATACCTGTCCAACTTGGATGATTTAAGTGGAAGTATTTCACGACAAATAATTATTGAACATTCTTATTTTCTGTTTAATATGAGTTTATTTTTATGAGTGTTTATGGTACTTAGCTTTTCGTTGCTTAGTGAGACCATCTATTGATAGAGTAATTATTTGATATTCGTTTTATATTGATACTAGCTTTTGCTCGCGGCTTCGCTCGCGTTAAGAAGTATTATTATTAATTAGGTATAGTTTTGGCTGGCTTTACTTTTGTTTAGCGTGTGTAAAAAATTAGGGCCTACAAAACTTAAAAACGACAGTACATTCTTCAACTTCTCCATCAACGTTCAGATTTTCTTAAGCCATTTTTAAAAAGTCTAACCGACAAAACACATACTTAAACCAAACGAAAACAAAACAAATGCCAAATACAAAGCAGAGTCTATATATATACACATATATATACCAAAACTACTAAACCGAAACAAAACAAATGCAAAATCTCAAAATCCTTTCTTAGGGGATGCCTACGTCATAGTAGCTTTATGTATGCAAAGTCTCAGCCCGATCGGTTTAAAATTGACAAAGTTTCATACAAACTTTCATCCCCTATTTTATCCCCTTGGGGGTAGAATTAATCAAAATCCTTTCTTAGCGGATGCCTACGTCATAACATCTACCTGCATGCCAAATTTCAGCCCGATCCGTCCAGTGGTTTAGGCTGTGCGTTGATAGATCACTATGTCAGTCAGTCAGTCACCTTTGAGTTATACGAGTATATATTTAGAAGAAGAAGATAGAAGAAAAAGATTAGTCGTATATATTGTTTTTTAAACGGTTCTAGCGATCGTTATCGTTATCGCGTCGGTTATGCTCAGAGTATCTTTAGAGTAACGTTTTGCTGAGATTTACAAACCTTTTTTAAAAAAATGCGTATTTAAGTACGTGATAATGTCACATTTTTTGTGTTTTTTTATACAACTGTTGGAACAAGTAGGTAGTCCACCTGATGTTAAGTGCATGTCTTGTCTATAACAATGTCTTACTGCGTAGGTCACATCCGCAAAGAAAATAGGCTACATGACACTGCATTGCACCCGTCAACTTGAGGCATAAAGATGATTACAATGATTTTGATCTTGAACGTTATTTAACAATAATACATTTATTAAATAAAAAGTACAATTAAACTAACTATGTACAAAGAAATCAGTCAGATTACTAAGGTCCGTTACAAACGGCCTATAGGTAACTCAACTGTTCCAGACCAGTACCAGACGGAAGCGTGCCCAAGACACTGTCTGCATTGCCACGCTGACTAGCTATGCTAATTCGCTGGCCTAAATAAGAGCCAGTCCTTGGGTCCACGAGTCGCCTCAATCAAAAGCCCCGCAAGATTTTTGAAAACCCGGAGGGCACCGGCTCCCCACAAGGTCTCCACCCCAAAAGGCTCAAATAGGTAAACTCTGTCGAGACCACTATATTTGCGCCTTTTGTGATCCTCGGCCAAATCAGCCGTCGCACCAGCCCTAACTGATGTCGAAGGCAGATGAGATGGCGCTAGGGTGTCGACGCAGGTAGCGTCCCACACCAAAGGCCTACCCATTTCCCAAGGGACAAGAGTCAAACCGTCGGGCCGCTTACCATCATCACGTAACCATTCACACACGACCATTCGGTTCAAGAACGGCTGGAACATTAACACTGGTAAAAGTTCGACGGATAATGTCATTAAGACTTGCGTGGCGCGAAATCCTGCCGGCAGACCTTGTGCGCGAAAGTCTGTGAAAACCAAGGTGAGACTGGTGAGAGGCGCAGCATCTTGCACCCAACCGAAGACAAGTGGCAATACGGAAAGTTACAGGATCCATAAGTGTACCGGTATTGTAAGATGGATGTGCTTGCAGCCAAAGACCTGATTCCCATTTTGAAACAGCTAAGAGACGAGCATGATCTGTGGAGGTTAAGCACGTATGTAACAGATAGTTCCGTGTCAACTCGCACAGAGACCCGTCCCACTGCCGTTGTGCCGAAACGTGTTTTGGGGGATCGGTATTAGGACAAGCACTTATGCCAAGCATTTAAGGCCTCGTCAGTCAAGGGAGCCGCAGGTCTTGAAAACAAACCCTGACGTCTTCTCTGCCTAGGACTCCCGGCTCCTACCCTCTACAAAACCGCAGAAAGCGGAGATCTTCTTTTTTTGAAATTATAAAAATAAATATGATTTCGTAGTTTGACAGTTTTTTTTTTGAACGTTAATGCCGCTAACCTTTAGCAACATACAACGAGTTGGTATAATAAGAGTATCGTTCTCGATTTTCATCATAATATTTAGGTAATATTTTGTAGGTCACATTCTGTAGGGACAATAGAAATATTTTACGCGAACGATGCCAGCCACTGGTGCCATTATACAAGCAGCAGTATGAATAATTCAATCATGTTAATTCCTTCGTGCTCTCATATGAATTTATTTAAGGAATCTAATACCACCGCCGTTTAAATGAAAACTTATCATCATGTAGTCTGGTGGTCAAACAACAAGACAATTGGTGGTTTGCGGAGGCCCTGGCAAAGAATGGAGCCCCTCTCTTACTGCCCACAGATGACGTAAGAGGCGACTATGGCAGCGTCCACCCTGCTACTAAGCACCATCTCTGCGATCACCAAAACCTAAACCAAGGGTTATTACTATGGAAAATTGTGTTTGTACCTGTGTTTATTGTACTCTTTATGAAAAGTTTTGTCCTGCAGTATAATTGTTTAAGCGGTGATAATGATGATAATGATAAAGTTTGCGTACAATACAAAATTAATCTACGTACCTACCAGCAACATGACATAACATTGTTGTTAATTAAAAAAATTCCTATGTTCCTCAAACAATACTGTTCCACGATTGTAGGATTCTGTAGCAAGTTAATATCAAATTAGCTCGTTTTTTAGCGTTATGCATTCAGATTGCGGCACTAAACCAAAGGCTCAGCTACCCTCAGTTTGGTTTATTTCACCATTGTATTTTGCCTATAGTCATAAACTAACAACTGTAACTTTTTGTTCGCTCCCATATATCAAAATCCTTGCCTAAAATATAAGTTTTCTTTTTACAATCCGTCCCATTTCTTCACCGCCAATAGATCATGCGACACTTTATGTGGATAGGATAACGCAGAGTGAGAAAATTATATAGATACAGCTGTATATTTTCAACTGCGTAATATCTGCTTCGTAGAGACAAGTTATATAAGTCGTATCAGCTTGAACCCCCAACCATTAGAGTTAGATTTATAACTAATTCAGTAAGATATGAGTAATTTTTTTTATGCCAAAGCATGGATAAAATAAAAAAATAAGAATGAAGATGCACGACAAAGGTCATAAGAAGTAGCATTTTTTTACACTACATGGAGACGGAACAAGCATGCGGGCCCCATGCTGATGACCTGATGTTAAGAACAACTCTTGCCTCTAAGAAAACCTCACTGCGTAGGTCATCAAGTAAATGACCTACACTGCACTGCATTGCGCTCATCAACTTGATGTATGGAGGTGTTAAACCCCGTGTGCCCGTAATTTCACCAGCAACCATCCATCAAACCAAAACACAGCAATGCTGCTTGGCGGTTGAAATAGGTATGTTGGTTGTATTTCCTCGGCCAAGCCCTTTCACAAGTAACTCTAGTACTCTTAAAACTCAACCGTCATTCGATTTTTAGAACCTTCCCGGCACCTATTTGCCGTTTTCAAGTGATTACGATACGAGGAAAAAAAATCACTATGCATGAGTTTTTTGTCACCTAGCT
Source organism: Venusia cambrica (assembly GCA_951394065.1). NCBI lineage: Eukaryota > Metazoa > Arthropoda > Insecta > Lepidoptera > Geometridae > Venusia > Venusia cambrica. Next base: position 13,118,363 of record OX596043.1, on the reverse strand, counting down.
CATAAATTTAAAAGTGGAATATAAAACTGGTTTAAATGATATCGTGCTCAATCTTACTACTCCAAGGCAGAATAGTTTTTTCTGTTGACATAAATCGTTCGCCCCAGAGTTCACCCTATGGGAATGGCAAGCGTTCCGGAAGCGCTAGGCAGAAGGCTCTCACGCTTCGAGTAATTTATGTATCTGTATGCAATACTGTATGATAAAGCGCGTGATACTGTAAATAGATGTAAGTGTCATGACTCGAAATTGATGGGCTGATCGAGACTGTCGAGAGATGGTGATTAGGAAAATTATATTTTATTATTTTAGAATAAGGACAAATGTAAAATGTTTAATATATTGTAAGCACTTTTTGAATAAATACTCTGAGAAATACTCTGAAATAAAGTTTGATTAAGGAAAAAAATATAGAAATCAGAAGAATCTCTACTTAAGCAGCTATCTGCCCTTGAGCGGCGTTATGGAATACGGACCTCACGTTAAAACTTGCGTTTCTATAACTGAGGATCCCCAAGAAGTACATCGACAGCACAAAAGTTAATTTCAACCAAAATTTACAGATCCTTGTTTGTGCAACCCATTTTGTGCTTGTTCAAAATTCAATGTTTTTGTAGAGCGTAAATTCGTTTTCCGGTTTAGCTTGTAGCGCTGCAGTTTCCATCTCAAAGTTCTTAATGACCAGACCTTGTTTAAAATTAAAATCTCCACTTGACTATGAATAGCACCTAAATTATTTTACAAACTGACAACTGAACTTTTGATATTCGTTCTACAATTTTAGAAGCTCTGGTTCTATTTATAAAAATAAGTGAAATTGGTGATGCCTACACACCCAAGTACCAGTCATCCAAGATACATTTTCAAGTTTCCGAGATACATTTTCTAACATCATCGCGTAAACAAAATTTTTCCGGAACATAAATTCTGCAAGCCTTATTCCTGAAAACACTCCCTGTTGGTAACATACAAGTTTCATATCGATTTTGTAACGAAAACACGAAAGCCTCCTTTGTACCAAGCTACACCGGTGAAATAGGCAGAAGATATCGTTTTGCATTGTTTTCAACAGAATAACTTAATATGCATACGACATAATCACAGTCTGATAAAGTTTGGCGCGACCTACTAAACAAATGTTAATATTTGTAAATAGCCTTGCAAATAGCCTTTATTTCTATTATCTTATCTATTTCTAAGCTTTATTCTTGAATTTACTTCTGCTCGCGGCTTGGCCCGTGTGGTACGCGGATAAAAGTATATATATATAAATATATATATGGAATAAACAATATAAATCGGGTTGTAGAATAGATAATAAACTTTTTTGATGCTTTGTTGGCAGTTTTACCTTCACCGGTGTAAAAGATATGTTGGAGAATCCAATCAAAATAAACTGCGCGCGTTCAGTGCATGATAAAAAGTTTGGTCCCCGTCATACAATAAAAAAGTAGTTCACTGGACCCGTTTTATTATTTTGAAATATTTCTTTCCTTTATTGTGTGCAACCTTGGCAGGTAGGTACTTACTTCACCCTCGGGACAATATATCTAACGTTTCCCTGTGATAAGTAGCTCATACAAGATATACTGATTTATATGGGGCAAAAAATATTGCTCCCGATACAGGAATCAGGGGTTGATATACTCAGACCATGAATGAATTGAAAATTCTAGCGATAATAATATATAAATATTACTTACTAGACATTTTACTCAACGCCACCCAGGCCGTGGGACCCACATACCTATTACGATGAAAATTAATACTTTGATATGTTTTTTTTTGAAGACAGTATATTTTATTATTTTATGTAATACCCAAACCCAGAACAAACATAATTATACTATATGAACTACACACATGTGTTATTTATATATATTATATATATATTTAATGTCTAGTTTGTCCTTGTGAGAATCGAACCCACAACCTACAGCGTGGAAGGTAGAACTACTACCCACTAAAAATACCTCGCATTGAGCCTTTATAGATGTGGTGTTAGCGTATCCCATGGACAGTGCACCGCACTAACGCATGTATACTTAAGGAGCTCAACGTCAAGACTAGAATCCCATCACCGTAATGTTTTCGGAGAATCTTTGGGTTTTTCGGTAATAACCTGAAAAGGCACGAAGTAACAGGCAAAGTTAGTTGAAGGGTGAGATGAAGGCCAAGAACTTCCCCGTAGTACAATAAAAAAAAGGATAAGGGAAACTATGGAGAACACGGAGCCCTATGCGTTGTAGTGTTCAAATCCACTTAACGCTGGAATCTAGCGTGAGCGGCGCCATTCAGGTCGAAAACAGATCCCGATGGAGACACATCGTGCATTCAAATATCTTGCACAGGTCTCTCCTTGCATAAGCACCCTCACCTTACTGCTGAGGAAGAAGGAATTTAAGGCATGAGGTTTTTTATCCGATTCCTAATTTCTATACCTAAGTGTTTCTGATTTACGAGTGGGTCGCCAATGGTCCAAAAATAACAAAAATCTGTTATATACAAATCGATGTGGGTATGATAGATAGATAGATAGATAGATAAACTCATAAATGTACACTAAAAAACAAAAATAAACAGACAAGCCAGAAAAAAACTTGAACAAGGGCTTAACTTTTAACTAATTTTTACTGCCCATTTAGGGCAATTTAATCGCTAAAAGCTATATGTTTCAGGCAACCTTTCTATGGAAAGGACAGCTAAGGGCAGACAAAGTGATGTACTAAATAAACATTAATTTTATAAATGTATGTGTGTGTACCCTATGGATTCTTTATATGAATGAAAATACATGTATGTGTGTAGGTACGTTCCCTATGGACTCCCTATAGACAAAATGTAAGCCAAAACCCTTTTTGCCAAAAATCACACTACCTACGCCATTCGCGCAATATGCTTAAAAAAGGGGTCCTAATTTTCTCTTCACAAATTAGTATAATATTTTGGGCCACCGTGATAATTATTAGTTATGAAAATTCGCGACTTTACCAAGTAAAACGTAGTAGAGTTTACTGATTATCAATGTGCCAGTCAAACGTGGAGATGGTGGAAAAACTTTGCTCCTTTTTTTTAATGGAATGAAGGAGCACCAGACCACAGAAGCGGTTAAAAGTGTTTAAATTTATTTAGTTCAGTCAAACTATATTGAAAGCTGTTAATGATGATGATAGTGCATCTAATTTTTTATTTATTGCACGTTAAGATGTTTTGTTCAAGCAATATTTAAAACCCTGAGTAAATTATCACCCTCATAAATAAGGTGATTATTAAATAAAAGCTACATGTTTCTCTTCACTAGACTCTGAGATAAAAATATTCTTTTCTGCTGCAATAACACGCTGCCGAGTTTCGTGGAAGCTTGGGGTTGCATAATAAAGGGCGTGTTATAAAGTAGATGAACGTGATCTTCAGTTTATTATATGTGTAATAAGTACCAACATATAGAAACAACTTGGCTTCATTTAGTTCCCCGATTCGACGAATCGTTCACATTATAATGTACATGCTGGCTATACATTATTAGGATACTTCTCCCCAACACTGGCTGCTCGCTTAATCAATGTAACTGTGGCTAATGTGCCACATTATTTCGGAAGAAAGACAGAGAAAATGTAGCTGGGACGTGAACTAATACAAAATATTACACTATTAGTTTTAGTGAGTCGGATTGTGGGAGTGATACGCTAGACAAGACTGATTGACTTGACTGACTGATTGATCTTATTACACACTGAATCTTGAAAATATAGAGTCTCGCCGGAAAACGTTCTAATGCTTTCCTAAACGTGGACTCCATCTTGTATCTTCCTACACGTTTACTTGTTCGGCTTTCAGGCTACTAGATCTATTATCTATTATCACATTGCAATTTTATCGTTGACAAGCTTTACAGCTCTGTCTTCTGCGCTGTAGGTTGTGTGATGAATATAGATGTTTTGTTCTGTGTTTGGGTGTATTGTATGATAAGTACCTATGTATTTACAAAAAAAAAAGTATGTCAGTATTTTATTCGTAATCTAGTTCCCATATTACAAGCATTGCTTAGTTTGGGGCTAGATAGCGCTGTGTGCAATAAATTTCCTGAAATTAAAATGAATATTTTTTTTATGAGAGCTCGTATTACTCGCGTATGATGACTGACGTATGATCTCACACGCTGTGAGCGTAAGATTGTGGATTAGTCGCAAAATATCGTTTATTCAGTAAGATATTTCAGGATCTTTTTTATTCGACAAATTTACCGCCTGTATAAATTGTATATAATTTTTATATTTAAGTTATATATATATAACTTAGATATAAAAAAATATAAGTAGGTATACATACTAACCTAAATACTTAATACTATCTTAAAAATATTGATTACTTTCTAACTACTTAGTGGGCAGTTTGTAAGTACTGAGAAATTAAAATTTACTATCTAATAATCTGCCAACTAGTTTATCATTATGGTATAGCAAGGTGACTGCATTGACGTACGTTTAATAATATGCGTTCGATCATTTCTTAAAGCCACGATGGCTATTCAACTTTAGCCTCACAGCTCGGATGGTAGCTCTCCCTCCTACGCTATAAGTGGTGGGTTTGATCCCCACACTGGACATACATTGGTGTGATGAACATGTATATTACTTCGATGTTTGGAATTTTAATTTAAAAAAAATACTGCGTACGTATTTTATCTATTATTAATTTCAGTTCCGTGGACGACCTCAAGTAACCTGGCCACATTGTTTGTGTCCAGGTTGTTTGAGTTAAAAATGACCTAAAAGCCACAAACACAACAACGAAGGCAACCGCACGATGTGACGCAGACATACAAGGAGGTCAGACCCCAATTATACTGGAAATGAAAGCCAGGAGCAAGATGAAGAAGTTTGTCTGACAAAGAACCGATCTGACGTTGTGTAGGTGTCCCTTTATATTGCAAAAACTGGTACTGGGTCAAACAATACCATGTTTTTGGTGTAGGTTTCGGTTGCAGCTACAAATCCATCATAATTATGCTTCTGCCAGTCGCAGGTACCAGTAAATCCTTTTACGTTGAAATATGGTCCAGACTTTTTGCTTTCCAGTCTTTTTTATATGAATGTGGTAATTTTTGACATGATTTTACTCTTCAAGGAAATCCACATTTTGATTGTTAATAGATAAATAAGTGTTAACTGGTATCGAATCCTATAGCCCGTCTGATTCAATCGACGGCGCGTAAATCAATGTTTATGAAAACCTCGGAGATAGCGCCTCGGCCATGCCAAAGCCACCACTGGCCCGTTGTTCGTTTGAACATTAATTACGTCACAGGGAGCTGTCTCGTGAAATATGAACCTGCACCGATACCCCATTGCATTGATGCTTTTGAATTATTTATGAACTGAACATAACTGTAGCGCTGTGGCGTGGAATGTGTAACGAGATTGAATGCGTTTCATTATTGCATGGTGCTGCTAAAGCTTGATATTATTCCTCATTAGGGATCGCGTGCACTAGACGGCCAACGATTCGTCTAGTTGCAGTTGTAGTCGCGACTTATATGACAACTCAAATTATATGTTTAAAACTTTAGTGCTACTCCATTAACCTATTAATATAGCTACTCGTATTTTAGCAGCCTGTCTGGGGAAGTACCTCCACTTTACAGAACATTGCAGCGAAATAGCATTAAAAAAACTGAAGACGGAACAAGCAAGCAGCACCTTATGTTGAGTGCATATCTTGCCTATAACAAAGCCTTACTGCGTAGATCACATCTACAAAAATCATGACCTACGCGGCACTGTATTTCCCGTCAACTTGAGGCATAACAGTGTTGATCCTCGCGTGCCCGTAAGTTTACCGGAATCATACCCCTCAAACCGGAACACAGCAATGCTGCTTGGCGGCTGAAATTGGAATGGTACTTCCCCGGTCGAAACCTTTCGCAAGGAGGACTCTACTCTTTAAAAATAAAAAAAAATACCCACGACTTTTAACCCCTTCGAGGATTTTATATATAAATACATAGTGTTCTCTATGTTCTTTCGGTGTAAGTAAGTGAGTAAGTAAGGTTTCCACAGCTCCTTGAAATCTGGTTGTCCACCATCCATGGGCAACGGTAGCCGCTTTCAATCAGGTATATCTGATCGTAAACCTGCTTGCCACCTTGGTAGTATAAGTAAAACGATAATATTTTATTACAAGGATGAGATCCAGAGGTCCCGGGTTCGACCCCCAAGGAGAGTACAATATTGTGCTCGGTTTGGTTGTAGGACACGCCATAACAACAATTCTAAAATTGTTGTGTTCCGGCATTTAGAGTAAGTTAGCCAGTTCCTCAGTTTATTGAGGATTCCGGATGAAGTGCGCCTCCACCTTCGGCCTTACCTTAACTTGTAACCAGGTGAGATGAATACCAAGCGTATCTCCGTCGTACAAAAAAAAATCCGAGGAATAGTTACCCTGTTTGTCCTACTTTTTAACCTAACAACATCAATGTGTCTATGAGGTTAGTACGGCTATAGGCAGCTGTGAAGGTTGTACGATTAATATGCGCTCAGGGCCCAAGCTAGTCGTTTTCTTTGATAGCCTAGTGTGCCAGGCGCATTATTCGCCAGACTTTGTGGTGGTTCGCCGTCTAATCGACAAGGTCCTTTAAGAACATCGTGTTTGGTAAGTAGCGTAATGATCTCATTGTACATTCAGGGATAAACGAAAACAAATGAAAGCAATGTATCTTATAATAAAATATATTTGACATATATTTGTAGGTTACAAATATAAGTTTTGAAATTTAAGTACTTTTTTGATATTCGTTTGTTAAAATAAATTAAAATAAATGCACAGAATTGTGATTTATTAATAAATTGCGCTATAATTTTGTGCATTCATAAATGTATCTGGAAAAACACTAAACAGGAAAGTGAAAGTAGTTTATTTATTTATATAGACGAGTAGACGCTAGACACATACTAGACCTAGATGTCTAGTATATGTCTAGCAGTAGTTTTTTTTGTTATTTACTGAATTTATATGTGTACCTTTTTTTTATTGAATAAAAAAAAAACATACATTGATAATTAAAACTGTATGTCTGTACGTAATCTGTACACTTTTTTGGTACAGATTCTGATAAAAAGTTATGATTTTGTAAAGGGCTTACTTTAGTGTTGGAGCTCCATTGAAATGCTTTTACCAAGTCAATCCAGTGACCATTGTTAAGCGGAGCTCCAATAAAATGATTTGTCAAATCGTACTTTATTGTGACACTGCAGTTTGTGAAATAATGAAATATTGGATTGGATGTCAGCGCTGCATCGATTTTTCATATTTAAAATATAAAAAAGCTATGAAATGTTCCCCCAATCAAACTTTATCGACTTGTTTCGGGAAAATACGACCGATAAAAATGAATGTTTCATTAACTCTGCTGATACACGACGTAATAGCTGCCCTATAAAGTAAAAAGTTCAGCAGATTTTCCTGATTAGCGAGCTATCTGGTTTCCGTATGGTTATCGCTGCCTATCAATAACTTATTATGATTTTATTTCAAGTTTGTCAACGAAATTCTTTTTTTTTATTCTTTTTTGAAAGTGGTCGAGTCTTCTTCCTGTTGGACTACCCCGGGCAACGGAATCGCTGACTCTTGTGTGAGTAATCCCTGTATAAGTGTGGTTGGACCTGTTAAGATACCTTGGGACCACCCTCCTGCCGAAGCACACCACAACGGTTCACCGAGTTTCGTTGGTGGGCGAGGCTTTCTATGAAACTTCGCTCCATAGAACTCACTTTTGCCCAGACAAGAGGTAGTTCGTGAACAACCCATATTTCAAAAAATAAGAAACCAAAAAAAAAAATTTTAGGGTTCTTTCATGTCATCACCCACTTTTCAAATAAATTGAATTTTCACGGTGACCACCTATTAAGCAGGCATATCCCAGGCAATAAAATCAAGCAGATAATTATCCCCTTTTTAAGGATTTTTTTTATTAATGTTCGAGTTACTCGGCCTTCATCTCACCTGATTTTTCAAGTTATGATAAGACATAAGGTCCTCAACAAACTAAGGAACTAGCAGAGGTGAACTCTGGTCTCTACTCTTGACAAGAGTTAAACTCTTAAATTAATGATGGTGATAAATTAATTATTTAATTTTAATTTTTATATCCTATAGTCTGAAATAAAAAGTTTATAATATAATTTTAATTAAACTTAATTGTTGCCAGTTCGTTTAATATATGCCTATGCCTATGCCTATATATATAAACTTCATATTGGAATATAGCCATGGTCCTTTCGTTTTTTCTTTATCTTAAAAGAGTCGATCTCCGTAAATCTGGACAGATTAAATCAAGCCTACTGTTTCATTTCAAAGTATCCAATGTTAAATCTCACCTAATAATTAACGGAGCCATCAAAAGAGAAAATCTTATGAGGATTACCGTTGCCTTAGCGCGAGGCAAGATTGAGATGGCTGGTTCATTATATTATGACAAAACGTATACTAACGAAATAAGAAGAGAATAACCAATTCTTAATCGATAAGTCTGCAGTAATATCATGCATCACGAATAATTTTCGGAATTCTAGTGTTTTTAGTATGCTTTTTTTGGCTCGACCTAGTCGTTCTACCTGATATTCTGATATTCCACAATGCCTCAAATCCCGACTTTTCGACCAGTGTGTCTTACCCACTATGACTTACGGTGCCGAAACATGGACGCTCACCCAGGAGGCTGTGTATAGGATGAGAGTGGCACAGAGAGCCATGGAGCGCGCCATGCTCGGCATCAAACTAATAGACCGTATTCCCAACGTCGAGATCCGAAGACGAACGAAGGTCAAAGACATTGGGAACTGTATAACGGAGCTAAAATGGAGCTGGGCGGGACACCTGGCGAGAAGGACGGATGATAGATGGAGCAAAGCGATGACGGAATGGCTCCCAAGAACCGGATATCGGAATGTCGGTCGTCCAGCAGCAAGATGGTCCGACGATATTACCAGCATCGCTAACCTCACCTGGATGAGAGTGGCACAAGACCGTTGGGCGTGGCATATGCATAGGGAGGCCTATACCCAGCAGTGGGTGAAATCAGGCTGCGGATGATGATGATGATGAGTCGTTCTACGCAATCTACACCACAGTAGGTGGATTCGTGGAGATCGTAGATTCTCTACACTACCTACGTCGTAGACGCCCTACGCCAAATCCGTCGTAGACGTTCTACGGAATCCATGACACACCATCTGATATCTCGTAGATGTACGCCACTTTTTAGTAGACGCGCCTACGTCTACGCCATCTATAACATAGATTAGACTTGTTGGAGGAGGTAATTTTCGAAACTACTCGTCGTATTTCCAAAATTATTAAGACGTGATTTTTGAACTAAAATCTAATTTGATATAATTTTGTTTACTATTTTTTTACTATAATGTTACATTCTATATTAAATATTGCTTGGTTAATAAGTAAATGACTTGCTAATATGTAAGGCCTAGTTACTTAATAGCGACTTGAAATCTGAAGGGTGTGTCCTTGACAAAGTGTTGAGTGTATTATGTGTATTAGGTGTATTATGTAAAGATTTTTGACAATTAATTTTTCAATGCAAAGTTGGTTCAAATATATGTCTATGTGCGCATTTGACACATAAACATGCTCAGACGCTATCATATCGCTATCGTGAGGACACCGGCATATGCCTACGACGACCAAAAATCCGAAAGGCAGTCACAGGCTAGTATTAGTATTCCGCTAAGCAGCGATGCTTGCGAACCGTGGGCATGTGTCGAACATAAGTTTGGACGTTTTTCTGACTACCCCATTGTAAATGATGATCCACGCTCTGGATAGTGATCATAGGCGAATCCTCGGAGAAAAACACGTGTCTGTTTTTTTTTGTAAAGGTTTTGCTGTTTTCATCTTCAAACTGTGGATTAACCCAACTATCTTATCTCTAGCTAGTCCGATATCTGCTCAAACAAGTCCCGCAACTCTCCAAGAGCAGAGATTAACGGAATAGAGTTGGGCAGGATTACGCTGGATCAGCGAAGTATCGGAACTTTGAACTTTAGCGCGTGCTGTTACAGTTCAAAGTTCCGACGGCCCACGTTCAAGTTTTGGTTCGATACACGCCTTAGGCGGTGCGAGAACACACTCGATCTTTGGTAGTTCTATTAGGTGGAAAAACATTAACTTTTGAAGCTTGGTTAAGGTGACTTGTAATCACAGGATCGGCAATTATTGGAAACTTGTGTGTGAGTTGACAAGGAGTCACAGTCTAACTGAATCGACTAGTCCTAACCTAGACCTAAAACCGAGACTCATATGAAAGTGGTTAAAGTGATTTCCATCAGGTTGAGTTGTGGAGGTTTTATGGCTGGGATTACTATGGCCTCATCATCATTACTGCCTGAAAAAATCCACTACAAAACACAGCTTTAATGTAGTTAAAAACTCAATTTTCCATTTGACATGGTCTTAAGCTTAATAGCACAGCACTAACTTCGTTCAGGGCAAGCGGCGTTCCGCGCAAAGTCTAGCGAAGCTTTCTCCGGCCATTCCAGTTGCTAACATTATAAAATCTCCGCTATCATAGCTGTAACTGGAACGTACTGGGCTTTCGAGGCCGAGGTGTAATGGGCGTTGCTTTGTGCTGTAATGCTTTTCAATTTAACGTAAGTAAATTTCATGCGACAAACTAAAAAACTGTGCGAAAATTTGCCGTTAGTGATTTGGTTTTGTTGGGAACTTAATTACAAAACACACGATAGAAATACAAACAAAAGAAACATACAATGGATGGTCGTCTTATCGCTTAGAATCGATGTCTTAAGGCAACCTTTGGAAGGAGAGTATTCAAAATAATAAAAGAAAAAGCACATATGGTTTTGCACAGCTTTAAGTCTCGAAAAAAAGTTTGTATTACATTCGGTTTTTTTTTCTGGGGGATTTAAAACTTTTTATACTCACATCAACGTAAGATATATCCTAATATTATTTATTAAAGCATGTAAAATATGATAATGTCTAGAAGAATAAGGATACGTCAAGCAGGTAGATATTTCGTATCCTAAATGAATAGGTAAGATAAATGGGTGACACATTTCTTCATGCTATTTGATTTCCCTAAACTTTACGCGGTATATATATTTTTTTATTGTACGACGGGGAAGCGTTTTGCCTTCATCTCACCTGGTAACAAGTTGAGATAAGGCCGCAGGTGGAGGCGCACTTCATCCAGAATCCTCAACAAACTGAGCAACTGGCTATCTTACCTCTAAATACCGGAACATAATTTTTTTTGAAGAATCGTTACTATGGTGACAGAATTAGGAAAGATGGTAGTAGTAAGCCAAAAATGTACAAGGTAAGGTGGTCTAGCTAGAAAGACACAATTCATGAACGTTTGTTAAATTGCAAACTCATTTTGGAGTGGCAATTTGTACAAATAGGTACTATTGTAGCTTACAGTGGCCGATGATAGCACTCTAAAATCGATTCAGTTAGCTCCGACACATTCAAGCGGCTTATACGAGCTCGGTCCCAACATTGTATCGTGTCAACAAAGCACAGTAATTGTACAAACCAGTATTACAGCAGCAGAATAATAAAAATACTGGCAAGTGCGTAATGGACTCGTGTACGTCCCGCCTCTCTGGTCTAGTGGTTCGCCCACTGGTGTCAGATCCAGTGGTCCCCAGTTCGATCCCCAGGAAGAGTAAAATATTACGCTTGGTTTAGATGGTGGTCCTTCTTTGATTAAGTCCGCCTGGTGAGCTACCACCATCTTACCTATCTCTGTTGTTTTATCAATAATCTAAAATTGTTGTGCTCCGTCATTTTCAATAAAGATAGGTTGATTGTTGAGGATTCCCGGTGAATTCTTGAGAACTTGAACATCCGGTGAGATACTATATATATATTTTTTTATTGTACGACGGGGAAGCGCTTGGCCTTCATCTCAGCTGGGTACAAGTTGAGACAAGGCCGAAGGTGGAGGCGCACTTCACCCGAAACCCTCAAATAACTGAGGAACTGGCTATCTTTCCTCTAAATGCAGGAATACAACATTTTTTTTAAGTGTTATTATGGCGCCAGAATTAGGCAAAATGGTGGTAGCTAGCCAGGCGGACTTAAGCAAAGCCACCAACCAAATCAAGCACAATAATTTAATCCCCCTGGGGATCGAACCCGGGACCTCAGTGGGATCTACCTCCCAGTGGTCTACCCCGGGCAACGGAATCGTTGACCTTAGTTAATAGTTTCAGTTGAATTATTACTTCCTTGGTGGTAGGCCACCTGACTTGCAACGCCATGCTGAAGTCCGGCGCCAAGCTGTTTTTTGGGTTCCGTCGGTGTGTGAGTGCCAATGCCTTCAATAGACATCTCGTAGACTTCAGCCTCGCCCAGGTAATGACCAGATGAGACTTGAGCTCAAGAGTTTATGCATATCCAACTTAAAAATCATAATCAGAACAATAGCCAAGCATGTCAAATTTGTTTTTATTTAGTTTCGGTGCGCATGCTCATGCTTTATTGATTTGTTTACTTTTACGAAAAAAATAGGTGGATTGTATTTAATGATGCCAAATCGGAGTCCACTGTAATTGATTTTATTTAGAAACAACTCAACAAAGCGTTTAAGTGGATCAGAAGATTTTTTTATATTACACGGTTCGCATATCTACATAATTTTGTAGCAAATACTCTGTATACAGTAGTGTAATGTATTCGGCTAAATATCTCTATTCGTATAAAAAATAAATACGACGGCGCAGCCTTAGTTAAAGTTTCTTTTGGGTACGGAACCTAACAACGAACTTGGTTTCCAAGGAGGAAAAGTTTTTATTTACACAAACACCTAATTTACCTATAAGTGTTTCGGAAGAGAAGTTAGAAATTTTTGCCGTTTTATATCTGCGAAAAAGTTCCCGGGGTATTTTCATTAGGTGAAGTTGTAAAACGTATATAAATTTTAATGATTTCAACAACTTTAGGGAGTAATGAGTTTTCGGATCGGCTCCGTGCCCCTCGCAGGCATGAACGATGTGAAAACTCGACAAAGTTCAGAGTGACGAATCACCCGAACCCATAAATACTGGCTGAGATAATGAGTTACGATAAATAGGAGTCGGAAACGAAGACTTCGAGGTAATTAACACATTGACAGTCATTTTTCGAAAGCTAAATTTTGACAGATGTGAGTGGTAAAAATGTACAGGTATTGTCACACACTTCTCACAAAATAAGGAAAAATACAATAAAATACAATTCTAAAAATTGTTGTGTTCCTGCATTTGGAGGTAAGATAGTCAGTTCCTTAGTTTGTTGAGGATTCCGGGTGAATTGCGCTTCCACCATCGACCTTATCTCAACTTGTAACTAGGTAAGGAAGGCTTCCCCGTCGTAAAATAAAAAAAATATATAATAAATAAGCATTTTTATACACTTGGTATTATAGGCAGCCCTCTATGATGCAGAGGGTGTATGGGAGCAGAGGAGAAAGCCGCGCACGTTCTTTTAGAGTGCAGTAACGTGATGTCAATATTTACCTGAGGACACCTAAGAAAGCCTGCACCGGCATCAGCGACCTACTGGCCTTCTTGGAGGACATCGGCTGCCTGGACTAACAAGAACCCAACCGTCACGCAGAAAGAGCTAAGTAACAAGTAAGACGGGTAAAGAATGTGTACAAATCTGGCTATCGAACTTTGGTAACAATTTTCGATACTATTATTATTATAGACCAGCAGTCAACACAAAAACGTATAAAATTATTAATTAAACGACCTCGTGTGTTTTCGTAAATGAACATGCAAAGCAAACAGTGCAGCAAAACGGAAGCAATAAAATATATCCCGTATTTTCTAAACGGGCCACTGTATTCGTTGTACTGCGGAAAAATATATCACTGCGGCCACAGCGGCCCTCCGAGCGTCGCTTGCCTTCAGAAACCAGAGCTATATAACATTTCATTAGCGGTCAGCCGAGACGTTCCGGTTACACAGACAATAAATTTTCATTTTTGCGAGAGGACAAGTGAAAGAAAAAGATAAATAGACGGAGCATGAACGAAAAGTAAGACGAACACGTAACGCTAAAGCGTTATAGAGCGGTTGAGACCAGGAAAAAGTGCGTATACTTGCTCAGAAAAATGTTGGTGGAGGTATGGTGTGTATTTATTTATATGAATTTGTAGTATAAAAAACAGGATTAACGTAAAATATTGATCGGAATAAACTTGAACAGTATTCGAACCTAGGATATTCAACAACTCTCTTAGTAACTTTAGCTATCGTGTATCCACACTGTTTAAATACAATCCCAGTTATTTTAATACATGACAATGTATGAGCCCCATTCCCATCGACATTATCAATTCAAAAGCTACTCTGTTTGCTTATTGGTTTAAAGGAACAAACCGAAATCTTGTTAGAAAAAATACTGCACGGGCACTGGTGTGTATTACAGGTTTGTTTCAAACTTACCATAGGCACCAGTCTCACACAAAACAAGTTACTCTAAACTCAAAGTTTTTTTACTATGTTACTAACCTTTTAGTAAAAGAAAATAAATTAACATTTGATTTTATTTTATTTAAAAGCCACAACCTAAAGCTTCGCTTGGCCAGAATCGAAAAAGTAAGTAAACAGCAAATACGCTGTTCTTCACTTCATATTATTATTTATCTAAGTGTGGCACATTTGCCTGAGGGTCGCATAACTATTCGTGGCACACGCCGGCTAACCGAGGCCCTCACTGAGGCAAAATATTTGATTAAAAAGAATTCTCCGAAAGTGACTCAGTAAATATTCAGAGAATTTTATTGAAGCTATTTATTGGATGTTGGGTTCTTCAAGTAAATAACGACATTTTTGCGATAAAGATTGTAATGATTCTTTGCAAGCTAATTTGAATACTTTATCAATGTATTTAGTATCAACACACTTGGTTACAATATTTTCAAACGATATATCGCAATTAAATTCACAACCTACGGCCTACTACGAAAATTGAAAAATGGCAAACCCCATGACGGATTTTAAAAATATCAGATTTTTGTATTTATAAACGTGTATTCCGTGATTTTTCGGATCCGATGACGTTCGTTTTTCGTTTTTCTACCTCTGCAGTGGGCTGTGATTATTGTGTCCTTTTAACATTTGTATTTTGAATAATTTTCTGTAAATGAATGCTTAACCAGATTATAAGAATCGTCGTTTAACCTTCAAATATATATGGATGTTTCATCTCAAAATTAAAAATAAACTCTTTTTGGAAAAAAAAGGAACCGACTTCACCACTAAAAACTTACAAATTACTAAGCGGTTCAAAAGGTCTTCTCTAGTGACCGTAAACACCAAAGGAAAGCAGAATACGGAATATCGTTTACTTGGACGACATATATTTGCCAGTTATTTTGATATAAAAACCAAACTACTGAACCGATTTTGATAAAATTTCTAAGGGACCACCTCGCGAGTATGGGCTACCAAACGTAACAAAGAATCATCAAAATCTATTTCGAATTGGCGGAAAAATCAAATAACAAACAAACAAACAAAAAAAAACACCCGAATTGAGAACCTCCTCTATTCCTATTTTGAAGTCGGTTAAAAAAGGGAAGAAAATAATTTATAGGCATTTATTACATTTGAATATGGAACGTCCGCTTTTGATCAAAATAAGGCTCAAGGGCTCTATTTGCAATGAACACATGAAAAGAATATACGCACAAGTGACATGGTCCACTGATAAACATTTACATCGAAATATGTCCCCCTAAGTATATCAGATATTAAGTTTTAGGTACAAATCATCAAAGAAAACAAAATTGCAGTCTCCCGCCTACTAATAATAAATTAATAAAGACATAATATAATCAATATAAAGGCTGTCACCGCCACAATTCCCCTTATTACCCCAAATCTGCTCGAACCCTCACACATCCATTAGGGAGCAGGAAAGCCTCTAATTACATCAAAGTTTAATTATATTTCATCACAGATACCGCAGAGCCTTTGAATGAAAAGTTAGCCGTGGCTGTGGCTTCGAATTGATGCCCATGAGCGAAGTGCTCATATACAAATATTAATATTGAATGTAGCACCCGTCATGCTTTTCCTTGTCGCGATATTGAAGCCGCTGATAATATTGTCTATTACAGGGAAGCCGAACGAGCGTTATTTGAAAAATAGCTCCGCGCAAATCCAATGCACGGGTGGATGGGGTATGTATCATTACTGTTATATTCTATAAAAAATAACGTGTTATATTATAATGTTGGTCGTCGACAAGACAAAACCGAAACTGCTCTGTGCTTTTAACCGCCTCTGTGGTCTAGTAGTTTGCCTACCGGTGTCAGATCCAAAAGTCCCGGGTTCGATCCCAGGGGGACAATCTTGTGCTTGGTTTGGTTGATGTTGGAACTTTCTTTAAGTTCGTCTGGCTACCACCGTCTTACCTAATTATGTCGCCATAAACCCAATTCTTAAATTGTTGTGTTCCGGCATTTATAGGTAAGATAGCCAGTGCCTCAATTTGTTGAGGTTTCCGGGTGAAGTGCCCTTCCACCTTCGGCCTTATCATAACTTTAAAATCAAACCCAGGCACCTGCCCGTCGTACAATAAAAAAAATGGGTATTATTATTTTTGTAACTAAGATTTTCTTTTCGTAAACGGCTATAAAATAAAAATCATTTTCCACTTTCGTAGCTGAGTTACGTATCCAGCTTCGAGCGTGTAAAACGTTTTTTATTTAATAACCGGTTACGAAAGGAAGAGTAAAATTCCATTTTCGTAGCTGGTTACGAAAGCTCATTTACGAAAATGGGTCAAAGGGTTCTGTTTCATTGTTTTCCGTCAACTTAAGTATAGAAACTCTGGTTAATTATAAGTTTGTATGCTACCGCTAAACATTGCACCCGCCCGTCATTTGTCGCTGTTTAACAACCAAGCCAAGTAAAGTTTAATGATGTTCTATGCCATCCGAGCATACGCTACATGAAGGATTACTCAAGAACTCGCAAGCTGAGATTACTTCCACCTCTACGTTATTCTTCATGCGATAAGTTAGCGTCTACTATGTAATAAGTGCTAACATGTAATAGTTTGTTATCGTTTATTTTCACGATTTACGACCATGTTCTGCTACACAAAATTGAACTCTAACCCAATGGAATAGAGAATTGCAGTGAATGGGCAATTTACCACCGACGTTTGTGGCCATAGAATCCGGATCGTGAAACATTTAAACCTATAGCAGAAATTTGGTCTGCAGCCAATAATAATCGTCGGGCGAAGAATCGTTCATACGTTATAAAGACATTATTGTTTTAAAACAATCGTATTGCTGGATAAAAATGAAGAATCGAAGAAATTGAATGGAGTTCCGCAAGGTAAAGACCAAGTAACCTAGTAGGATGTCAGAGTAGGGTTAAGAGTTTATTAAACTGAGCCTACACAATCAATAACATAAACACAGAAAATTCATTAATACCTTTTGACAATAAACCGGTAATTTCACTATACATAACATTGAAAAAAATAACCCTAATAAGTTGAATAGCAAACAGCACATATTTCGTCACAAACTAAATATTTTAGAACTGAAGCAGTGAACAAAAATCTACATTTTAATAACTTTGAAAAGTTGTTCATTTCGTACTGGACAGCTCTCTAGAGCCATAACGATCCCCAAAGTCGTTCAAGTTTTATTGCTGCGTGTCATCAAAGAGATAGCGGGTGGCCAATCCTCTTAGGATTTACATCCTGACAACCTCCCGGCTTTGAGGTATCAAGCTGGGCAGTTGTAGATTGCTATTATCGAAATGCGATTGAAAGCACTAAGACTAGGCCGGACAATCGAACGGAGGATTCGTAACCATCAACGGTTATTCAAACGTGCATATTGTGCTGGTAGATTTTCTAGAATGTTCTACAAAATTCAATTTCGCAACAAATGCTGAGTCGGT
Source organism: Venusia cambrica (assembly GCA_951394065.1). Taxonomy (NCBI): domain Eukaryota; kingdom Metazoa; phylum Arthropoda; class Insecta; order Lepidoptera; family Geometridae; genus Venusia; species Venusia cambrica. The sequence continues at coordinate 13,100,400 of OX596043.1, read as the reverse complement.
TGCCAATTTGTCGCATCTCACTTTCGAATGGTATTGACAGTTCGATGAACACGTAGGTACTGTGTCTATGTTTGCGGGCGATGATAATTAATTACAGAACACATTACATAGGTTATCTATTGCACATTCGTTACCTACCTTGGCTCACCTATTTGTTAATACCGCAGGGTTAGCCGCCTAGTTAAGTATTTTGTATCTTGTTTACTTTATTACTTAGTTTATTGTAGATAATCATTGAATTAATGTATAAATACATTAAATGCACAGTTAAAAAATAAAAATGGATTACTTCAAAAATGGGCGGTCTTATAGCTAAGAAGCTATTTCTTCCAGATAACCTTTGGGTGGAGCTAATTTTATGGCTAAAGAGGTGGTTGACTGTACATTTTTGGCAAAATCTGAGAATGTAGTTCAGAATATCTTAAAAATGTATGGATAGTCTCCTAAAAACGTTTTCCTGTAACTATAACGGTACCTGCCCTTACTGTCCTCTCTCAAAAAATCACCCTGTATAAATAGACATAAATAAAAGGGATGATAATATAATAAATATTCTAGAAGTGCCATGATAAACCATTGAAATGGTACAGAAAACAGCAAATACTTGTGCCGATGAAATCATTATCAATGTTGTTTTGTTTCTTGTCAATGATCAACTTCTTTACAAGAGGCTTACTACAGATAAATTAATATAACACATTCTTTTTTGTACACAATGGGTTTGTTTGTAACTTCTAGACATGTCTATATCTAGTCCAGAGCAAGGATGAGGTCACAGATGGAGCGAACTTTCTCAGAGAGCACTGGTTCTCCAGTTTCAGGTCCTACCAGGTCCTACCACCAGTGATGTGATCTGGAACCGCTAGCAAAAGCCAGCGATACCATTGGCCGAGGTAGACCACTTGGAGATAATGGGGATATTTTAACCGCCTCTGTGGTCTAGTGGTTCAACCCACCGATTTCAGATCCAGAGGTTCCGGGTTCGATCCCCAGGGAGTACAATATTGTGCTCGGTTGGTTGGTGGTAGGACTTTGTTTAAGTCCGCCAGGCTAGCTACCATCTTACCTAATTATGTCGCCATTATAACAATTCATAAATTGTTGTGTCCGGCATTTTGAGGTAAGATAGCCAGTTCCTCAGTTTGTTGAGAACTCCGGGTGAAGTGTGCCTCCACCTTCGGCCTTATCTTAAATTGCTACCAGGTGAGATGACGGCCAAGCGCTTCGTCGTACAATAAAAAAATAAAAAATCACATAATAATAGAATATTGTGGGTTAGTGGTGTAGGGTACGCCCACACCACTCCCTTACCACAATATTATATTCTATATGACTAAAATTAAAGAATATCCTGCTGCGAGGAACTCACACTCATTTCAGCGGTCAACCCTTCTCAAGGCCACGGCTTAATGGTCACCGCCGACATTTTAGAAAAGGGTCACTAATTTATCTAAACAGTTGGTAGCGAGTTGCCTTAATTATAGTTTAACTTATTTGTGGCGCAGCTGCCCCCATTCACTCGTTACTCAGAGTATTACAGCAAACTGTAAACGCTAAAGCCTAGTGGCATTAACTTTGTTATGAGCATCATTTTAGCAGTAGAGCTTTTGTTAACGAGAAAAACTAGGCCGGGTAAGTCTTTCTTATACTGGGTGCTGGAAAACTTAAGAAATGGAATACAAATATTACCAGATGTGTCTGATTTCATTACCCGAGTTTTGGGAGAGTTGTGCAAGTTTCGTAACATCACTATTAGCTGTCAAATCGACCTTATGTGGGGTCAATTTGACAGTTAACATGATAATTAAATATTTTGAACAATTTCGGTGGCTTGGTTTGGTTGGTAGTAGAACTTTGTTTAAGTCCATCTTTCTAGCTACCCTACCTTACCTTTCTGTGTGTCGCCATAACAACAATTAAATTATTGTTGTGTTCCGGCATTCAAAGTTTAGATTCCATAGCTAGTTCATCAGTCTGTTGAGGATTCCGGGTGAAGTCCGCTACCACCATCGACCTTATTATAACTCTTGAAACCAGATGAGATGAAGGCCATGCGCTTCCCTGTCGTTCAATAAAAAAAACGATGTCATTTAAATTCAAATTTGAAAATTTGATTCATTTGGACATCAGCAATTTCTTGTTATTTTTGTCTACCAAGTTGCGTAGCAAGTAGTGTAGTATAGCAAGTTGCTATACTAGTTTTTTTTGTGGGGTTATAGTTTTGCCCTTGCAGGTCCAACCACCAGAGCTGGGACCGTTCTGCCGTACTAGCAAAAGCCAGCGTTTCCATTGCCCGGGATCGACGTTAAAGCATGTAAGAAAACGTAATGTCAACAGCTGGTTTGCCTTACTCTGAGAGCACTCTAGGGTAATTACGTAGATGTTCACAATATAAACAATAGTTGTATGGACGTCAGTTCCACCCTAATTGGGTTTCATGGGTCTGGTTCAGATCGTTAGCAGAATGGGTTTTTTTCGATAAGATAAAAGCAATGTACCGAGCATCAAATTCACTCAAGCGAATGAATGCGAACACTGAAAGGTATGATCTCGGTAAATGGTTCACCTGGATACAAATAAAAACTAAATAAATGCGCATATTGTTTTAGGCTATGTTTTTTTTATTGTACCGCTTGGCTTCTCATCTGGTTTCAAGTTAGGAAAGGCCGAAGGCGCACATCACCCGGAATTCTCAACAGTCTGAGGAACTGCCTCCGATAAACTCTGTAGTCTAGTCACAGAGGCGGTTCTTACGTGTTTTACTTTTGCGTCGAAGGGAATACCGGCCAAGTGCCGACTTACATTTTAAATAAAAAAAACAGGGCCCATTTCGTTTAATTTCATGTTTGTTATTACTTGCTAAAGTTGCAATAGAAATACACACTGAAAATGACAACTATCTACCTATTACGGTTTATTAGATAAAGCCTGCTGATAGACAGACGGACGGGTAGACAAACGTACAGCGGAGGCTTAGAAATGGGGTCCCGTCGGCACTCTTTGGGGACGGAACCATAAAAGTAGCGCTTAAAACCTGTTTGTGATGCCGTCTTCATATACGTCCATGAATTTATTTATTTATTTATTAAACACAATACACTTTACAACCAATTGAAAATACAACTAAAAAAATAAAACTAAGGTACAAATCTAGATTGTAAGGTAAAAAACATGTGCTTACAACTAAGTTAATACATTTGGTAACGAACGGAGACTAAAAAAAAAAAATGTGAACAAAAACATGACAACAATTAACATAACAGAGTTCTACGGGTTGACAAATTAGGAATTGGTATATAGAATAGATTTTAATTGTTTACTGAATTGGCTTAAGTTGCGAACAAAGATGTCAATTTGACTAAATTCTTTCAGTAAATCATTGTACTGGCGTAACATTCTAGTTAAAGGATTATAAAAAGAGATATTATTTTTATAAACTTGAAGTATAAATATATTGATTTTATTGGAATTTCGTGCTCTGAATCTAATGTTAAACGATATCATCGATAATAAATGAGGGGAGTCAATGAGAGAGTGAATTATTTTATAGAGATATATGAGATCAAAGTATTTACGCCTAGTTTCTAGGGATTCCAACTGAAATTTACTTAATCTTTCTTCGTAACTCAAGCTCAGACGGCCAGGTTGCAAGCGATAACATAATAACCTTAAACACTTTCTCTGAATCCTTTCAATATTATAGATATGCACTTTGTAATTAGGGGACCATATCGGGCTACCATATTCTAATATACTTCTTACTAGAGAGTTGAAAAGATATATTACACTGCGATTCTTCTTAAAAACTTTTGTCGATCTCAGAATGAAACCTAGAAGTTGATTGGCTCTTGTTATAATATGTTGATAATGCGCATGAAAGGTGAGTTTATCGTCAAACAATATTCCTAAGTCCTTCACAATATAAGAGCGGCTTAAAGTTCGACCTTCAATTTTGTAGTCATTTAGAATTTTATTGCGTTTGTTTGTAAACGAAATTGCAAAGCATTTGTCAACGTTTATAGTCATTAGATTAGTATTGCACCATTGAAAAACGGTATCTAAGTCGTTTTGCAATGAATAACAGTCCCGTGTCCCAGAGATGGTCTTAAAAATTTTCAAATCATCAGCGTACAGGAGGCACTTACAGGACAAACGATTTACAAGATCATTCACAAACAAAACAAAGAATAAAGGCCCAAGATGAGATCCTTGAGGAACACCCGATGTTACTATCACTGGCGATGACAGAAATCCCTTTAAAGCGACTAATTGACTCCGATTATGTAGATAAGAGCATATCCAACGATATAAAGTTCCATGGAATCCATATTGGAAAAGCTTATGACATAATAAACGGTGGTTAACTTTATCGAAAGCTTTAGAGAAATCGGTGTAAATTGCGTCGACTTGACTTCGCTCAGCAAAAGCCTGACAGAGATAATTTTTGTACTCTAGCAGATTACTTACAGTGGACCTATTTTTTACAAAACCATGCTGCTTATCAGAGATTAATGGCTTGACATGGTTATAAAGATAACTGTATACAAGAGATTCAAACAATTTGGCAAAACATGACAGGATACTTATTGGTCGATAATTTTCACATTTAGACTTATCCCCTTGTTTGAAAATAGGAATAACATGAGCTGTTTTCCAACGCTTGGGAAAAACACCATTACAACGAGATTTATTAAATATTATGCACAAAGGTAAAGACAACTCTTTACTGCAAGATATCACAAACGACGGTGGAATCAAATCGGGACCAGGCCCTTTATTATTGTCCAATTGTTTTATTTTTCTTAAAATATCTTTTTGATTTAAAGTTACTTCGTGTAATGAGTATGAAATGCCACAGTCGAGTAAAGCAGAGGGGGAATCGTTACAAGCTGTGTCAGCTGATGTGTTATCTTTTTCGAAAACCGAACTAAAATAATCAGAAAACAGGTTGCTAATATCTAGACCATTTGACGAGGAATTATTTCCAAATGTCATAGTATTAGGTATTGATACCCTTCCCTTTCTATTGTTTACAAAACTCCAAAAAAACTTGATATCTTTTTCCATAGACTCCTCTGTAGAAGAAACATATCGATTATAACATTCGTTAATAAGAATCTTACATCTGGCACGCAATAATGAAAAGGTGTCATAATCACGGGGATTACCAAATCTTTTAAACAGTTTATGAAATTTATTTTTTTCGCCATTACATTTAATGAGCGCTCTACTATACCAAATTGGATAAGAAGATTTCTTCGGAGAAATGTAGGGAGTATGTTTTTCAATTATTTCAAACAGAATGTCATAAAATCGACTAGTACAAAGGTCAACATCCGAAGAGATTAGGACATCTTGCCAGTTTACAGAGCTAAGATCAGATCTTACACATTCAATATTACATTTATAAAAGTTAAGACGTTTAGATTTACATCGTTTCAGGGATTTTGAAACATTCTTAAGTGGTATGTTAATTAATAAAGCAGGGTGCATCTTGTCCAGTCGACTTAAGGGAAAAGCTTCAATGACAGAAATGTTATCAAGGCTGGATAATACTAAATCTAGTAAACGACATTTTACATTTAGAATTTTATTAGACTGTTTCAGGTCACATGTCGTTATAAGTTCATTTAAAGCACGATAAGTTTTACTAAGAGTGACGGCTTCTGTAGAAGTCCGAGATTCATTAGTGACGGAAAAGTAATCAGGTGTATTAAAGTCACCAACTAACAGGAAGTTATCATCTGGGTAATCGTTTAGTACTATTTTCTGACAATGCGCGTAAAATTCTTCTCTCTTAACTAAAGTTATGTCAGGGGGTAGATAGCAAACACAAATGTTTAGACGAGGAGAATCGCGAAATTCAGGCACGACAGATACCCAGATATCCTCTATACCGCTGTCCCAAGATGTCTGGCGGATAACCTCAAATTTCTTTAAAAGAGCTATTAAAACACCACCACCCTCACCCTTTTGAGAACAGGAAACAGATCGGTCCCTCCGAAAGATATTGTAACGGTCATCAACGACCTCAGCATCAAACACACTAAGGTTTAAATTTGATTCCGTCAAACATACTATATCAAAGTTAGAATTTAAGAGATTTAAGTAAAAAGTTGTTAATTTACTTCGTATTCTGTTGACATTTTGGTAATAAACAGAAACCATTATCAAATACCTAAAAATATATATCAAAACCCCAATAATCTGATGAATGACCCAACCTATATAGCAATTACTCGCAGTATAATTTATTAATACTTTCGTGATTTTTAATTAGAATAGCAAGACTCTTATCGTTCTTACGTACAAACACTTGACCATAGCGCTATATATATATATATATATATATATATATATATATAAAATCAACCTTTATATTTTCAGTGAAAAATATCGTAGGAAGGAAAATAAACAACTAAACACAAAACGTTACATATAGTTCTAAAATGAAGATTCATCATTTAAAGGAGATAAAAACTTAATCATCTTATAATTTAGAAACATTTAAAATAATATGTATAATTAAACTAACTGTACAAAGGAAGCAGATTGGATTGGATTGGATTACCTAAGGATCGTTACAAACGGTTGAGTTACCAATATAACTCAACTGTTCCAGACCAGTACCAGACCGAAGCGTGTCCTTTTAAATAGGTCTAATATATCTTTAGGATAAATGAAATAGGATTAGTTTATATTTGTCGGTTAACCAAAAACTTTTTAAAATTGGTTAGCGGCGGAAATATCAATTAATTTAAGCGGACTGCGATATAAAAGTTTTTACCCTTAATATAAAAGGTTGGGTCAGAGATACCCGGAGGACCAATCACGGATTCCATTCCCAAATCCACATTTTTATTTCACAGAAATTGCTAAAACAGTAATGAAAAATTTTATTAGTAAGAAAGATCATCGTGATCATGTATGTTTTTGCAGATATTTAGCTTCGTTGGTTCACTTTCTAAATTACCTTTTTGCATCGATACATGATTTGTTCTTACCTTTCCTATTATTTTTCCGTGTGCCCGAGATAGAATTAGAAAAGTCATACCACGACCTCTTATAGCATTCCTATTTTGATATTACTTTACTTTTGTCACTTTCTCTCCGGTGGTGTAGAAAAAAGGAGACAAAAGTAATGTAATATCAAAACGAGTATGCTATAAGTCGTTATGGTTAGGCCCCAGGCAATTAATTATCTTAAGGCCAACATGGACTAAAGTAATACGTATCATAGTTTCTGTAGTGAACGTAAAGATTCATAATTATTATTTACAAGCACTTTATGTATCAATGTGGTATTAATGATCGAAAATCAAATTATGTATATAAAAGAAAAAACATGTCGTTTTAAATCTCCCCTCTGACGCTCACATCCATCAAACCTTTCGGGGATTTTGTGAAATCGCACCGAATACATGGCAATTGCAAATTAAATACCAAAATCACTGGCTTTTACGCAGCCTTTTACGGAAAATCTCTATAATACATCAGCATACGAATTTGCAGGGAAATGGCCTGATACAAATTTCCCCTGAAGCAACAATACCGAAGCATTTGTACCTTTGTACTGCCATCTGAAGCTGTTTATTCCTGATTACGAAACGAAAAAAATAATAGAATTCGGGTATCGCAAAATGGAATCTTTCTGCAATATAATTTCGCTCCTTTTAACGGAAAATTGAGTTGTGTTTGATAAAAAAAATATGACTTCATATAGGCCTTCAGGCTTCAGGGCTATGTTGGCTACCTTCTACGCTGTAGGTATGGTGTTTGATTCCCACTCAGGAGAAACATTTATGCGATGTATACAGATATAGATTTTTGTTCTGTATCTTAGTGTAATATTGTATCATAATTATATCAGAGGTATACATATATTATTTGCTTATTAAAAATATATACGCAGTGTCAAATATGGAATAAGCTGTGCGCTGCGTTGCGTATAAACGTCGCTCTGGCAAAACTATATATATTAATAGCATGTCACATGTAGAATTACTCCAAATATCCTATCCATATGCAAAACAGCTTAAAAACTTTCAAGGCGTATATTAGAGCATCCCAAATAAAATCTCAAAAAAATCTTACAAAATAAAAACAAATATCTGATTATAACAATCGTTACCAAACCAATAAATTAACCACCTTCAAAAGCAATAGAATTGAAAACGGTTCAGTATCTGAGACATTTTCCACCTCCAGTTGTAAGGTAAAAACCCAGTAGTAAATGTAGAGATAAAACCACAGCCGAAAGGGTTAATGCAGCGAACATCGCAAACAATCGGCCTCAGGGGCGGTCAGCGTCGGCCGACGGGGACCTAATCCGATATTTTACACGCTGAGAAGCCTTTTCGCAGGAAAATCGGACTTTGCAAGACTCTAACCTATTTTACAGGAAGCTAAGCAAGAGCAAACTAAACAAATGATTTAAAAAACAAATAGACGGAATAAAAATCCCCATCGACTCGTCACCTTTCCAATGGGTATATCTGGGCTTGTTTGTTTTTATCTGAATATTCGCATTGAGTATCTATTTTTTAACGTCTTCAAAAAAAGGAGGTGGTCCTCAATTCGTCGGAATCTTTGAAGAGTTCATCATCAGATCCTGACCTAATGACGATGGGATCAGCTGGGAAGTATACCTTTTCAAACAAATAAATATTTTTTGAAATCGGTCTAGGCGTCTTCGAGTAATCGGGGAACATACACAAATAATTAAAATAATATAAACACACACAGTGAGCTAGAGAGCTGGCTCTTCTATCAACATTTACTCCTGATATCATTTTTTACTATTAGCATGGGTGTGCCACTGCAGAACAAAGGCCTCCCTTTCTTCTTGCATTAAACTCTACTGTTTGCTAATTAGGCTCATTCCTTTATGTAGGAGCCATGATCAAGTCAACATCTCCACTAGGCGTCCCACGAGGCCATTGTCAGTTGGAAACACATTTTGTTGTGATTTTTGTCCACAGGTCGTCTGACATACAGCACACATATCCAGCCCAATTCCACCAAAGTTAAGCGGCTTTGTGAGAACTATACGTTTTTATTATTATTTTTATAGATAATGATTATAAAACTGTAACGGGTCAACATTAATTTGTACACTAATATATTTTTAGTGAAAGTTTAAGTGTGATGTATATAATGCTGTCCATTATAGATAATGGCTTCTTAGCCCCTGCGGCTAGTAGCAAATTACTAACCCGTTTCCTAATACCTACTCAAGAAACTTCGTAGAATCGAAATTAAATTGCTAATTTTGGTACTAAAGCTCGATCTTCTTATTCATAAAGGTCGGTAAGAGCTTTGCTTCCACAATTACGTTGTCATCCAAATTAGATTTTGAAAGTAACGCAGTTCAACGTTTATAAATAAGGACAGTGATATCGATCCGTTCTTTGGAAACTTCCGTCTCATTCTCACTGAAAGTAGAATTAATTTGAATTTCTTAATAACATTTCTATATTACTACATAGCTAAGGATGTATTAAGGGAAGTATTTGAAGGTTATTGGCACCAATTCCAAGGATATACATTAGTCAGCTATACAATAATGGGCATGGGGGGGCAAAAGAAGTATGAGTCTTCCGCCAGCAAGATGGGTCGACAACACGACATTTTCAAATATCATGCCATCATTTATGGGTTAGACTGGTGCAGGATCATGAAGGTTGGCATAAGCAAAGAAAGGCCGCCTCTGTGGTCTAGTGGTTCAACCCACCAATTTCAGATCCAGAGGTCCTGGGTTCGATCCCCATGGGGAGTACAATATATTGTGCTTGGTTTGGTTGGTGGTAGGATTTGTTGAAGTCCGCCTGGCTAGCTACCACCATCTTACCTAATTCTGTCGCCATAATAACAATTCTAAAATTGTTGTGTTCCGGCATTCAGAGGTAAGAAAGCCAGTTCCTCGGTTTGTTGAGGATTCCGGGTGAAGTGCGCCTCCACCTTCGGCCTTATCTTAACTTGTTACCAGGTGAGATGAAGGCCAAGCGCTTCCCCGTCGTACAAAAAAAAAAGGAAGCAGTGGTATGAGGCAGGTTGCTTGTGATAATGATGATAATGGTAACAATAAATACGGTACGTTCCTATCGCATGTAAAATATGAAAATCGCTCTCAATTTTATAAAGTGAATAAGAAATTACAGCTTTATTAGATTAGTTATTTCAGTACATTTTCCTGACATTAAATAAATGTTGTTCAAAATACGAAGGGACCGTGAGATGCTATTAAAAACCTCCAAGGTTTTTATGGCATTCCTTTGGACGGTATTTTTTACTTGAAAACCTTTTTCCAATCACTCGAGATTACCAAAAATTAACAACATTTTGTAATACAATTACGTTTAACATTTTACATGTTGAGGTTTTCTTCTTCTTCTTTAACAGATACAGCTGGACAAGGGAAGGGTCTAAAATTTGAGGGTCTTAGCTAAATCACCACGCTTGTCAGGTGTATTGGTATTCATAGTGGGTGGTGTTTGATAATACATAGAAGAAAGCCTTGGTCGTCTTCAACGACATTCGCGGGCTGAGTTAAACGGGTCGTTTCTTAAGACGCGACTACATAGCATCCGCGCCCTCCACAGTACATTTTTAGTTACAAAACGTTAAATTGGGAGACACAATTTGAAGGCAATTAATGATTGATAGGTACTTAAGTCATAATTTGTAACAAATCCCAGTTTAACTTTAGTATTAAAAACGCCGTCTCATATCGGCTTATAATATCTGAAACTTTGAACGGTTGAATTTCAAATCCAATATAAACTGTCGACTGGAGGCCGCCAACTTCGGTCGTATGTACTTATCTGCGAAGTTTTGGGGATGCCGCGTCATGATCCGCACTCGATCATTATTTATACCACCACTACAGATTACTGACCGACAACCCAAATATTTATAACCTGTTTTCACAAGAACCTTTATCTACTTACTTCCTACTCTAACAGCCCATCAATATCCACTACTGGTTCTTCCCTCGCAATGGAAGGGGTTTGCCACGTGCCAATTTACGTTGGCAAGCGGGTTGGTAGACAGCGGCAGAGCTGGAGGGTTGTTTCGGTCGCTATCACCATGGCCACCGCTGCATCGATATCAGCGAGATCCTACTGCTTTTTTCTGCCAAGCCATGTTTTAGTTGATTCTACTGATAAAACGAAGATCTATGACAAAGCATGTTAGCGAAATGATTGTGTCTACTTTTTTTATTGTACGACAGGGAAGCGCTTGCCTTGCATCTTGTTGTTTACGTCTGAATACTTGTATATTATGTGTCCTTAATGGTAGAGACTTCGCTGGTGTTATTGATGTGTATTGATCTATTTTTATAAATCCCATTTTATATATCCCAAATAAATAAGTTCAAAATAAACTATAAAGTGTTATTAAGAAAAGAACGGTGACTATAAACGCTTATTCAAGATTGTTTGCAATTTGGTGCATTACTGTTAAGCAATGATCTATTTCAAATAAATAAATTCTTAATTCTAAATTAAATGAACTATAATTGTAACTATAAATATAAGTAAAATACGCGATAAATACCCATTTTCTTTTGTCTCTAAATATAACTGTGATTGGATTTTTTATATGATGTTGGTATTTTACTAACTTCAAAAAACATATAGAGGTACATCAAATTATTTAGAACTAACCAAGCCTTCCTCAAAAAAACGTTTAAGGCTTAACTTACTTGTAGGTACTTGTTAAGAGCATGGTGGGTTAAGCTTCATTTGATAAATTTGTTTTGTCTCAATCGTTATAGTTTATATACCTATTTCGGCCGCCAAGCAGCATTGCTGTGATCCGGTTTGAAGGGTATGGTTGCCGGTGAAATTACGGGCACGCGAGGCTTAACACCTTTATGCCTCAAGTTGACGGGCTATGTTTAGGCTATGTTTTTTGTAAATGTGACCTATGCAGTAAGGAATTGTTATAGGCCAGATATGCACTTAACACCAGGTGGGCAACATGCTTGACCCGTCTCCTAGTTGTATAAAAAAAAAAGTTAACAAGTAACTAATAGTCGCTCCAGAAATATGAAAACATCAACAATAAAACAAGTTATCACAGGCCGCATCGCAAATCAGTGACAAAGACCCACGCAGCGGTACTAGGTAGTTCAAAAGACTGTGAAGTGAGTGGCCCTTTGAGCTCAGCCCTTGAGGGACCGCTGACCCATCTCAACAGCTTCGGGCTAATGGCAAGTTACCCGCTGAAACGATGTTACAAGCTCAATAGGTAATGGATTTGTCTGTGATGCTTTTTTGACGTGATAGTAGTGTAATATAAGGTTTTCGGATCATGTTGTTAAGTAACATGGGCATATGGGCTTCTTTTATCTTTAGTATCCATAACAAAAATAAAACGTGCACGTTTGTTTGTGTTATTATCCCGACCAAGCGAGAGCGAAGCGTTCTTGTTTCAGTATGAATAAAAACTTTGTTTTTTTATATAAATGTGTGTCACTATGCGTGTAAGTCAATCTGCGTGTACGTCAATAAGCGTGAACAATAAATGTCATTATGCGAGTAATCCATCTATTTCATTTGCACGCTTTGCAGCCAAAACGACTTGATGGATTTAGAGGAGTCGTTTGGTTCGTCTTATTTTTTTAAATGACACGGTCATATTATTTTACTTGCAAGTAGCCTGGGTTACTCCCTACACCATTATCTATCTGCCAGTGAAAGTCCTATTAAAATCAGTCCAACCGCTTCGGAAGTTAGCCGGTACAAACATACGACAGATAGACAGGCAAAAATGTTTTTTTTAATGAAGTAGCGTATCATATTCATCTAGTAGAAGCCGGGTATTTTGAAATAACAAACAGAAAATACAAAAATTAAAACTTCAGCTATTTTTATTTAATATTTATATAGATAATGGGGTTGCAAATCAAATATTGCGAGGGGCATGAATAGCAAAAATGTTTTGTTTGGTATGTACCGATTTTAAATATTATATAGATTGTAATACATTTTTAAAGGCCGTGTTTTCTGTAAAGCCACGAATTACCAAATTCCTAAAATATTCAAAGTTTTGTTATTTTTTTTTTTTTTTTTGTTGACGCAAATCATCGTTCTTCAAGTTTAAGCTAGGAGCGCGATCTGTATTATAATTTAACATGGTACCAAAGCTCTTAGAAGTAACTACCGCTATCGTTTCCATCAGCCTAAGAACCCAAGTAAAAGGCTTTTAATTGATGGTAATTTCAAAAGGAATATTCTTAAGCAATACCCTTGACATAAATGAGTGTTTACTCACTAATCCTCATTCGCACAACAAAGCATCAAAACAAGCTGTACATAACCAGTACTTCAACTACATACTATGTACCAAAATTTGGAACTTGCTCACAATACCTAATGTGATCACGAACTTTACCTACTGTACTGTAACAGACTTTGGGAAGTATTGGATATTTTAGATTTATATATTATAAATTGTTCAATATCTAAGGAGAAATAGCTAAGGAGGTCAAAGGACAAAGTTAAATACTCAAAAACTACAAACTAAAACGCTTGTAATCTCACTCATGTATTTTATTTAGCAAACATTTTTCAACCGCCTCCGTGGTCTAGTGGTTCGCCCACCGATATCAGATCCAGAGGTCCCGGGTTCGATCCCAGAGGGAGTACAAATATCGTGCTTGGTTTGGTTGGTGGTAGGACTTTATTTAAGTCCACCTGGCTAGCTACCGCCATCTTACCTAATTATGTCACTAGAATAACAAATCTAAAATTGTTGTGCTCCGGCATTTAGAGGTAAGATAGCCAGTTCCTCAGTTTGTTGAGGATTCCGGGTGAAGTGCGCTTCCACCTTCGGCTTTATCTTAAATTGCTACCAGGTGAGATGAAGGCCAAGCGCTTCCCCGTCGTACCATAAAAAAAGTATTCGCTACCAAATTTTGACAGTTATTAATAACAAAAACGGGTCTTCATTGCGTACCTTTTTATATTCAAATTTTGACAGTTTACTAGCTTTTCCAATATATGATGGGTCAGCTCTTAGCCTCACAGCTTGTCTGGGCAATGGTACGGTCTATGATGGAGTGAGCTTTCCCAGAAAGTGTTTATTATTTATTGCTTTACTCTTTTGTCAATTTCGATGTCGCCCGGGTTGCGGCGCACCTAATCACCAGCGCTTTACTCAGAATACATTAATTGATAGCGCGTCCCGCGACGAGCGCCATAACTCACTAAAAACGCTCGTAACTCATCGCGGGAGAAGTTTCATTAAACGTGGTTACAAAGCACAGGTTAATTTCACATTTTGTCACGTGTACCGAGAGTAAACTGTTTCACAGGCTATTGCAAAACAGCTACATCATAATGTTGAAATATTTAATACTGTATCTCTGTTTATTAGAAGTTGGCGAGTCATATCAGAATTATCATTTATGTGGCGTGTTTTTTTTTAACCATATACAAAATAAATGAAATGTTGTATAAGCGAGTTCATAAATGAGACCATAGTCTAAATAATTATTATATTCGAGAAACACGACGCGCCTCGTACTACTAGGAACTAAAATAGGACGTACTAGGATGTATTAAACTACGACGTCTGCAAGTCAGCACACTCAAATTTCGGAACACTCAACATTCTGAGTAACTGTCTATAACTACCTCTAAATGCCGAAACACAACATAGAATTGTTATTCAAAATAGTTTAGTTATGTCGTAGTTGCGTGTACGATTTAATAATAACACGAACGCTTAGATAAAAAAAACAACACGATATACTTATACCAAAAACAAACTCAAAAGGTTTTTCATTATTGTTCAGTACTGTGACTTATAAATTGAAGAACGCCACAAAAGTTTCACTTTAAATAAGACTAGCCATTTAATAATGACTGTGCCTATGTGCTATAAACAGAATATGTTTACGCGGAAAATGTTTTAATCCTATTCGTGCTTCTTGTTTATTGCGCATAATTTTAGTGTTCATAACTACTGACGTTGTGAATTTCAAGCCTTTTAGTTCATGTTGTACAGAACCGGCTAGATTTTAATGATCTTACCTGTTAATTATAAAAGTAATGTTTGATTGACCAGTCATTAACATGAAATAAGTGTGTAATTATGACCATAGAGAAAACAATCATGTACGTCATTATTCTTATTTTTTAATAAATCATCATTATCATCACCTAAAATAAATCCAAATCCAAAGCCGGATCCAAGTGCACTGTTGGAGATAGGTTTATCCATTAAATTATTTGTATAAAAATCTGGTATTTCAATAAAACCAGCCTAATAGTCTACATCTGTGTAACAGTATCATCCATCTAGCCATTTTTATAAACAGAAATGTCATAGCACGTTTTTGGGACTAACAATATCGATACAAACATTTTTATTATTCATTATTATATCAAATATCAAATTAATAAACATAAGCACGTTAATTATATAATTACAATGTTTGTTTTTGATATATTAATTATTTTAGTCCCAAAACCATTTATAGGAGACCAAACGACTTGACAGATACGTAGAGTGTCTGACTGAGATAACGCAGAACTCCTACTTGAAACAACTAATCAGAAAAGTTTACTTCATGTGATACAGTGTCTTAGACACACATTCGGCAAGTTCGGCCTAGATCAGAGTTCACCAAAAGAGCAGTTATATTGGTCTTAACTTAATGTTTTACATATGAAATCGTTAGCTGTCACATATTAATCAAGGGTTTGGCTTTACTCGCTTTACCGATTGTGGTAGGGCAATGTCGAGAATACTTAGAAGTGAGCATGTTTAACGCTAAACAAATATTACTTCGCGGAATGGTAGAGTGAGCATTCGCTCGGTTGAAATGCGGATTAAAGCTGCGTTCACACTTTCAAGAGGCGCCCATAAAAGTTTGTAAAACATTACAAACGGCGGGAGTGACTCGCAAGTGTCTAACAAAGTTATTTAGGTCTGCTAGTGGCGTGTTTACATCCTCGAGCGCCGACGTGTTGAGAAATTCTTCAAAGTCTGAGCTCTATACTGTCATGTGTGTACTCGCCTCAACGCCTTTGTGTGTGAACCTTATTAAACCCGCGCTTAATACTCCGAAACATTTCATATTATTTCGGAGACTCGACCCTCTTTAGTATGAGGGAAGTTTAATTAAATTAATTGTGATTATTAGGTGTTGGGTTCAGTGGATACAGATTTGTAATATGTATTGAGTAGTACAGAAACCCATCCTGCACTTCAATCTGCTTGAGTTATATTCCAAGGTTATTCCATTATCCAGAGTGTTTTAACCCCTGGTTAACCACGCAACGTATAAAAACACACCTACAAATGCAGGATGTGAAACTTCAGAAATTCTAGTGTTTTCAACTATACAGTTATAAAAAAACCTAAAACTGCAGAAGCGTCTCCTATTTGCTCAAGGAATTAATCAAACGCACATATAGGATCTTAAAAGAATTATCAACATTCTCAAAAGATGGCGAACAGTAAAAAAACTTGTAATATTCTGTCTAGTGATTCAACTTTCATATCTTGATAATGCTCCTGTAACTTTATACCTACGTACGTGCAAGGAATTTAGCATTTGCATTTTCAACAAGCCTCATAGCTCTGTTGGTAGTAACTCTGCCTTCTGCGCTGTAGGCTGTGGGTTCGATTCCCACCCAGGACAAACATTTGTGTGATGAATATAGATGTTTGTTCTGTGTTTGGGTGTTGTATTGTATATAAGTATGTATTTACAAAAAACAAAAGTATTTAAGTAGTGTATCCGTAATCTAGTTCCCATATTACAAGCTATGCTTAGTTTGGGGCTAGATGGCGCTGTGTAAAAAATAATGTCCTGTAATATTTATTATTTATATTTATTTATTTATTTTCCACGAAGTGTATGTTGTTATGAGTCTATGCAAACATTAACCGTCCGTGATCGTCTACTTATAGACATCCGCCAAAACTATAGATCTCGTCATTATCTTTACACTTTGTAGGCGGGTTGAAATCCCTCGCGACTGTTAACAACTATGAAACGTTATTAATGGATAGAACTAGGGAATTATCATTAGAATTCATTCGCCTAGATGTCGGCTCCTAAAAGATAAGGGCTCGTATACAATAACAATAATCATTAAACTGCAACTGTCCTCCGAAACCTCATATTTTCAACTTTAAATGCGACCCAAGCGTCCCCAGCTTAAATATAAACAACTATAATGAGGGCACAGGGAGTAAGAAACGGCTAGCCTGTCTAATATTTGATGTCAATCTATTTTAATAGCAATGCTCGCACTTGTCTTGGATGGGCAGTATCTCCAAGTTTTATTTTGGGGTATATGATCTACCTTCTAGTGGTCTGCCCTGGGCAATCACAATAACTGGCTTTTCCTGGTAACTACGAATGATCGATTGCAACACTGGTGGGTCCACCGGTAAGGGTCCATCTGGCTAGTGACCGTCCTTCTGCTGGAATCGAGCGCCAAACGGTTTTTTTTATTGTACGACCGGAAGCACTTGGTCTTCATCTCACCTGGTTACTTGTTGAGATAAGGCCGAAGGTGGAGGCGCACTTCACCCGGAATCCTCAACAAACTGAGGAGCTGGCTATCTTACCTCTAAATGGCGGAACATACAAATTTTACAATTATGGCGACAGAATTAGGTAAGATGGTGAGAAGTCCGCCTGGCTAGCTAGCCAGGCGGACTTAAACAAAGTCCTACCACCAATCAAACCAAGCACAATATATTGTACTCCCCACGGGAATCGAACCCGGGACCTCTGGATTTGAAATCGGTCGGTGGAACCACTAGACCACAGAGGCGGTGAAACGCGGTTTACCGAGTTCCATTGGTGCGAGAGAGAGGCATTACCTTCTGGGAAAGCACTATCCATCGTAGACCTCATCCTTGGCTTGTCTAGCTGTAAACTATAATAGAGCTAGCAAGCCTAGAGGTTGATATCGAACCCATCATATAAAAAAAACAGAACTGCGATTACAAAGCAAGTGCTGCCAAGTGTGGTGGCAGTGGACTTTTTCATATTTTAATGATGATACAGTATGCAAGCTTCGCATTTTGACATGAGGTCATAAGACCATCAGAATTGATTAAATCAGAAATGACTTGAAGGAAAACTTGAAGGAAAATGATTTTTTTTTATGAGCGATGCTACTCTTTTAATTTTTTTTTTAAATATTTGCACGTCATTTCATATTTCATATTTGCGTTCGAAAAGGTTTTTAGTTGCTTGATGAAATGCAAAAAATGAGCGCAAAACACTTGGTCGAATACACCTCCATTATACCTATATAGACTAAGTGATAGATCTTACAAAAAGTCCTTTGAATTGAACCAGCTCAATCCTCCAATCTAAGCCCAGCTTTGCGTGTGTCACAAAGTAAATTGGATCTAGGTGCCGACCGTCGGAAGTCCCTCATTTCCGTGCATTTGTTGTCACCCTGTCTGTAGGCATTAAATTTTCTTTAGCATCCCATCGCGTACCCGTTTCCTGCTACGGTGTCCGGTCCAATCCTGTACCAATCGGTTCACAAGAGTGAATTAAGTTTGTTCCCTTCCCATTGACCTTTACAGCCTTGTTATAGAAAATC
Organism: Venusia cambrica; assembly: GCA_951394065.1. NCBI lineage: Eukaryota > Metazoa > Arthropoda > Insecta > Lepidoptera > Geometridae > Venusia > Venusia cambrica. The sequence goes on along the minus strand of OX596043.1, from coordinate 13,081,807 downwards.
GATACAACTAGTTACCGGCAATTGAACGGCCGTGAGCGAAAAGGCCAAGATACTAGCGTTTAATACAATTTTACGCGCATTACACCCTTTCACGCCGCGCCCTGTAACTTGCTATCCTGTTAAGTTTATTTCCGGCCTTAGCCGTATAATTCGATAGCAACCCTTCAAATTCCACACGATGTGGGTACCTCTACTGTAGCAATAAGTTAGAATCCAACTACAATTATTCGTTCTCAGAATTGGTATGGAGATTGAGCTCCTATTATAAAATATATCAAGCTTGGAACGATGTACTGAAACGAATTTCTATGGCAAACTAAATCTGAGAAATAATAAGTCACAAAATACGCTTTTCGTTTGTTTGCTCAGTAAATATAGGAAGATGAATACCTACCAACCCGAGTTTTGAGTGCACGGAGCACTCAAAAATCTCTTAATTCCAAATTAAGTCCCTAGCGACCAATAACTTTGTAAATCTTAACAACATTTAAAGGTATAAAGATTCCAAATAATTTGTAAATCTTGATGCGAACAAAGGGATTCTTTTATTCAGCTCATGAACTTTAAAGAAACCTCGGAACTAATTTCAGGTGCTCAAATTATCCAATAGCCTTCCCAAGGTGCCAATAAGTGAAGGCCATCGAACTAGGCCCAGGGGATGATGATAACGATGAAAACGGTTTATAACACCCTTAAATAAAGTTAATAGCTGCCGGAAAGTTTTTCGCTGGTACCCCTTAGGACCATTACGCAGTGTAACGGTACGATTTATTCTGAGTTTGTAGTGATGGGCAGAGGATATGGTGAAGGGAGTAGCGGGTAAGCTTTGTGTGTTTTCATTCTATGCCCAGGCAAGCCATCAATTCAACAGCCTTAAGATATAAGTAAAAATCTTGCGCAAGTCGAGTACCACATCATACTAGCAGCCCGTAGTCGTGCATCAAGATAAGATAGTTTTGCAAAATCACAACGCTTGGCTGGTGGATTAGCAGTTAATTCTGCGCTGTCCATCTCTTGCTATATTTTATTACCTCGGTTGCCTTTTACATCATCTAAAACTAAGAGCCTCCTTATTCTACATATGTAATAAAGTTCCGTTTGATTTTCATCTTACTAACGTAATCCGACCCCTAATATGGCCAAGGATTCTACGTTATAGTATTTAGGTGTCAAATAGAGTTGTACGAGGTCGATTTAGGGGCGAGATAGGAGCGCCGATCCGCCTGGTAGATGGTTTAGTGGGATTTATGTACTTAGTGATCTTTTCTTTCTAGATATTTTTATCGGCAGATAGTGTGGTTATTTAAAAGTTATATTACAAAACCATAATGTTGATTATATCTACAGAACAAAACACAAATGTCGGTTCCTGTGGCAACTGTAGGTACTAAGCTTTTGTTATAGTAATAAAAAAATATCACTATAATACATTTTGTAACGTCAATTAGCACAACATCATTACCACTTGAAAATCGTAATGAAAAATTTAATATTTCTAAAACATGCACAACATTTATTAACCAAGAATAGCAACACTACAAACCAATTTAAATACATAAGATGGTCACTGGGCATACAGCTTTATGGTATTTAACAATGACTAGAAATCACCCATCAAAGATGGATTAATTTAAATCAAAATGAAATATTAATATTTACCAAACAGAGAACTAAATTTCAATTGTGTTACTGGACTTTTATTATTATTTAATCACAGAGAAGCGCATGGAAAACTTTGTTTGTTTAAGTAAGTTACTAGGCTATTTATAATTTGTGTTATAATACTACCGCTATGTTTATTATTAATTTTGTCAATACTTTGTATTAATTTATTTAAACTAAAAGAAGTGGATCAATAAAATCCCAGGCAAACCAGTCCAGATTAAGTCCAGACCAAGAGCTGACCTATCGTAAAAAAAATCTTGCTTCATTTCATGACGGTTTCTTTAACAATATCATGTTTGATTTAACATATTTACTGCAACATACATGAAACTGCAACTCTACGCATTATACCTATTAATTTCAGTAAGTAATGGAATCAAAGGGATGGTGAATACTCTAACTTTAATGGTATAAGGGGTAACCTACTAGTACTTCGTATAGTACTTCGCGGTAGATTTGACGTTTCAAAGTGATCCTAAAAAATCATACAGAATAAATATATTTGACTTTGACATTGACTTTGCTGGTTTTCTTCGTATGTTACAAATAGAACTCAAACCGTCGTTATATGTGGTCACCGATCATACAGTGTTCGGGTAACGTCGGGTGTTCCACAGGGTTCATTCTGGGGCCGCTTCTTTTTATTATTTTCATCAAAGACATCGATAAATGCTTTATGAATTCTAATTTTCTTCTATATGCTGATGATCTTAAAGTTTACAGACCGATAAAATCTGTAAATGATTGCATCCTTTTACAAGAAAACCTTGACAGACTGACTTCATACTGTAATAATAATAAGCTTCACCTTAGTTTACCGAAATGCAATTCCATGAACTTCACGAAAAACAAAAACATTATTTCCCATTTATATAAACTTTGTGATGTTCCACTCAGCAAAGCAAATCAACAAAAAGACTTGGGCATCCATCTTGATGACCAACTGTCCTTAGATCAGCACGTAGAGAAAGTTATAGGCAAGGCATTCCAAATGTACGGTTTTATTATGAGATCATCCCAAGACTTCAAAAAACCTTCTACCTTGCTCTACTTATATAAAACATTGGTTAGATCTCAGTTAGAATACGCGGTCCCAGTTTGGTCCCCCTATCAAAAAAAATACATCGACGCAATTGAAAGAGTACAACGCAAGTACCTACGCACTACAAGCTATAAATGCCTTGGCAAATATAGTAAGTCTTACGCCGATCTACTATCGACACACAATCTCCTCACACTTTAATCCAGACGAAAATATCTTGAAGCCATGACTCAATACAACATTATACATATCAACATAGACTGTATCGATCTAGTCACCAGTGTCTCCTATGCGGTTCCGAGATCCTGTCTCATAAAAGCAACACGCTCGCGAACCCTGTTCGCGCTGCAGTCCTGCCGAGCCAACTCGGGACTCGTAATCCTGTTCGTCGCATTAACGAGTCTTACAATACTATTTTTGAATCTCACGATATATTTTCTTGTTCTTTCTATAAATATAGAAAAAAAATAATTTGAAGCGCTTTCAAAATGAGATTTAGATTCACTTAGACCTTAGCTATCACCTACTTTTTGTATTCTTTAACTTAATTTATTTCTTTCTTCATTTTGTTCCATTTTTATAATAACATATAATTTTATTGTTATTGCCTTTCTAGTTCCTTTTGATACCAACAACGTCGTGGATTATACTAATAATACCTCATTGTTATTAACTATTTCGTTTGTAACATCAATGAATGTTTAAAAATTTTATAGCATAGTTGTTTGTTGTTCCAAATAAATAAAATAAAATATACTAGTAGTTCGCACCGAACTGAGATCTGGTTTGTGACGGAGATTATTTTTCAAATAGAACGAAATTAACAAACGATTAAAGTATGCTCTCAATACAAGGTGTATTGAAAGCATACTTTTATCTATAGTATACTCTTATTGTTATACATATTTTTTACTTACCTTAGGTGTTCGAGGCTCTCTCTTGTTGCTAACTTATTATAATATCCTTACTAACATGAAAAAAAGGCTAGTGACGTTTTGAAAAGTGCTCTCAAAACCGTTGCCTTAGTAGTCTTGGTTTAAAATCTACCCCTCCAGCCTACGAATGTCGTAAAGTCATCCAAAAGGAAGCAGCTTCTTTATAGAGGAAGTTCTTTTCACATTGTGGTGGACATTAATGTTACTGTTGATATGGAATATGCGAAGTCAAAACACTTGCATGACACCCCAGCAGTAATTCTTGGATTTGATCGACACCCTTCCATATTGAGTGAACAACAAAAAATGTATAGACCTCAACCCCTATTACGTAAGATATTTCTTGTTTTCACACATTTTCAAGACTTCAATCTTATTTACCCCTTATGCAACCCCTAATTTAAATACATGGGTGGTTTCAGCAAATTTAAAAAAGTTAATTGTGAAGTCAACCCCCTTTAACAGTCTATCCTACAAGACATACCACACGTTTTTACCTCATAACTAACCTAGTGTAAAAAAAATCCTCGTAACGATTGATGAGTATTCATATAATCTCTGTATGTTAACAATTTTGAATTGATCGGATCAGCCATTTAAAAGATATGGACGAAAAAAAATATTTCTTTTTACCCCAATTTCGCAAAAAACTACCCCACTTATCCAAATCACTCGACACTCACGACTCATAAATATATGCGACAATAAATTTCTATTTACATTATCTCTTTACAGTTTAAATTTCATGAAAATCGGATAATCCGATCAAGTAAGAAGCCGTCACAAACATTGCCACATACATACATACAAACATACATACATACAGTGCCAGATTTCCCATATTTTACACCTCTGAGTTCTCATTCGCTTCGCTCACTCGGTCAATAATTCATTGATTAACGGATGCCAATCTGCAGGTAATCTTAGGTGAACCCAATTAGGACGTCATCAATGTCAGGCGTCGTGTTAACTAATTGAACAATCACAGATATGCCACGAGCAACTGAATAATGTAACACATTCGGTGAACCAGCTTACAAACGTGTTAACCGTTACTCCAAGGTTTGTGTGGTAATGTTACCTTTTGTGCTATGAAAACCAATTTTATCTCCGAAATAAATTGTGGGTTCTGGAAAGTGAAATTCACGTCAGTAACTCAGTAAGTCAGACTTTAACTAATAACATTAATTGGAGGTCGACATGTCATCCTAATATGAAGTGGCTTTTTTTTATAGTATTTTGCTTTCGGACTTGTGACAGTCAACGCATGACCTAAACCTCAGTTATTATTAAGACTTGGCAATTTTAGAGTATCCGTCTTTAGGGTAACGCGAAAAAAGCCGCTCGTCATTCTCTAATTTAAACACACAATTTATATATTTATAAACGTGATACAAGTAAACTCTCCCGTATAATACTCATCGTAAAGTATCATGTATTGTATCGATAAGTATAGTCATTTTGTAACAAGTCATAATATAACGGTAACAATTCACCAATATGAATATTAACATGGCATCTCCATTGAAAATCCATTTTCTATCAATCTTCGCCTAAGCAAACCGTAACATCATCATCTATTTACACCCTTATAACTTTCCGAACCCTGTATCTGAGATATTAAGGGTATATACACACGTGATCATCAGCCGGTCGTTAGTTGAGTACGGATAAAGGATATGATATCGCGAACGTCAAATTCGGATAAGACTCTCCTCTGTGGTCTAGTGGTTTCAACCGCCTCTGTGGTCTAGTGGTTCAACCCACCGATTTCAGGTCCAGAGGTCCCGGTTTTGAGCACCATGGGAAGTACAATATATTGTACTTGGTTTGGTTGGTGGTAGGACTTTTTTTGGGTCCGCCTGACTAGCTACCACCATCTTACCTTATTCTGTCGCCATAACAACAATTCTAAAATTGCTGTGTTCCGGCATTTAGAGGTAATATAGCCAGTTCCTCAGCTTGTTGAGGATTCCAGGTGAAGTGCGCCTCCACCTTTGGCCCTATCACAACTTGTAACCAGGTGAGATGAAGGCGCTTCCCCGGCGTACAAAAAAAAACACTAGAAAATTGGGTGCATCCTCGCTCATCTTATCGGTTGTTGGTACAAATAACCGTTTCTCCAAGTTTGAACAATTGAAATGAGCAATTGAATAACATCATTTTTTGTCCAGGTACTAAAATGAACACACAGCGTCCTTAATACAGTAGGCGATCTAGCACAAACGAGTCACACCAAACGTGTCAGAGTGTCATTGGGTTTTTTTTGACCACCGAGTTACTACATTTTCTATCCCCTCTAGCTAAGATGCAACTGCAAGCGGCGCCTACAAAACATGACCTATAATAATTACTCAACGAAGTACCTAAGATCTCAACTATCTTTAAAGGCCTTTAAGTTTGTTTTCGTTTATTTGTGATTTTGATGATAAGCAAGCGTATATTATTGCAAACGTTACAAAAAATCCAAAAAATATATAAACGCCTAAATATATAGTTATAGAGGTTTTTAGACCTAAATTAATTATTGAATAATATGTTATCGAAGAGTTATGCTATTGTCAACTATATTCCCCATAAGGATAAGCTTAGGGGCGCATAGATGGGTTCTATTCAACCCGACACGCAAAGTCACTATTGGCTCAAAGATTTATAAAAGAAACTATCGAGATTCCATAAAACCACCGCTTTATAGTATCAACTTAATGATGGCAGCACTGGGTATCTTTACGTCCACCGAAAGAAGAATTCTAAATATTTCGTCCTAAGCGAATACTAACTTTGCAGAATGGAAACAAGAAACAGTAACTTTAACGTTTTTGCTGAACGGAAACGCCACATTCAGTAAATGGGACCTTTGATTTACGCCTGCAAGTCCATCTCAATCAGCATATGAGAAATGAGCTGACTAAGACTCTCACGGAAAGCTTGAAAAAAAACAAGAAAACTTTTGCGATTTCATTACGCGATTTGTGAAACTTCCAAACTCTCAACTTTTGAGTCGTTCTGTTATTTGAAGGAGATTGATGTTTAATTTAGCACGAGTTATAGATGTTTATTACGGATATCAAAAAACAGGCAGCGTAAATATTAACCAGAAAAGTTTAGATTCACGGCTGTTATTAAATGAAGTGGTAAAGAAAGATTACGATTAATAAAACACAAGGACTAGTAAATATTTATTGATAATACTCCTTTTCGCGATGCTTTAAATTTCGGAATATTTTTTATCCAAAGAGGATTTCATAGAATTTTGATGTTTTATTAAACTTATTTGTAACACATTTGTTTGAATTATACATATGCATATACGACTAAAAATAGTACAATACAAACATTTTAAACAAAATCAGATTACAAATAAGAACTATTATTTTTAAAATATGTTTTAAGCATTGTTGAAACCTGATAAATAGGAATTCATCTGAATGCAAAATTCAACTTAACGAAGTATCTGTTTATCAACCAAAAATAGCTTGTTTGTTTTGGTCTAGTGGTTCAACCCACCGATTTCAGATCCAGAGGTCCCGGGATCGATCCCCATGGGGAGTACAATATATTGTGCTTGGTTTGGTTGGTGGTAGGACTTGTTTAAGTCCGCCTGGCTAGCTACCACCATCTTACCTAATTCTGTCGCCATAACAACAATTCTAAAATTGTTGTGTTCCGGCATTCAGAAGTAAGATAGCCAGTTCCGCAGTTAGTTGAAGATTCCGGGTGAAGTGCGCCTCCACCTTAGGCTTTATCTCAACTTGTTACCAGGTGAGATGAAGGCCAAGAGCTTCCCCGTCGTACAATAAATTAAAAAAAAAAGTATTTCAAGCGCTGAATAATTTGGTCTTTTAACGGTTTACATCACTGTTTCAAATATAATTTATACAAACAAGTGACATGGGATCAAAAATAACAAAAAGTATATTATTTAAACTACTCTTTTATCTACATCTACTGAGAATAGTATAGGCGACAAAGGAAAGGTTTATATTTTATGCACCTGCAATTTGATCGGCAATGATAGCTACCTTTACTGGCACTACTTGGCGGCTCAAGTAATACCCAGTAGCATTTCACGAAAACTTATTATAAAGTACTCTTTAACATTCTAAAAGCTATCTAGCTAGCTAGGATCTAACAAACATTAATACATAGAAAAAGATACAAATATTTATCCAAGTCTCATTCCTTGCAAGGATTTGGCATATTTAACTTAGAAAATATGTCAGTAGGTACCGTTCTATGCCACAATTTCAATCTACCCTCATTACTCCATTGCTATTCCAGTGGTCAGCAGCTTTAGACCTAAATATACGGGCGCATTTATCTTGACGTCACCTGGCCCGTACGTGATTCGACTGGGGAAAAATATGTTGTCCAATTAATAAGGTACTTTGAATGGATTCTCTCTTCGATAATTCGTTGGGAAATGAGACGAGCTGTATTGATTGAAGGTGCTATGTGGGTCGGCGATTTGTTAGGTTTTGGTAGAAAAATGTTTTTTCAGTTGACTCGAACTGTGATTGAGCGTTACTGGTTATTACCGAGGATTTGGTTGTCGTAATCCCGTGGGAATTTCCAAATCACTTTCAGTGCACGCTTACAACTCAGGAAGCTACCTTTAGTAAAATCACGCACCTTGGGGCCTTGATTGGGTCTAGTTATAAACATAGAAGGAAATTGAATTTTTCGAAGCTATTTATGAAAAACAGTTATGAAAAGGGAACAAAAGTTCCATTTGAATAACTAGTTATGAAACAGTGAAGGAAATAGACCGAGAGTCTGATTTTTTTAGAAATATCAATTCCTGCCCGGGGAAGGAAATCATTGATTGTAATGGACATTTATTATTTAATTTAATTAAATTAATCATCATTGAATATTAAACTTGGTACTATTAAAACATTCACTATCCGCATGAACTACTCGGCAGACATTTTCCTTAGCCATGCGCAGTGAAATCTCCATTATTCCCACTGATAAAATCTTAAACATTATCCTCTAACTGTTAAGGGGTCGTCTGATTCAACTTAAAACGAGCATACTACTTAAAGTTACATTAAAACCTCTGCATTTATCTCCCCGATACTGCGGTCTTAGTAATTCGCGACTTCGCAGAACATTTATCCACTTGAAAAAGTTAACTTGAAACGTGCCTGTTGACATCGAGATGCGGAACTTATATGAAGGCAATCCATTTTTTTGTCCAACATTAGGGAAATCCCTACAAGCTCTATTTAGGAAATTGCCTCCTTTTATCGCGGCTGTGGCTAACGCAGCCTCGACCTCGATTTTTGTGGGCCCTTTTCTGCCTTCAAAGTTTTAGTAGCCGTTTACGAGCTAACACTTGTTCACTGTCAATGTTAATTTGTAGGAATTGGAAGGCTGTGCGGTTCGTAGTGCGAACCTATGTTTTGCTTTGGTAGTAAATATTCATTGATTAGAAAAATAAAATTGCGGTACGAAAATTAGACGGTTTCTGATTAGTGTTGTAGGTAGCACGTACAACCAACAATTCAATATTAGAGCCATACAAATCAAAATAGGCACGAACCTTACCTTATCTATAGAAATACTCGTAGCCGATTGCTGTATTTAATAACATTTAATTTGTGACAAGCTTAATTAAAATGTTTTCAACCCTCTCTCCGGTGACTTCATTTGTTTTCAATTCCTGTTTATATTCAATCATCGAATTGCTTTAATAATGTAAGTATTTTTTATGTGTACATGTTTTGCATTAAAACCATGAATGATGGTAGCCACTGCAATACATATAAACAATTATACGCTTTACTTAGCAAAACATCAAAATCTATAAAGCAATCTGAGGTGAAGCCATCTCGAAACTTAAAATAATAATGTTAGATCATGGAGTTGGTATTTTGGATGAAGTAAAAATAAGTTAAGAAGGCCCAGTACAAACTAACATACCATACAAACGTAGTTTAATGGTCATTTCGAAATGGTATATCCGATTCATAAGAAATTATGCAGGTATAATTGGATAGAGATAATTTAGGATTTTATCTACTTTTTCGTTAACACAATTTCAATCAAAATATATGTACAAGAGTTTACATATACAAGCACAATGTTCCATTCATTTAGATAAGTAATGTGGTATAGACCTCTACCCATATATACCTCTCATATATACCTGCAAAAGGTATTTAGAATTGGTTATTCGAAATGAGCGACAAACTACATTTGTACCGGAAAGCAAAAATCAGCGGTACTCCGGTGCTTTCTTTTTTATTGTACGACAGGTAAGCTTCAAACCTTCATATTACGTGGTTACAAGATGAGATAAGGCCGTAGTTGGAGGCCCACTTCACCCGGAATTTTCAAGAAACTGAGAAAATGGCTATCTTATCTCTAAATGCCGGAACACAACATTTTTTTAATTGTTATTATGGCACAAAAATTAGGTAAAATGGTGGAAGCTAGCCAGGCAGACTTCAACAAAGTCCTACCAACAACCAAACCTAGCCATATTATGCATTAATAAGTAGTCATTTGAGGAATATATTTTCATTAAAAAAACTAGAGTTTATAGCAAATTAGTCCTCTCTGGTTTACGTAATCAGGAATTATTATCACAAGTACAGTATTCATTCAAAAAGTTGTGCACGGGTAAACCCGCGGTCATTCGATAATAAAGGAATAATTCAATGAAATAATAATTAGCGCATGCAAGCGATGGCACAGGAATAATTTATGGCTGTTTGGTTCGCACTCAGCGTATTTTGTTTTCTGAAATATATAGCCGGCTTACTTGCTATTGATGAATGGTGACTATTGTTGTGTCGGTATAGCTTTCATTTAGTAGATTTTATTGCTAGTGCGATTTTATGCTTTTAGGTAAGAAATTTTAATCTGAAGCTATTTTTTTTTGTGTTATCCACGCTAATAATATTATAAAAAGATAACAATAATATTAATAAGTCTCGACATATGTATGTATTTTTGGCCCATTTTGGCACATACATCTATTTAATTCTGTGTAAACTTTCGTTTTTATGTGAACCTTATTTTTGATAGAATATTATTCTATTATATTCTATTCTATTTTTGTTTGTTTTGAGTTAACTCAAAAACTGCTGAACCGATTCTTTAATTTGTTCATTAGTGACAAAGGCTATATTATTTGTATATGAGGGGTGCGAATAAAAAGTTAGAGGGGGTGGTCACAAAAAATGATTCTATTCCATCAATATGGGTATCAAATTAAAGGTAGTCAATATATGTCAATTCGAAATATATATATTAGATCACTTTATGCCACATAGTCACAAATTAAGTTTAAAGTATGTTACTCGTACCTTGAATATTGTTAAAATTATCGTCTGTTATTAGCTGATTTATCTATAATATTGAACACCCGTTACAAATGTAAACATATGCTTATCTTATTGTTTAATTAAGCGTTTTTGTATTTATTTCTTAATTTATTTCTTAAAACTCTAAAAAGGAAAAAATAACCAAAATATTCATAGCTAGGTTGGTAAAAGTATTAAGTAGTAGTAAGTTTAAGTAATTCTAATTTTGGTGCCCTGAGTTCCGGACAAGAGATTCCGTATCCCGGTCCTCAATGCCCTTTAAACTACGTTAAACAAACAGAAAATTAACTATAATTATGTAGGTATATAATATATTACATCTATTGCTAACATATGATATAAATGTAGGAAAATAAGGTGGGAGTATATGGGTAGGTATAAATAAGTAAGTGTTCAGTTTTAACTACGGTGTGAAAATTTAAAATAGGTAGGTAGGATGCGCTTGGCTTCATCTCACCCAGTTAAGATCGAAAACAAAGATGGAGGTGCATTTAGCCAGTTCCTCAGACTGTCGAAGATTCCGGGTGAAGTGTTACTTCCAAATGCCGGAACAAGGTTAGATGGTGGTAGCTGGCGGACTTAAACAAAGTCTTACCATCAACCAAACCAAGCATAATATTGTAACCCTCTGGAGAACCCGGGATCTCTGGGTCTGATCCAGTTGGTAATTGAATCAGGTACATTTTCAGTAAAAACAAACCCCAAGGTTTATCGCTCAAATCAACGATGAAGTAGAAATCAGTACTATTATTCAGCCATATTTATTTTCTGGCTTTTATAAATGACCCTGTACCCCAATTTATCTTTCCCGTTACTTAAGGAATATTACGATATTACAAAACTAAGGGCACCGGTCAACATTCCTGCATGACGTATAGTTGCGTAACTTTCGTACAAAAAAGGCTACAGCCCGGCGTGTTACGCGACCTAAATCTCAAACTCTCAATCTAATCTGCAGGACAAAATATCGAGATCCGACAGAGAAAATATTTTTTTAGAAAATATATTTTCGCACTGGCCGGCCCACAGACAAAATATAATTAAGGGAAAATTGGTCGGATAGTATTGTGAGAAAAGTTGAGGAGTGAGAATATCCGAAGCGATGGTAGGGTTCCATACATTAATTTCCGTCTAGTTAAAACCTACTTTTATTTTTTTAGTAACAGTAAAACTTATTTCCAACATCAAACTTATCGTACAAATAACACGATTAACATAATAATGTCCATGAAAGTTCGATACTCGCAGATTTAAGAGTATTTTTCATTACTCTATCTATATATACTACACAGACCTACCTACACACCTACTCAGACGTTCGTGGTGCTCCAACCATAGTAAGTTTAGTTGATACAAAGACCTCGGTACCCTAAAATGAAATGTAGGTACCCATTGTAGGCCCGTCTAGAGGGTATCGCGGGGGCCACGTTCAATTGGATTGAAACGTCGGCAAGCGGAGTGCTCTTAGGCAAAGGGTCGGTAATAGCATTTCTGTAGAGAAGCCAAGAAGTATAGAAAGCCAAATGGAAGAGCTGTGAAAGTATAAATTTAACGGTTTGACGGCGTCTGAATTGACTTATAATCGTTATTCTATAGAAGAGAATTAAAAAGCAAGTTTTGGGGAAACGCGCACCTTTGCCGACTTCATCACTGCGCACGAGCTCAAGAGCTACATCAAACTCTAGCCTCACAGCGCAGATGGTAGAATTAATATTTTAAGTGTATTTGCGATGTAGGCCGTGGGTAAAGGCTAACCTTTCTTACTTATATACTGTATATGATCCCATTGAGTTCAATCGTTGCTGCATTTATACATCCCGATCGTAGAGTCTTAAAATACTACAGTCAGTAAATAGGTGCTTCTTAAAACTATACATATCATGTATATTTAATACGAGTCATACAATTCTGCAAAGATTTACTTATAATCGACTCAAACACATCGCCAAATCATCACATCTGTAGAGTTATAGTGCGAGGGCCCAAGGAAGGCTACGAAAAAAATGTTTTTCGCGAACGAAAGCTATTTATCTGCTATTACTATTGTATTGATTAAATGAATCCAGGAATGCGATTGATAAATTCCTCGCCAGCTCGAAGCGAGGATGGTCGGAATACTAGGGCATTCGTTTTAAATTCTATTGATGGCGGTCTTAAATTTTATACCAAATTAAAGATTTATGGCGAGGAAAGGGTAGTCGCCTTCAGTGTCGATTTTTATATTGTTAAAAGCCCAGTAAACTTTTTCGGCTGTCTATTTTTATTTATTTAAAAACACATTAAACATTGTTAGATTGTATCCTACAAACTGACACTGACTTGTGTCTGTAACTATATATATATATATATATATATATATATATATGATAATGTTTTTGATGGGGAATATGCATGAGTTTTTCCGCCAACAACCTGAAATAATTTCACAGAGGGCTCAGGCATCTTATTCTTATTCAAGGTAACATCAATCTATCTTCAAGTAAACAAGACGTTTAATTGAAATATATTTACCCTACAAATAGATATTACTTTGAAAAAACTCTAAATTGTCGTGGAACACCCAGCATCTGAGGCCAGCAAAGAAGCGAATTGAAAATGTTTACTTAACTTTACATACTAGAAAATTATTTCGTTGTACATTAAAACCATCGCATATATATATAATCAATTATTGTGCGCAGTACACAGTGCATTCGAACTTAACTTCGCCCGAAGCGGCGGCGCCTAGTTATTCCAGTCGTTATATTCCTAGTAATAAAACTAAGTATAAATTGCCGTAACTTCTCCTTTAAGGTTCCCTAGGTGCTCTAAAAATTATATGCCTCCCGCATTCGCAACGGATAATGTTGCAAATTAAGATTTACATAATCAAAAACTTGTGAAAACACAATTACAGAAGTTTTAACATGGAGCCCGTAAGCGTAGGTAATCACATTTGTCGGAGCTCCAAGGAGAAAATTGTCTTCGGTCGTAACAAGGTTGGGCCCCGACCCTCACCACTTTTCCAGGGTATATTCCCAAAGCGACCATGAAACCGTCCCTCAGTGCATCAGAATTAGATACGTAAGGCTGTATACACGAAGTAGACATTCGTTTCGAAATCGATTGTACAACGGTTGAGAATGAATGCTTACAATGAGACTTCAATTATTCTATGACAACTCCATTATAACCTATGCATCTTTAGAGTTAGTCAGCCTTCAGACTGTTCCAGGTGAAATGCACTACCACTTTACGCCTTAACATGACACGACACCGAGAGCGATGTAGGTCATAAAATGAAAAAAAAAATTTGACTGCACTCTTTCCATTTTCATATTTATTTCAGACAATAATATGGTTATGTAAATTAAACAAGCCTCTAAGCTCAGTTGATAGTAGCTCTGCCTTTTGCAATGTGAGTTGTGGGTTCGATTCCGGACCAGACCAAACATTTGTGTCGTGACTATAGATGTTTGTTCTGCGTTTAGGTGTTGTATCATATTGTAAGTACCTATGTATTTACCAAAAAAAAATATCTAAGTATTATACCCTTAATCTAGTTCCCTTATTACAAACTATGCATAGTTTGGGTCTAGATGTCGCTGTGTGAAATGACTGTACGGTTATGTTTAATATTTATTTATTTGAATGTAAGCTACATTCAGCACTGTTATTGTTTGTGTGGTGAATGATCATCAGGGTGTGACGGGTATTTAAGGAACAAACTTCTTTCACAGTACTAATTGAAGACGAGACTGTCTGAACGCTGCGAATTCTTTGTGTACTAGCACTTTGAACTAAGAATATACGTGTACCTAGTCATTAATTTAGCTCATGAGTTGAATTGCACATTATATAGGTACATCATGTATCTGCAGACAGGTCTATATATACACATATATATATATATATATATAAGCCATCATTTTAATCATTATTTGATTTACATTTTATGACAATAACCAATTTAATCATCCAAAATATCAGGTTTATGGCATTTGTTTAAAAATGGACCCCTTCAACTAAGCCCGCGCAAGGATCTTGTATTGAGTATTTTACTAAATCTTACCTCTGTGTAGTATAAAACACCTTTACTGCGATCACTAATCCGCCTATGAAGCTTTGTGAAAGTTGCAAATTCCTCTATTTTTTAGATGAGGCTTTGAACAGTGTCAATTGTCCGTATGAAATACACCAACAAAAAGTACCTACTTGTACAGTATCAATATACCAGAAATATACGGCTCCATTAAATACTATAGGTCGCTCGGCAAGGTTTTATCGTTGAAGATGGTAAGTACAAATACAACCGCCTGAGTGTAATGGTCTATGATTGCCACTTTAAATTCCTGTACACAGAACTATAAAGCCTCCTTCGCTTCGATTTTGCCTCCTCTACATAACGAGATTAATATCATGATACATGGCTCCCTTCATAATTGATTGTCAATTTAATAGCCCCAATACCTTGCTAATAGATTCCCCTTGACACACGCCATAGTGAACATCTGGGACACAAAAAAAAACTCTATAATACGTAAATACTAATATCAGCTATAAAATCGATACTATCAACTTTTTTAAATAGATTGAAATGGAATGGATCGAATCTTTTTGTAGACCGACTACGTAAGGATTTTTATTTCATATCTTGTGAAATCATTTCATAATACCTACGATTTTGAATGTGGAATAATCCACGTGCTAGCTTTAACAAAAAAAAGGCGTAAATCACCTTTTCAATGAAAAAATAGATTGATGTAATTTCCGTGAACAGTATAATTAATCAATAATTGATGTTGTACCTATTATTTTTGGAGAATTCAAGGAACTCGTTCAACTAGATTCTAACGAACACTTGTCTGGCTTTTAGCGGTGAGCAGTGTTCTGACTGCGCATACTTTAAACTGTGGACTCAAATACTGTCTGTCAAATACTAATTACTTCGGCAGCCCGACCCGAGAACGCTATAGCAATTAGGTACCCCCTCAACCTGCGCTCTTCTATCACGCGCTAACTACTAAATAATAAGCAACTGACTGACGTGGTTTTTGGTTTGATTCACCTACTATTTTTACGGTTTTTTTGTATGACAGAGTAAAGTTACGCAATGTGTGTCGACACCACCTTAATGTAGGATTGTGTGGGCATAATAAGATGAGTTTTTCGTTTTTTTTTGTAAATGATGGGTTAGCACTTGACCTTTAGGCTTGCTCTCCCGCGCACCGATGGAACACAGACAACCATAAATTGACTAGATATTCTCACATACCTTAGTATGTGAGTAATAGATATTTTATGCACAAAAATTTGCAACAATTCTCGATAACACGGTGGAGAAGCTGGCCTGATGCAGAAGAATCAAGGAAAAAAACGATCATGACCACGAAGCCGGTTTTTTTTTTCTAATATTTAGGTTTGTGTTTTTATATTGCACGACGGCGAAGCGCGCCTTACCTGGTTACAAGTTGAGATAAGGCCGTAGATGGAGGCGCACTTCACCCGGAATCCTCCACTAACTGACGAACTGGTTATCTTACAGCTAAATGCCGGAACATAACAATTTTCAGAATTGTTGTTATGGCGTGGTGACATCAGAGATCAGTAAGATGGTGGTAGCTAGCCAGGCGGACTTAAATGAAGTCCTACCACCGTTGATTGTTAATTTTTCAGTTGGAGCTGGTCAAGAATTATATGAAATCATATGGAAGGGTTTAAAAGCAGTCATCGATGTTAAATAAAATAAATGCAATTAGAACGCCAATGTTAATTATAGTGTACCAACAAAAACCTAAAAACCTAGTGAAATTACGAAATTATACTACGAGTATACTTACTACTCCCATCAAATAATATTGGTGACATAAATCATTATCACCCCCAAATCTGATAATTTCCTCACATTTCTGATCAAATTATGAGCAAAGGATTACTGAAAGGAGACAGAGCGAAGTGAGAATTTCTTGGTTAACTAGGTTTCACTGAAACTTAAATTCATAAGGTTAATGCATTATTCATTGCATTTTAGAGAAATGTACGGAACATTTGAGCTGTCTTCAGGTTTTTGAAGTCAGATTTTGTTTTAATGCAATTATAATTTTACCTATTGTATTATTTGTCTCGTATTTATAACCGCCTCTGTAGACTAGTGGTTCAACCCACCGGTTTCGGATTCAGAGGTCCCGGGTTCGATCCCAATGGGGAGTACAATATTGTGCTTTGTTTGGTTGGTTGTAAGACTTTGTTTAAGTCCGCCTGGCTAACTGCCACCATCTTACTTAATTATGTCGCCATAACAACAATTCTAAAATTGTTGTGTTCCGGCATTTAGAGGTAAGTTAGCCAGTTCCTCAGTTTGTTGAGGATTACGGGTGAAGTGCGCCTCCACCATTATCGTAACTTGTAATCAGGTGAGATGAGGGCCAAGCGCTTCCTCGTCGTACGATATAAAAAAAAAGTATTTATAACGGTCTCTCTTCTGTATTATTACAAATTGTGAAAAAAATATATGAACAAGATTTTGATCCATATTTTTTGTAACAAAACGGGAATTAATCTCTCTTGTACTTACCTTAACAGAGATTCCACGCATAATTTTCGTTGCGTTGTTACTTTTTTATGCATATACCGCAGCACTTCATTTTAAAATAAGAATCATCAATCTCAGGGATATAATACTATCAGGGATCTCAGAAGAAGGGCAGCAGTTTCCTTTGGGTATTATATAACACCGCTACTGCGATCACCAATACGCCTTCCAAGCGTGGTGATTAATACTCCAGATTTGGTGAAGTCAATGTCCAGTAGTGAACGCTAATGGGCTAATAATATTTATGAAATAATAACTATAGTGAAGTGTATCTGCAAGAACACACAGCGCAGAATACAAATGTAAATTCCCTTTATGTTTACTCAGTTGCAGTTTGATTTCTATACTCAGGCCTATAATAGACATTTTGTACCGACGACGTGGTCAAGCTCGGATATTGCTAAACAAAGACAGATTGCTTTTGGAACCATCAAACTCTCCAAGACAATAAAACGACTATGACAACGTTTAGCTACAATTGCAGAATTGTCTGACGTCACAGGCTAAAATAGAAACAAACTTCACAAGTTTTGATGTTTTAGGTGTTTCTAACATACAGCACTGTACGCCTATCATGAAAAACATATTCCATATACTTTCACAAAAGCAAAAGTGTGCAGTCAAAAAGGCCGTTTTTATTTATTGTATGACGGGCAACCGCTTGGCTTGATTTGGAATCATTAACAGACTGCCATTAACATCAACATTTAACAGAAGCCGGCTATTATTACCTCTAAAATTCTGGAACACCACAGATTAGAATTGGTGTGAACTATGGCGACAGACTTAGGTAAGGAGGTAGCCAGGTGGACTTTAAACAAATTCTACCACCAACCAAAACAAATGATAGTTTTGGCTATTGGGCAAATAACAAATCATAAGTAAATGGAAACGTAGCCCGTTGTAGGTATTTGATTATCATTTTTTGTGCAACGGGTAATCGCTTGGCCTTTATTTCACCTGGTTACAAGTTGAGATAAGGCCGAAGGTGGAGGCGCACTTCACCCGGAATCCTCAATTAACTGAGGAACAGGCTATCTTACCTCTGAATGCCGGAACACAATTTTTCTTAGAACTGTTGTTATGGCGACAGAATTAGATAAGGCCAGGCGGAATTAAACAAAGTCCTACCAGCCAAACCAAGCACAATATTGTACTACCCCTGGGGATCGAACCCGGGACCTCTGGATCTGAAATAGGTGGGTTGAACCACAGAGGCGGTTAAAAAATATAGTAATAGTAGAGGTATTACTAGAAAATTCGAAATAAGAGATAATCGGAACGATTATTGTATAAACCCTTCGCATTTTTTTCGTATTTGTAAATTTGAGGCTTGCTCTTACCGAGCTTGTATCCTCTGTGGCCTACGCCGTACAAACGAATACAAACATTTATTATTGGATCCGCGAACACTTCGAACACGATATTGGATTGAGATGGAAAGATTGCAGTGATGTGGGCCGACGTGATATGATGGATGATGGCAATCCTTTCTAGATTCATTCCGCTGATGCCAGCACGAGTTACGATATCTGGTGGATTGCGCAGCTAATATTAAAGGTTTCATTATTCAAAATTGATTTTTTATGCAGTATCTTGTATTGTTATGAATAAAACCGGCCAATTGCTACTTTTTAAACCACATTTCTAGGCAAAATATCACGTTTTTTCGTTTGGATTTACTTTTGTTTTTTTTTTATAATCTGTTGTTAACAGTGACTATCATTTACCTTAAAAGGTAGATGACTACCTTTTAAGGTTCATGAGAATCAGTTCGCCGACAGACAGACGGACGGACAGTGGTGACTTACTAATAGGATCATATGTAACCCTTATTGTATGGAACCCTAAAAAGAGTGCAGCACAGAGTAAGGTAAACTTTGGAACAGGAAATCTTAGGTTACATTTTTTAGATCAATATGCGGCAATCTGAACTTGCTGATCTTGTTATTAGGACCCCAAACGACATTGTTAAAATGATATAATATTGAATGATTATAAAAACTTAACAAAATATATTTGAGATATATGTATATCTCAAATATCTTTTGAATATTATAGAACTGCTATTTTAAAATTAAAGGTTTTTTTAAGCTCTATTTTAGCTACATTAGTCTAGGTATAATATTGTCTTTAAAATGCTTTGAGGTACCTGCTGCTTTCTGTTTTTGTTAAATTATAGCTCGAGACAGTTATAATTAAACAAGAGTAGGAACGCTTTCAAACCCTGAAAATATCTGCCCAAAAAGCCCCACCTTTCTCGTAAAACAAACCATAAAACAACCCAAACACCTTACAGCTTGCAGAGTACTTAATCAAAGCTCATTCTAGACGCAGAAACTGCAATATCCTTCCCTTTACGAGAGATTCACCTTTCATTACAAAACGTTTGCGCTACGACGACGCCCGTGTCAAATCACGGTGTTGAGTCTGCGCTTTCACACTTCGTCGGGAGTCGGGAATCAAATATTTTGTAGAGCTTGCTAGTTACGAAGTAACCCGAATAAAGATCTTGGGTTACGTTACCTCACAAGGTAGGTTTTGTATATCTTGCGAAGTAACTGAAATTGGTGTAGGTACTATGTTCGCACGGCCGGATACCACCGATTTATAACATCTTTAGAGCCTGTCTGTAGGTACCCTACGCGCTCATTATGTTTACTAATTTTTTGTTTCCATCTGTGCATTCTATAGTTTTTTTTTTTTATTGAAACGGGGAAGCACTTGGCTTATCTCACCTGGTTTCAAGTAAGATTAGGGCAAAGGCGTACTTTACTCAGAATCATCTGCTGGTTGTTTTGCAATTTCGATACGAACCCATATTACGAACTTTATAATTTAAACGTATTCTCTACAAGGTACAAAACATTGTATGCTTTCAATAGGAATACTAATACGTTGATGTTATTTTTCAATGCTTGAAAACACGCTCTTCAAAATCAACACATCGCTTTGAAAACAAATTCAATTAAAACAAACCACTGAAAAAATGAGCGCGGGGCATGTGCCCTAAGCAAATATTTCCCCAAGGGCGTAACACCCGCTTTAGTGTTTTTGTGGTGTGCCTCAATCCCTATTTAATTATGAGCGAAGTATCATTTCCTTTCTGCCTTTCGATGAACAAGTATGAATCTGAAATAATAATAAACATGTTATCAAAGCAGTTAAGCAATTATTATTTTTGTTTTTGAATGTTAACTCGACCGTGTTCGTACAAAAATAAATCTTGTATGTCAACCTGCATTGATAATACAATATAATACAAGACAATGTTATTATTAATCAATCGCAGATAAAATATATCGTAAACTAAGTACGTATGTAAGTACGACTAAGGGAATAAAATACACCAGAGGATGGGCAGCATCCGCCTGAGTACGTACCACCAATCCGCCTGCCAAGCGTGGTGATTATGGCAAAAACCCTCCAGTCTTGGAGAAGGCTCATGTCCAACAGGGAACGGTTACGGGCTTCTATGATAACAAGCCTCATAGCTCAGTTGGTAGTAACTCTGCCTTCTGCGCTGTAGGTTGTGGGTTCGATGCCCACCCAGGACAAACACTTGTGTGATGTATATAGATGTTTGTTCTGTGTTTGGGTGTTGTATTGTATGATAAGTATGTATTTACAAAAAAAAATAGTATTTAAGTATTCTATCCGTAATCTAGTTCCCATATTACAAGCTATGCTTAGTTTGGGGCTGGATGGCGTTGCGTAAAATGAATGTCCTGTAATATTTTATTTTTTATTATTTATTATGATGATGATTATTGTTATTAATATTGAGCGCCAAAATTTGCCGTTGCGGTCTGATCATGGTCCGATGAATCGATCCAACTCAACCCATGAATGTCGTAAAAGACGACTAAGGGATCTCACCAGAAGAAAGCCAGCAGCTTCCTTCTGTGTATTATCGACACCTATACTGCTATCACTAATCCGTCTACCAAGCGTGGTTATTATGGCAAACCCCTCAAGCTTAGGAGCAGGCTCTGTCCAGCAGTCGACATTGATGGGCTGTTTTTTTTTACAACGGGGAAGCGCTTAGCCTTCATCTCACCTGGTTACAAGATAAGATAAAGCCGAAGGTGGAGGCGCACTTCACCCAGAATCCTCAACAAACTGAGGAACTGGCTATCTTTCCTCTAAATGTCGGAACACAAGAATTTTTTGAATTGAGGTTATGGCGACAGAATTAGGTAAGACGGTGGTAGCTAGCCAGGCGGACCCAAACAAAGTCCTATACTACCAACCAAACCAAGCACAATATATTATACTCCCCATGGGGATCGAACCCGGGACCTCTGGATCTGAAATCGATAGGTTGAACCACTAGACCAAAGATGCTGTAAAATGCGATGATGAGGCGGTGTTGATGTGATTTGTGTGATGTAAGCACCAAAATAAATTACTAGCAAAGAGTTTTACGCACAATAGGCGATATTATCGCTAAAAGCTATATCTTCCAGATTTTGTATAGACAGAACCAGGTGGTACGTACATCATTCTTATATGTATCTTATTTTAGCCAAAATCAAGTTCATAAAGCTAACCAACCAGTTTCATAGGATGGCGCATTTTTTTTACACACACACTCATAGTTTGTACACCAAAGTGTATATCCAGATTTCGAAGCGGTAATAAAAGTTTTATTCAGTACCTTCTCTGCATATTATGCAGTAGGTAGTAAAACGTATTTAAGATTCCGTACCTCAAAAGGAAAAAGGAATCCTTAAAGGATCACTTTCATTTTGTCTGTCCGTATGTCTGTCCAGACCTTTTTCTTAGGAACGCGTATTGGTATCAAGTTGAAATTGAAATCAAGTATACTCGGGATGACGGTCTATTGCAGCTGTAAAAATCAAAATTGCAAATCAACGTGATCAAAAGATATAGCCGTTTATCAAAAGATCGCATATTAGGTAGGTATGCGATATCACAAAGAAATCAAAACCAATACTTTCCCCCAGAATATACCCAGGATCATGAAATTTGTCAAGAAGCAATGTCTAACACACAATTGAGGAAACACGGAAATTTGTTTATTTATTCAATATATATTTATGTAAATAAAACACACAAAAAAATCGAAAAGATATAGAAAGGATAAAGGTACAGCCAACTCGCACTTGGCTGAGTTTTTATTTGTGCTTCAGAGTTTGCATGGAAAATGCTTATAGGAATATCAGGTGCGGAGATTATATCTATCTATAAAAAAAGGTATTTACCTCTTAAATCATTTCCTCCAACCCAACTCGCCTCAAGTAGGAATTTGCCTGATCTTTTATTTTTTGTTTGTCTATACTTACCTACAAAGTATTATAGAGTTTACGTCTAAAAAGAGTGGAAAGAAATGAAAGGTACGCTCTTTTAATAAGCTCTTTTCATCTGGGATTTTTAATTCATTTAGCTGCACTTATTTTGCAAGCTGGTAATGAATTGCAATTTTTATTATATAATAATAAAAAGTTCACTTTACTCAGTGAGGGGCAAAAAATGTTGCCTTAATGATGGAGCTGTATATCTGTAATGCTTTGAGACTACAATATTAGTAAGCAGTATGTTAATAATTACTTAACCAAAAGATAGTATTTTTTTGTAGTGGCCTTGAAGTATCTACATACAAAGTACTTACATACTTACTTGCAAACCCGGCCCGCAAACTAAACAACAACTGCACATTTTGGGGTTACGCTATTATTGTAAATTAATTAAAAAAAATATATGTAGCTCAGACATGTATTTTTAAAACCAATTTATCAGTACCTCAACCACTGGCCAATTACAGTCCTAGCGACTGTTGTTGGCTTATGGTCGAAGTCGGGGTAAGTAAAGATCCATAGTTATAATGAAATCGGGTATTACTCGCGCATACAATTCGAACAGTTTACACGTGACCACGGCCGTTGGATCACGGTCGAAACTGTCAGGAACGTGAAAAGGTACACGCTAAGAATACCCAATGACATTTTACTAAGTATAATAAAAGATAATATTAATCAGCGCCTCAAGCGAAAATAATTTATGCTAAATTGGGCATATAATAAAGAAGTGAACTGCCCTACATCACATATCATACTACTGTGATACTCTGATCAGAATCTCCATTCAAAATGATGCTAGTGACCCAGTTTAAATTGAGTATACAAGTAAGTTCAAAAACCAGAACCCGACTACTGAAAAATCACGTTCTAAAAAGTATGAAACGAGAAAATATTCACATATGACCATGGCTATCCTCTCAACATCTATAATAATAATTAATAATATTTAATTTATTCATAACAATTTATATATTCAAGCTTTCAAATATTTTTTTATTTTTTTGTATCAAACATGATTGATCTATGGATAAATGGCTTGTTTTTAAATCAGTCAGGACCCACACTAAGTCAAATACTTGTTTTTTGGGTACTGTCAAAGTCAAAGTCAAAATTTCTTTATTCATTAAGATTTTTTAGGATCATTTTGAAACGTCAAATCTACCGCCTGTTCGGAATCGCGACCAGCACACAAGGAGAAAGGCAAGAACCTCGGGCTGGTTAATTTTTTAATGATCCATTCTACATTTAGATACACAATTTGTAATTATATTCTAAGTACATACATCATAATACCTAAATACTTCATCTTAAAACATTTTTTATTACCTAAGTATCTACCTAATGAGCAGTTTGTTAACATTGAGAAATCACCATTTTGCTGTCAACTTGGTATAGCAACATCGGGCTACGCGTTCTTATCGTCGATATAATCACTAATTTTGTAGTAGGCACTTTTAATTAAATTATTCTTTATATACAATTTGAATTTACGAGCAGAGAGTTTGGTGGCGCTTTGAGGAAGCTTATTATAGAACCTCACACAGTTTCCTAAGAATGAATTATTTACTTTTCCTGAGCGATACCTAGGTATATCAAGTTTATTTTTATTTCTAGTATTAACACAGTGTACTTCTTTTACTAAATTCATCAATGTTTCTGTGAGCGTGCATTAGATTTTCATAAATGTATTGGGAGCTGGCTGTAAGAATACCAATCTCTTTAAAACGTTCCCTGAGAGAGTCACGAGTTACCATTTTATAAATTGCCCGTACAGCTCTCTTCAGTAGAATAAAAATACTTTCAATATCAGCTGCACTTCCCCATACAAATATGCCATAAGACATAATACTGTAACAGTAACTAAAATAAACGAACCTGCTTTCATTCTAGGTACATACATAAAATAGCCTTAGAGTCACAATTGATATGTTTTAAATACAAACAATTAAAAACAAAATTTACAATGAAACAAATAGTATACAAGGGAAGCAATCGGGTTACCTAAAAACCGTTACAAACAGTCAGAGGTCCCGGGTTCGATCCCCAGGGGGAGTTCGTGGTAGGACTTTGTTTAAGTGCGCCTGGCTAGCTACCACCATCTAACCTTATTCTGTAGCCATTACAACAATTCCATAATTGTTGTGTCCAGTTCCTCAGATTGTTGAGGAATCCGGGTCAAGTGCGCTTCCACCTGCGGCCTTATCTTAACTTGAACAGATCAGGTGAGATGAAGGCCAAGCACTACTACACTTCCCCGTAGTACCTATACCTACACTAAAAAAATAAAAAGATAATATGGAGGGAATCAGCCCCACATGGATTGGGTCCATGTGGAGCTGATCTCTCAGAATCAGGTCTCGATCAAAAAGTCTGAAATAAGTAAGCTCTGTCGAGACTATACTATAATTGCGTCTTTTTATGATCATCGACCGAATCAGCACCAGCTCTAACTGATGATCCAGGCATAGATGAAATGACGCAAGGATACCAGGTAGCGTCACACACCAAATGCCTACCCATTTCCCAAGGGACAACGTCATACCGTCAGGCTGCTTACTATCATCACGTAAACAGACCATTCGTTTCTAGAACGGCTGGAACATTGACAATGGTAAAAGCTCGACAGATCCACGGTCTCGCTTTGCAACATTAAGGCACGTGGCGCGATATCCTGCCGGCAGACCTAATGCATGAAAGTCTTGTATACCATATTGATCTACAGCCACACTGTACTGGCACTAGCGAGAGGCGCAGCAATTTGCTTTCAAATATATTTTGATAGTATTTAATACATTGACGATAAACATTTAATAGTTTGCATAAAATAATTTCAGATGAGAATATTTTCAACATACCTATACACCAGTCGAATTCTTAAATCTTCTTTTTGCTACACTGTAGTCGGGAAAAAAGTAAGTAAGCAACAAACTCATGACATTTTCCCCTTCGAGGATTTACAATCAGTCTGATTTGAGCCTCTAATTATCAAAATTATTGTTCTCAATAACAATAATTTTGATAATTAGAGGCTCAAATCACCCACGATTCTGTAATTCGTGCCTAGATTGTCCGTGGTATTAGTCGTGTGGCCTGTTTCAAAGGTCGAAGTAGCCCTACAATTTCCTCGAGTTACTTCATGTACTAGAGAAAAGAGCCTTCCCACAGTAGCAATTTCCTTATGACGGCGGGCGAAACTGGCAGAACCTTGTTATGCATATAGCCGTATCCGTATCTTACTAGCTATTTCTGCAGCCAAAAGATACTCAGATGAGATTAGTTTAATGAAACGCCGGTCGAATGCGGATGCGGTCGAATGGGGATGTGGTTGCATGCAGGCTGCGAGTGGCACTTGGATTAGCATGCAATTTTCCATATTTTGAACACATTTAATCCTGTATTACTTCCGCGGTGGGTTTGCTCCCCCAATTCCGAGCTCAATAGCGGCGGATGTTGCTTAGCTGCTATAATTGAAACTCTCCGACTCAAAAGAGCAAACCAACCTACATATGGTATAATTTATTGTGAATAAAGTTTGTTTTGATTTGCGTCATATGTATAATTACCAGAGTAAGTTCCTAATAGGTTTGAGCTTACTTATCTCAAAGATAATAAAAAAAGATATCTAACAAAGCGGGAAAAAAAGCAAGGAGCCTTGCGAGTAAAAACGCGAGCGAGGGACATAGCGGAAAATGGTGCTTTGCTTTGACACAATCAAATCAACACCAAAAAATACAGCAAAATAAAGCCGAATATGGTGCATAATTTGCTTCACCACATTCACTAATTAAAATTAATCGTCCCGAGTCAAATCGACGTCGAATAGCTGCCGTATTTTTTTCTAAAATGGCAGCCGTTCAATTAAAGTCAAGGGCCACTACGACACGCTGGCTTATAGACTACTCAGGGCTCGTATTCATAAGCGGAGCGATAAGATTTCATTGAGTGATTCGTTATCACTCGAATAAATCCACTCAAGACTCAAAGAATATAATGCCATTATCACCACGCTTAACAGGTACATTGGTGATTGCAGTCGAACAACGAAACTCAAATAACATTCACTTTCTATTCAATACTCAGTGTTCCTGCTAGCTTTTAGGGTTCCTTACACAAAGGGTGCTAATTAAAATAAAAATTGCCCTATTACCAAGCCTCCGCCGCCCCGTCGGCTGTATCTGATGAATATAAATAATGAAAAATAATAAAAAATAGACAGTTGAAATTTTCAGTGTACATTATGATATTGCTACGTTTAAATTGAGGAGCCATCCGACGACGAGTAAACAATTTTCGTAACGTCACTCGGCCTACAAAAACAGTGCGCGCTCTCGTCGCAGAGCAGTATCTAACTAAGAGTGAACTACTCGCTATTTTGTAACATTTTGTGATAATAAGGCGCTACTATGCCCAAATCGGTATCAAGGTCGCTATTTTTCTAATAACCTTCAAGAACAAGTCGAGAAGTCATTTCTCTGATGACTAATTTCTAGAATTTGATAATAATATATATTATATATGTAACATTTTATATATGTATTTGCTGCTAGAACAAAAAATTATGAGCCCCAAGGCACATCCGCTATACCCTTCGCTCTTCACCGAGAAGAGAGATTATTGCCTTTCTATTCCATAGCTATTTACTCGAGCACCTACCGAACAATAGCTAGGGTCAGCGTGCCGATTATCGACTTGACGGCAGGACAATACTAACGATAATTATTCAATTTGTTGCCCTCATAATCCCATTTAATAAATTACATCTGAGTATATAGCTTTACCCTGAGACCCTTTCATATATTTGATTTGCCGATCTTGCAATCAAATCTAGTACTTTTTGTGATAGGTATTATTGTGATCCACAGCCTGTGGTCTACCACAGGAAACGAAATCGCTGTCTTTTGCTGGTGGTTACAGCTGAAGAATCATCACGCTGGTAGGACTTGGAAATCTCTAGCCTCCTGCCAAAATCCGGTGCCGAACGGTATGCCGTATTCTGAAGAGCCAGTGCCATCCGGGAAATTCCCTCCCAGATAAACTCCCTTCATCGTAGACCTCATCCTTCCTCTTGCCTAGACCCAGACAACCTCAGGCCAACAAAGTCATGGCAGACAATTACATACAAGGTCATCAGATAACACATCATTTATAAAACAATCTTAAATTATGAAGATTATAATTAATATAAAAATTACTATTTACACCCAGTGATTATGATGTTTTTTATAGCGCCTGTAAATCATTCCTCGTTAGGCCTTTTATGTCTTAGAAGTTTTCTATGCCTCAGAAGTTTCTTCGGTAACTAAGTTTGAATGCGGAGCTCCTTTTCCCAACTGTAACCACCGTGCCACCTATTTGGGTCTAGCTCTTTCCAAGCCATAAGTTTCATAAGACTTCGCGCTTACCTATTTCATAAATAGTATTCCACGCAGAAAGCTTATAAGTCCACGTATATCAGTGTTAAATTCATCATTTACATTATTAGACGGGTAGACCCTCGGTCGGGCTGGCATGTTACAATAAAATACCTTTGTCTACGTCGGAACCCCTCGTCAAGAGGGCAACTCTAATGAAACTATATTTTGCGCCCAATAGCAACTTTACAAAGCTAAATAATGTGAATTAATTTTGAATTCCATTAAAATGTTTCAGTAAGTTCGTGAATGTTCGAGTAAACATTGTGATAACAGTCAATTTGGCCCTATTCACCGATGTTTATACGTTATATCTTTAACTTTCTTGTTTCTGTTTGAGGTATTTACTTTTAATAGACACCCATTGTGAGAAAACTTGTGGCTTATAGTTGTTAAGCGTCAAGCTTGTAGCAGCTAAACATAAAATAAATGGATTCATAAGCTTCACAAAACGCAACGTTGTAAGAGTAAGTCACGTTGTAAGATAAAGATATGTTGGTATATGATGATAATAATAATAATAAAAGTTTAAAGTTTTTTAAGTTTATACCTATATACATAATAGAATTAGGTACGATGGTGGTAGCTAGGACTTAAAAAAAGTCCTACTGCCAACCAAACCAAGCACAATATTGTACTCCCCCTGGGAACGAATCTGGGACCTCTGGATTTGACACCGGAAGGCGAACCACTAAACCACAGCGGAGGTAAAATTCTTCAATCCAATGGCACAGCTCAGTGGCGTATAAAAATAATATAAATATAATTATATAGGTAACCAGAAAATAATAGAAAAATACATATTTATATAGAAACATTTAGTTGCCCACGACATGAGCAAGATAAATACAATTAAACAAGAAAAATAAATAGCCAGCATGGTTACAAATTAGTTATGTACAAGAATAACAAACTATACAATAAAATTAAATTGACAAATACAGCACCTGCGCACCCACACCTAAAGTGTATCCACTCGTTGATCAGATCTTTTATATAACTTTCGATATTGGATTACCCGAAACGTAAACAGAAACAAAAAGGCTGCAAAATCGAATTCACGCAAATCGATTGGGATTGAAACAATTCGTTTTTGAAACAGTCGTTACGAAGCTGTATAGGCACTCAAAGCGTTTTCCGATGCGAAACGCATCTACCTAATTGTGGAAAGCCAAGACATAAGAGGGCCATCATTATCCGTCAGGGAAACAAATAGCCTGACACACACCCATCAATATTGTCGCGAGGATATTATAACAATGGCACCTAGGGCGAGCGTAGGCAGGATGTGGTCAGCGGGGGCCGCCTTGAATATCTTGCTACAAGTTAGTAGGGATTTCCAATGGAAAATACATTAGTTTCGGTTGGTATAGGTACTGTTACTCGATAATTTACATTCATAGCTATTTCTAGTTTATAAAGAGTTCCTACTTTTGAGCAGTATCTTACGTGTCAGTTTTATGATATAAAATTAAATGAAAATAGCTCGGTTGGTAGTAGATCTGTCTTTTGCGCCGTTGTTTAAGGGTTTGATTCCCACCAGAGACTAACATTTGTGTAATTAATACAGATATTGTTCCAAAATTTAGAGTGAGTTTCTCTTCGTACAATATTTATGCAAATAAGATGAAAGAATGAAAGTCATTTATTTGGTTCAGTACAAGAACTGGAGAAACATGATACCATGTTGGTACAGGATATCAAACAACATAAAGAATGGCATCAAATGAACTATACAGGCAGGAAAGGACAGACCCTGTACAGGCATCAAAGCAGAAATAAACATTTAATAGCAAAAACAAAGAGATGCTGGTAAGTCATATGGTAAGCAGCAGCTGGAGGTACGTCTGTAAATACCACCTCAGCAATGTACTGCTCTACTCAGCCTACTACAGCGAAACGTGAAACGGCGCTGGTTTTCAGGTGGAGCCATCGCAAACAAAAAAAACATAACATACCTAGTATTATAATTCGTGCGTATTACATTATATAAGAATGTTTTCATTAGTGTTCTGTTGTGTTGCGAGCTCTCAACAAATGCATTACTTTCTGTTATTTGGGTTATATAAGACCTATTAAGTATTTACCTACTGAGTTGCCTCTATTTCCGGTTGCCACCCCAGTGGAGACTAAGAGTAAAATTAAAATCATCTTAGTTATCATTACTTGATACGACCACATGTAAGTCAGTACAAACAAATAAGGAAAGACTGGAATCATGACAAATGCCCAAGACAAATGTAGGCGCCTTGAAAAAGTGAAGCCACGAGAGATTGATGAAACCCAATAAGGAAGCGGTTGCGTTTGCATTTCATTAGAGATTTCACGAGTCTGAGATACGAGATGGGTTTACTTGCATTTAGCGGCTCGTTTTAAAAATTACAGTACTTTGTTACTACCTACTCAAAGGTTCACAACTTGTTAGCCTTATCTGTAACCGGCGGGCACACAGAGGTTCCATATTCACAGGACCGTTTGAACGGATCCGTCATTACTGTAGGTAATGTTCACACATCACATTCTGCCGGTTTCATTGTCCACTGATCAGTTGGTATATCACCAATAACACAGACAGACAGAATAATTGTATACTTTTTTTTTTTGTAAATAATACTTACCATATCATACAACACCAAAACACAGAACAAGCATCTATATGCATCACAAAAATGTTTGTCCTGGTTGGAAATCGAACCCACAACCTACAGCGTAGAAGGCAGAGCCACTACCTACTGACCTGAGGCTTGTTACTTGTGAATATAGTCTACGTAACTCCCACAATTAATACAAATAAAGACACGTAAATTTATTTATGATTTTATAGCTTAATCGTATAAATACATTGCTGCTCTGTACTTTGCTTGCTGTGCTTAATGCAAAGGTAAAAGCAGGTTACAGTGGCGTTTGAGGGTAGAAGCTTATGCCCAGCTGAGGGTTACCTAATAACTGTTGATGATGATGATGATGATGATGATCATGATTTCGTAAAAAAACAATACCTACACAGTCCGATAAACGTTGTCTTGTCAAAAAAACTAACTTTCACGTATAAAAACAAATACAAATATCGGTCAAGCGTGAGTCAGACTCGCAATAAGGCTCCAGAATTAAATGCCAAGAACCCGTTTTTTTCCGACTCGCATATAGTCGGTTTTTTAAGTGTTCGTTTGAAATTTAAATTCACATTTTCGTTATTTAATTGGGAATCGGAAGCTTTGACAAGCTTTCAAAATTCAGCTGCTGATTTTTGAGACTTTTCCTCGCAGACTGACAGTGATCGCATATTTGTTTTTTGTTAGCCCCGGGCAGCATCCATCAAACACAGCTGCATGTTGCCATTGCTACAGCTTTGAACCCTGCGAAATTGCATTTGTAGTTGGCAGCTTGCAGGTCAAAGAATCGCAGATTTTTAGTTGAATTTAAAATATCTATCAAACCATATACAAGCTTTTTAACCAGATGTGGTTAAATAGCGTGTTCTAGTGGTTCAACCCACCGATTTCAGATCCATAGGTTCCAGGTTCGATCCCCAGGGAGTTCAAAATTATGCTTGGCTTGGTTGGTGGTAGGACTTTGTTTAAGTCTGGCCTGGCTTGAAACCATCTAACTAATCTTACCTAATTCTGTCGCCATAATAACAATTTTAAATTTGTCGTGTTCCGGCATTTAGATGTAAGATAGCCAGTTCGTTGAGGATTCCGGGTGAAGTGCGCCTCCACCTTCGGTCTTATCTTAACTTGTAACCAGGTGAGATGAAGGACAAGCGAATCCACGTCGTACAGTAAAAAAAATAAAATTAAATAACAATAATTTGAATCCAGACAAATGTACAGTAATCTGCATACACAACGTGAAAATTAGGAAAATTGCTTTTGTATCCACATCTGCAGTATAAGTATCGTTCTTACTGACCGCACAATTTGACATTTAGAATCGTCTTGATTCGATAAAATTGGTTTTATCGACCGTTGCGAGTACAGCTCTAACCTTACCGATCGGTAGGCAAAACGATAAACTTGGCTTCTAACTTTTGTTTGATATCGTATATTTTGACAATTTACTCGATTGTTTTATCAACTTTGAAGACAGTTTTTGTAAAAATTACCGATCGAAGTTCATAATATAATTAAATATACGTATAGTTTCCGGCTAAAGTTCTGTACTCACAAGGAACGATTCGATTCAGCTATTTGTATCATCCGTTGCGATTCGCAAATAAGCACACAATATGAACAATATTTGCACTATCTACTGATATTTATAATTGAATATCTGCCAGGCTTACTACTGAAGAAAATAAACTATTATATATCGAATGACTTTATTTTGAAAATGGTGAAATGTTTACATTTTATTGCAGCCGATGTACATAATAAGAATCAAACATGAAGATTTTTCGACCACCTGTATTTAAGTCAGAGATATAATTGTCTTTACTTACACCCCACAAACTTCATTCATTATATTCCTCACACATATACACATATATTATAAATGTCAAATCTCACACTACTCTTGTTTTTTTTTTCTTCACGTGGGTTATAACAAAGCTCTTCTTCAACATGAAAAACCCATAACGAAACCATCAAGTTCAAACGCTCATTACTAAACCAACCAAGGCCGGCACACTAAGGGTACGACCCACTATTCATGGTAAAAAATCACATTATTTGAATGGTCTGCTCTAGCTTATAGTTTCAAACATACCATTCTCCCGGAATATTAGTATTCTCATCCTTACCCTTACACCCGCATCCCGCGTTATCCACTTAACTGACCTAGATTTTCATAATCCTCATCCCACACAACTCAGTATTCCCAAGATCGGTGGACATCAGATCAGACGGCCGTTCATAAAATATTAAAAACTAACAATAATAATAATTATGTCAGAAGTCATGTTGTGCTAACCCCACCTAGTGTGAGAGTTATCCCACGTCAGGGCAGGAAGATGGTGATTTAATTTTTATTATTACAAAATTTTTCACCTGTCTACCTAGTACGGTTTTTGATATACAACTCGCTGACAAACAGACGGACGGTCACGTTGGCACCTTTTGTAACCCTAAAAGGATCCAAATATTTCAGAGCAACTGTCACTCGTGTTTCAATTCCGTGTAGGAGTCCATTTTGATCCAAGCCGTACCATTATGCATCGTGATGGCGAGGGCGCAGATGGCAGCTCAGTTTTATGTGCACTCACATACGGACACTCCGACTTTTATTAGGCAAGTGGAAATGCGAAAACATTTTTATTGGAACGACCTCTTAACTGAGTCTGAGATCAAAGTATTAAAAGTGCCTTAGTCTATGTTTACGTGGAATACATAGAAGCTACAAAACCTCATGACATATTTCTGATATACTTACCTACTGAAATAAGCAAGTAAGGTTAAGAAGCATAATGGATGTTCATGATTGATAGGATCACCAGTACAATCTTAGAGACATAAAGGCCAGAGTGAATAGAGTCCTTTTAGACAAGCGTGCTCCATCGTAGGCCACATCTTTACTTGTTTTTCAAATAAGGTTGTGGTCAAACGCTTGGCTATCACCAATAAAACTGCTCAGTTTGTAGTACAAAAAACGATTACGTGTTTCAGAATTCTATCCTGAATCTAGTTCGTAGATAAGAAACTTTGCTTGATTTCAGGCTAGCAGGCGTGGTGTAAAATAACGTTATGTAATACTTATTTAATTATATTGGGCATTATAGTTTTAACAATTTTATGTAGTCATTTTAGTAGCTAATAAAAAAAAATCTTCTAGCTAATATTATTACGATGAAGTCGCAACATTAACCGTGTCATAAAATGAATTGCAAAAATAGCTTACAAAAGCTTAAGCTGAATAATTTTTCTTTTTCCTGTACACTTAATTTGAATACGTAAAATCGGTTTGTTTAAAAATGAACTGTTCTCCATTCATATCTGATTGTTATCAAAATGTTACAAAAATACGTAGATTTTACATAACTTAATATAAATTTATTATAAATTTGTGCATGGTTTAGTCGGTGGTAAGGCTTTGTTTCAGCCCGCTTGGCTAGCTACCACCATTTTACCTAAGTCTGTCGCCATGAACTGTTTTGCTCCTGCAATTAGAGGTTAGAAAGCCAATTCCTCTAACTGTTGAACGTTCCGGGCGATGCGAAGTGCGCTTTCACCTTCGGCTTTATTATTACTTGACTACAGGTGACAGACTTGACAGACAAGCGCTTCTTCTACATTCAATTAAAAAACTGGCCAAGTGAGAGTCGGACTCGCGCACCGAGGGTTCCGAACAAGCCTATAGGTATATAGGTAAAGTTATTTTTATCGCTAAATGAAATCCATAACATTACAATGTGGAAAGCTGGAGGAGCATAAATTTAAGACAAAGGTCGCCTTATCGTTTCTAATTATAAAAAAATATGTGATGTAACTAAAAATTTAAGGTTTTCGGATTTTTTCCTTTATGTGTGCTATAAAACGTGCCAAATGCTTCATGCCAAATTTCAAGATTCTAGGTCGACTGGAACCTTTGGAATCAGAAAGCTGAATTCCTAAAATGTTGAGTTTGCAAAAAGTTGAATTCGCAGCATGTTGAATCCTAAAATATTGAAGTTTTGATTCCCTTGCGAGTAATTGCGAGTTTTAAAATATGCGGCTTAAATTGCTGTTTCTTTTGATTGCGTTGACGAGAAGTTTGATTTTGTTGCAGCTTAAAAGTATTATAGACCAGAGGCATTAGTATGAGTTTCTGTGTTTCTGTTAAATACCTAGCTCAAATCATACATCACGAGATTTCAGTTCGGGGCGAACTACTAGTATGAATTTCAGCTTGATACCTCTACGCGTGCCTGAGATAAAAGGTCTTGACAGACAGACGACAGCAAAGAGAGAGCTACGGAACCCTAAAAACGTTATGCGTTAGTAGCTTCTCCACCAGGTAAGTACTACTCCATACCATTTTTTTGGTCTACCCTGGAAATCGGTATCGTTAACTTTTGTTAGCTATTACAGCTGATTGATCCCAAGATTGGTGGCAGGAACTTTAACGTCCATCTGGCGACTACCTTCCTGCTGAAATCTGGCACCAAACGGTTCACCGTGTACCGTCGGTGCGCGAGAAAGCCACTGGTGCCTTCCGAGAAAGCACACTCTATCCTTGCCCAGGCAAGCCTCTCTAGGCTTTTTTCTAGGCAAGAACCAGCCTATCTTATTTAAAAAAACAAGTTAAAAACAATACAAACAGAAGGATAAACTTGTAGAAGGTACCTTGTAGAAGTTTCGTGATCACCATGTGCAGTAACTAGCAAACTGATCGAATAGTGATCTTCCAAGATGCACAACGCCCCCGGTTTTTCTCCCGGCACAGCTGCGAGCTCTTCGCAACTATGATCAATGTAGCTTTAACTTTATAAAGTCTGCGGCTTTTCAGACAGTCTGTACATAGAACGAAAGAGCTTTAGGAAATTGTTGGCTCATTCGGGTACAAAATAAATTTCTTTGCAAATTACTATACATTTATGATCATAATCTCTAAATATAAAAGGATCTTGCTGGAAGAATGGCAGTATATCTTAATCCTGTGAATAATCTAAAACCATAAAAATAATAATAACACTTCAAATAACATAACACTTCAATTTTGGAGGAGTTTGGTGAAATTTTTGAGGATTCCGCGCTTCCACCTTCGGCCTTAGCTTAACATGTTTATTGCTATCTTAAACTACATGGTTGGGTACTTTATTGGCAGAAATCATAACTAAATTACTAGGCATTTAACATTAAATTGCTTATTTCAAGACTTGACAAAAAAGGTAAGCCTCCAATATAAATGGGTTGGATAGCATTTGCACAATATTAATCTTCTATAAGGTCATGGTTTAGGGTCTGCTTAACTTCATATCTCTCCAGACCGCATCTTGATCCAGACATCTTGTTGGAATGCATTCAAATGGTTGTGCGGAACTGTTTGATCCTTATTACCAGGCTTGCAGAAATATGAAGGATTATTTTTTTTTAATTATGATAGACCTACTTTTGACTACAAACTCACCTGATGGGAAGCGATGATATGGCCTAAGATGATGTAGCACGCCGGTCTAGAAGACACCTATTCACTCTGGTGTTGAAGAGGCCCATATTGTAATTTTCAGGGAAAACAGACGAAGGCAGTGTATTCCACTCCTTAGCCGTACGCATGATGAAAGTGGAACCAAAGTTACATATAGCTTCTTTTTTCTTTACACTTGACACGGTTCAAGTATTCGGAAAACCCCACAATAAACTAGATCCATCGTAAACCTCAGCCTCGCCCAGGTAATGCCCAGGTGACCTGGTTATTACTTGGGCGAGGCTGAAGTTGGAAGTTCACTTCAAGGTCAAGAAATAATCCGTTTTAAATAAAAAAGCTAAAAACACTCACGTTCATTATGATGCATATCAAAGCTTATAAAAGGACTATTTTCAGCTATGTCTGCAATACATCGTATAGTTGTCCACAGCAAGAAGAATAAGTTTGCAATTACCATAATGAGTGGACAATATTTCTGTATGCATAGTCTTAGATAATAGAGCTTTCCTTGAATTATACCGTATTTATACCGTATTCAAATACAAATACCATCATAAAACCGATGCATCGCAATGAAGCATGTCTCAATTTCAACTTTGCGCTCCAATTTCAATATTTACAGAAGAGCGTGCAACATAACTTTCGACGGCTAGTGAGCAAACCTACTATGTTATGGTAATATTTGGTATCTTTGCCTACTAGCAAGGAATAATAAATATTACTTATCACCTACCAGTAGAGCTGTCATTATTAAAGCCCAATCTGATCTAGCCTTTGTAGTTATAGATATATTTTCGCCAGAGACAGAGTACAAGATGGTCTTCTTTACCTAAGCATATAGAAATAAAACAAAGCAAAATAAACGCGCTGCAGGCTGTGGGTTCGATTCCCACCCAGGACAAACATTTGTGTGATGAATATAGATGTTTGATCTGTGTTTGGGTGTTGTATCATATAGTATGTATGTATTTACAAAAAGTGTTTAAATATTCTATCCGTAATCTAGTTCCCATAATTACAAGCTATGCTTAGTTTGGGGCTAGATGGCGCTGTGTGAAATTAATGTCCTGTAATTATGTATTTTAATTATATTAAATGGAGTTAAAATGAATGAATTAATTATTCATTTTAGTTGGAAGTACTTTATTGCACAACTTTCCGGTTTGGTTGGTGGTAGGACTTTGTTTAAGTCCGCCTGGCTAACTACCACCATCTTACCTAATTCTGTCGCCATAATAACAATTCTAAAATTGTTCTGTTCCGGAATTTAGAGGTAAGATAGCGAGTTCCTCAGTTTGTTGAGGTTTCCGGGTGAAGTGCGCCTCCACCTTTGGCCTTTCTCTGCTTACCCGTCGTACAGTAAAAAAAAACATAAAAATAAAAATTGAAAACTAAAGAAAAAAAAAAGTGGTCTTATCGCTTAGAACCGATTTCTTACAGACAACCTTTGGGTGGGTGGTTTTATGGCTAAAGAGGTTAAAATATGATAGCATGCTTCCAAATCAGATAAGTACAAGGGGATGGTAACATAAAAGAGTATAATATAAGTATACGTTTTTTGTTAATTTTTACATTTATTTATCGTTATATCACAGTGTCCCGATGAGGTACAAATCACAAAATATCAACAAAGTAAACTCGTAAGTATATATGTAATGGAAGTATGTATGGTTTATTTTTTTATTCGACGCGTATGTGATTGGCCTTCATCTCATCTGATTTGTTCATGTTATGATAAGGCAAGGTGAAAGCGCACTTCACCCGGTATCCTACTGGCTATCACCTTTAAATTACACAATAACTAAAGAATTGTTGTTACGGTGACAGAATTAGGTAAGATGGTGGTAATTTATTTCATAAATAGGCTATATTTAGATATGTTTATTTTGTAAATATTTAAAATAATCAATAAATTTATGAAGAGCGGAATAAAGTAAACCCCCCTGGTTTACTTTATTTCGTCGCCCACCTTTATACTTAGTTGTTGTTTATTAAATAGTTATGATTTAGTTACTGACTTAACTCTTACTACACTACACCTACTACCTACAAAGCTTACTTAAATTTTACTACCACTCTTGTAAATTTAAGCATCCTGTGTGACTTTTGTAAGTTCAACCATTACAATTGTTTTTTCCTTATCCACCTCAATTAATTGGTAAATGAAACAGCTGAGCAACTCTTATTATTACTCTTGTAAATATTGTCAACCGTCATCGGTACTACGAGTATTTTAAATTCAACCATAGCATTTATTTATTCAGAGCACCCAACCACACCTAAAGTGTAGATATCCATCTATTCGTTGGTATACAGGCTTCCGTCGTGGCAAGAAGGCTCCAACTTAGCATAATGCTGAGTAAGTAAATATATGACGTACCTACTCAACGCTGGTATTCTGTTAGAACCATACTACTTATACGAGTTTGCTTAGTTTGGTTCGGTGTGAAGTTAATGTCCTGTAATATGTATTATTATTATTTAGTATACTCATGCTTTAGAGCCATTCCAGTCTCACACAGTGAATTTCATGAGAAATTTCCTCGCGCGAATACACAAGATGTGGAATGGTCTCCATGCCGATGCATTCTTTTATCTTTGGATAGGACTACGATTTGGAGAATTTCAGTAAAAACAAAAAACAAATGGGAATTAAAATTTGTTCAGGGGTGGCAAAGTTCGAGTGATGATTTTACTGTAATCGTCTCCGTATACTTGTTTGCCAACTCTGTTGAAAGGAAAAAAAAACTAATCGTTTGGCCTGAGCAGGATAATCTGCCGGCCTTACCTTCATACATAGCTAATGGATTAATTATTCAACCTTTATTACAAGCTATTGTTTATTTTTATTACATTCGCGGCTCTGATCGAATTAGGCTGAGTTTGCGAGAAATTACATTAAGAACAAAGAGGTCGAGAAGCGTTTTAACTTAATGGCCGAGACCAGACATGTCCCAAGTCGTCACTTAGCGAGTGACTGGCGATAAAAGAAATTGTGGCCATGTTACAGGATTATACCATACAAACCGGCATTTGTTATTAATCCTAGCTTCACCAAACTACCCGGTTGAACTCCCACGAGGGCGAAAAACGACTCATGCATAGTACACCAGCTATAGGTCTCTGGTACGTGGGTAATAACGTTGTAAACCTCTACAGAATCACGTAGGATTTATGGGCACATTTGTTTTACTAGGATTAACAAGAAATTCCTGTTTTGAGAGTAAAACTGGGGCGAAAGTAATGCACTCAGCACTGGATGCTACTTTACAGTTTTGTTGGATGAGTGAAACTGAGGTTTGAAACATGTGGTAACTGTTTGGAGCACTTTGGGGATCCCATACCAGGAAAGATCTTTTATTTCAGTTTTTATGCGTACAAAACGATTTTTTGACACTGGCTCAACGATTCACTTACTCAACGAAGCCAGCAAATCTATGCCGAGAGCTTTGTTTTCAAGTGTCGTTTATGTTTTTTGTCATGGTAACATCAAAAAATGTATTTCTCTAAAGGTATTTCTTTGACAAATGTTACTACTACGCCTACCGGATTGTGGTATATTTTTAATCAACTTAAAAAAATAAAAAAGGAAGGAAGAGCACTAAAAGGAGTCTCCTCCTTTTTGTTGTAAGTTAGTTAAAAAAAATACGGTACATCTTTTTTTTAAGTCCAAAGTACAAAAAACCTCGGTCTGCACAAGACAAGACCAAGACGCATTCCATTGATGTTCACATGTTTTCAGGCCGTGTATGTAGGAAACTGCAAAATCACCAAGCCACTCGTAATTCAAGCATGAGTCAACACCAATCAAACTATTGCAAAACACCGTTGGAAACAATAACGGCAGCCAACGTTCGGAACGCGATTATGATGCGGGCAGCATGAATATTCATTGTCCAGATGTTCGCGTCGAATGGAGTTGCAACGATACCCTATTAAACGTCATTCCTCTACAGAGGATACTTGACCTCCTTAGTCGCTTGCAATCATGATCGATAACTGTTTAGTGTAAAATAGTTGAGCTTTTTTTACTACCGACCACCGAAGTCCAAGTTGGTGCGTGAAAGAGCCAGTGCCCTTTGGGTATACTTGCTCCATCGCAGACCTCATCCTTGCCTGTCCAAGTGTCGGTGTGAATTTTGTAATTAAAGTCATGAGCATTTCATGTAAAAAAAAATTGTTATATTTCTATTGTAAATAGTAGACTTATAATATAAATAACAGTTTCAGTTTATTTTCATATATTTACATGACTTTAAAATGTTTACTAGATAAGTCAAGCTCCACATAAAGAGTAGGAAATGTACTCAATTCGTTGATTTCAGACCATTTGATCCAATTGTTTTGATTTAAGATGGGTTGGCAAAGCGCGAGTCAGCCTTTGTTGTTGACAAATGTCCATAAGCTAGGATGACGCTTACTATCAGGTATGCTTGTTTGCTAACTTGTTTGCTATTAGCGTTTAAAGTATATAATTATAAACTGGAGGGATAGATAAAGATGTTTGAACTGTTTAACACGCCTTCTGCGCTGTAGGTTCAATTCCCATCCAGGATAAACATTTGTGTGATGAATATAGATGTTTTTTCTGTGTTTGAGTGTTGCTGTATGATATGTTTGTATTAAAAAAAAGTATTATATCTATCCGTAATCTAGTTCCCATATTACAAGCTATGCTTATTTTGGGGCTAGATGGCGTTGTGTGAAATTAATGTCCTGTAATGACACCTTTCTTTGAACGTCTAACGTCCTACACCCTGTATATGAGAGTAAACTTGAAAAAAAACAATGTTAAGAGCGGGTGCAAAACTTGGAAGACCACAAAAGTACGCACCAACTCCAAGTCTTCATCAATCGATACCTAAGGCAAATGCTGAAAAACTTCTGGCCCAATATTGTTTCAAACGTGGTACTGTGGAGATGTTTGTAATGAAAACTCAGATGATAGATTCGTCAACGCAAATGGAGCTGGATTGGCATTGAGTACCAGTCCATTTTGTGCTTCTGCGATGACCCCTTGATGATTGTCCTGTTGATTCCAGTCCATATGTTCTAGGCTTTGCACTGGACTGGAATCAACAGGAAAATCATCACAGCCTGTAAAAATGTTTGGCTACCTTTTGCCCCGACACGGGTGCATAGCATATAAAGAAGAAGAACGTTCCAAATATTTTAAACTAAGCAATTAGTACCGTGTGTTTGCAAAAATAAATATTTTACATAATCGCCGGGACAATGCACCAAACATTTTTTATGTTTTTTTGAACGACGGGCTTGTGTTTGTCCTTCCTCTCACCTGATTTTTCAAGTTATGATAAAGCCGAAGGTGGAAGCGCACTTCACTCGGAATCCTCAATAAACGGAGGAACTTACTACATCTTACCTCTAAATGCCATACTTAACACAACAATTTAAGATTGTTTGTCATAGCGATGAGCGCTACCATCGTCTTATCTAATTCTGTCACCACTTTGTTTATGTCCTCCTGGCCGTCAAACTGACCGTCAACGTCCACTGTTGGACATGAGCCTTCTCCAAGACTGGAGGGTTTTGCCATAATCACCACGCTTGGCATGCGGATTGGTGATCGTAGTATTGTTGTTCACGTACTCAGGTGGATGCAGCTGCCCATCACCTGGTGTATTTTATTCCCTTCGTCGCCTTTTTACGACCTCTTCAGTGGGGAATGGAGAGGTCCTATTTGTTAGTCGGAACCACTTCGGCGACAAACAAAGTCCTACCACCAATCAATTCAAGTTAAAGTTTAGTTTTTAGTGGCTTATTCAATACATTTAATGATGACTCGATATAAAGTAATAGAAAACGTCGAACTTAAAAAACAAAAATATTATCAGGGGCCTAACCACAACGTCTTACCTATAGCATTCTCGTTTTGATCTTACATTACTTTTATCTCGTTTTTTATAGACTGGATAGATAGTGACAAAAGGAAAGTAATATCAAAACAAGAATGCTATAAGAGGTCATGGTACCCCCCCCAGAACAAATTAGTGTAAAAAAAGTTCTCGCCAAAACTTACACGCGTGGCGTATGCATATTCATTGTCTAGGCGTCTCGTCTCGCCCAGTCAAGGGGATTGAGTTTCAACACGAGCGTCTATACAGGCACTTAGTATGGATTACCATTCCCCAAAGTTTCGATCCCGGAGTTCGATTTTAGTCAAATATGTAAGGTTCCTTACATTATACAATCCATTGGGGAAGTTGCTATGTAGAAAATGCGAGTATCCGTTTTATTTCCTGCTCTCTTCAATTGGATAGTTCTCCGAATAAAATAATCGTTGTACTTAGGTATTTCATAATTCAATATTACGAAATCTTTTAAAATATATTGCAAATCTTTGTGTTTTCAACTTACCCGCAACATGTACGTTTATTCAAGTAAAAAATATAGCTTAAAACAATTAAGACTTAGTACTAAACATGCAGGTAGGATTAGCAAATGAAACATAATCAACTACAGTCTTTGGTTTTAATATATATTTGTGGGAAGAAACTAGCCAAAATTAATTCAAAAATCCAAGTAAATAATACCATCACTGAGTTAATCATTTGAAATCTGTCAAGATAACAAATTAATGTTAATAACAATGAAACATGTATTACGTACAGTTCATTTGAATTCTCACGATTACAAAATGAATTATCCAGTGTCATAATTCACCACACCAAAGTCGGTATCTACCTCTGCACCGGACATATCACCCGACAAGGTAAACAAGGTACATCAGACTCGACATGTACCCTCACGAGGCTATCGATGCAAGCCTCTCTGTCTGGATTAGGTACAACCCCCCGGTAACCCGCCAACCAGATACGCAAATATGCTTAGCTGTGCGATGCGGGCTACTCTACAATTCTGGAAACGAGACCAACTAACATCGCTATCGTTAGCTGGCTGGTTTTACAAATGCTTTTTAAAAGTTAACTTGTGACTAGCTTACTGCTAACAAGATGGCTAGTTACAAAAGTTCACTTTGTATTCAAGCACATATATAAATAATAACCATAAGTCATATTTTTGGACCATAATTTTATACAGCGACATTCATCCCCAAACTAAGCAAAGCTTGTAATTTGTCAACTAGGTTACAGATTGAATACTTACATACTTATTTTTAGGTAAATGCCTTGTCGTTTCTACAATAACCGAATACAGAACAAACATCTATATTCATCACATAAATAATTGTCCTGGGTGGCAATCGAACGCACAATTTACAGCGCAGTAAGCAGAGCTACTGTTTGAGTATTAAAGCTATTCATACTTGCAACTAACAAAAATTACCCACTACGTATGTATGATACAAAACTTGCAGGAAAAATGTACGAAATATATTTAAAACGTACCTACTATATTATACACTGAAATAAAAAAACGGGAAGCATCATGCTTTGTAAAGCTCTTATTCAGACGATGCCTTTAAAACATGAATTGAAATCGAATTGCAAAACTTCGGAGTAGAGCATTGGTCTGGCTAACATCCGTAATAGCCAGAAAGTGCATTTGAAGATAGAATACGTGACTCAAAACGATTTATGAGCCTCTGCGGACCGGCGTTAATTCTAGCCTTCGTACGTACGGGATAATATAAGATTTGCAGATAGATCTCATTACAGTGCGCGTGGTGTGGAATCTAAGGCAATGCGAGATGCTGAAAAGTTTAAAAATGAACAGGAAATATTAGTTGAGCAGTTCCTATATGTTTGCGTTTATTCTCATTGTATCGTTATGAAAACTGAAAAGAAATAGCGCTGGTTGGTCACATGTGTATGGGCCCACCTTCCGATCTGGAGGTTGTGGGTTCAAATCCAGTCGTTCACCAATTGACTG
This sequence comes from Venusia cambrica, assembly GCA_951394065.1. Classification (NCBI taxonomy): domain Eukaryota; kingdom Metazoa; phylum Arthropoda; class Insecta; order Lepidoptera; family Geometridae; genus Venusia; species Venusia cambrica. The sequence goes on along the minus strand of OX596043.1, from coordinate 13,037,607 downwards.
TGGGTTCGATTCCCACCCAGGAGAAACATTTGTGTCATGAATTTAGAATGTATATAAAATTTCGACTAACGCGGTACAGTTGTTTTGTCGTTGGTTTGTGGTAGGACTTTGTTTAGCTCCGTCTAGCTAGCTACCACCATCTTACCTAATTCTGTCGCCATAATAACAATTCTAAAATTGTTGTGTTCCGGCATTTAGAGGTAAGATAGCCAGTTCCTCAGTTTGTTGAGGATTCCGAGTGAAGTGCGCCTCCACCTGCAGCCTCAAACCTTAACCTGTAACCGGGTAAGATGAAGGCCAAGTATTCTTCTCGGTATTTTTTATTGTATTAAAGAATAAAAAAAAACATACATTACACCGAACAATTTATTTCCGTTTACATTCCACATTTTACACTATTATTACCATCCTCCATAATTTGAATACGCGCAAGATACTCAAACTTTATATTCTTATGTTCTTGGTATTTTCGCATTTTTAGATACCTAAACGAGTTGGAAAACTCCTTTTAAACTATTACGTCGTAGCTACTAGCTACGTCGTAGCAGCTAGCTACGTCGTAGCCTGGCGCAGCCCTGCTAGTCAACAAAGCACTTTGAAACACAAATTGAATGCTGATGAAATGGTCAACAAACTTCAACAACTTTCAGCCAAGAAACAAAGAAAACATTATTACACCCTGATGAAAAGTTATCTTACCTATAAATTAAGTTTGCACGTAATAAAAACTTCCATTTTCACTCCGGCCACTTATCTGCTTTAATAACAATTTTTCTAGCTGGAACTTTATGGTAACTACAGAAGTTGTAGATGACGGTATTTTACTTAAGAATCATCGTGGCGTGAACGAAAATGCAAGATGAGGAAAGGCGCTTTCCCGTCGTACAATAAAAAAATCTTTACACTGTGCGCTAGCGAAGCTGTATTTACTTTCACTAATGCTAATCCTAAAAGTAATAATGAACTATGCTACTTCCTTGAAATAGGAAACTAACCATCTCGCCGGTAGTTAAGTGACAAATTGTAGCCCTTGTAGACAGGGTTTTAAGAATCGGCAGAGCACAGAGGGAAAAGAAAAATACTCAATACCTATTCAAATCTAGATTTGAAAAAAGATCGCCAAAATATATAATTTTGGCATTTAAAATTTTAAGTAGCTTCGTAGGTCTGAAAAGTATACATATCCCGTTTATTACGTTTGTTCCTAGTAGGGTAGACAGATACAACGGCGTGACAGTTACTAGTCATGACGATTTTATTTGTATGCGCACAGTGCACTAAGTTCTGCATCCAAAACGATTTATATCTTATTTCTTGACTATACCTGTTCATTCATTCCACATTAATTTAATGTTTCCTGCCATGTTGTATCATCAAGAATTCGGGCTATCTTTTCCCTTTCCAGTGTACACTTAAAAGCAAAAAAAAAATACGCTTTGCTTACAAAGCGTATTTTTTTTTTTTTGCTTTTAAGTAAAACTAATGTGATACTATGTTTTTGAAATAAATGAGAATATTTCCCGTCGAAAGTTCTCAATTTTATATTGCTATTATAAACATATCGAATCAAAAACTCCAAGTACCGATTTATTTTTCCAAGTTCGAGTTGCAAATTGCTCCTCTCTTCACTAATTGATGACAGCTAATTGGTAGTCGCTACAGAAAAATTACTTCCATCAACGGCGAAGAGTTCCATAATTACGGCAATTAAGGTCCGTTTTGTTGAGCATGAAGGACGTGTTGCGGGTAATAATAATACTCATGACATGGGACACTTGATGTGAAATTGAAACAATTTATTTATTTGACTGTATTTTGTTTATGTATAAGACCATGAACAATGAAGGTCAAAAAAGCAAACAATAAATATTACAGGATATTCATTTCACACTGTGCCATCTAGTCCCAAACTAAGCACAGCTTTTAATAGGGGAACTAGATTACGGATAGACTACTTAAATACTTTTTTTTGTAAATTTATACATACTATATGATACGACACCCAAACACGGAACAAACAAACAATATACAAATAGACCGTTTGTCGTTCAAACAGTAAATACTGTAAATCAACTGTTCCAGTATATGTAAAGTCAGTTAAAGTAATAAAAAAAATTGTCTACAGGCTTTTGCCTACGGCTTTGCATGCGTTGTATCTACCCGGATAAATAGCAGCATTTATAATTTCCCATGCCACTATATAATATAGATATAGATGTAGTGGCATAGGAAACTACAAATTCTTAATTGCATAAGTGCAAAGTTAATTATAAAAACATTTGTTTTACGAGGTAAAGACTATCGTCTATATATGTAATAATATCATAATTAAACCAACTCAACCAACTCAGAATCTAACCTAGTATGAGCTCTCTATACTAATAGTTAACTACGCGGGAAGGGGTCTTAACTGGATGCTATTTCCATAAATTCAATTCAATTACAAATAAGTACTAAAGGGTTGACTTGAAATATATATTCGTTATGAATATGGGTTTACCGATATTCAGTGGCTGAGGTATGAAAACATTTCTTTTTCATTTTAAATGGGTGAGCTCTCAAACTGGATATAATGTAACATTACTTGTTCATCAGATTTAAACATGTATTTAACTAGTTAACAAATTTATGAAACTAACAAAATCTCCTCCTTTTTTATGGTACGACGGGTAAGCACTTTGCCTTCATCTCACCTGGTTACAAGTTGAGATAAGGCCGAAGGTGGAGGCGCACTTCACCCGGAATCCTCAACAAACTGAGGAACTGGCTATCTTACCTCTTAATGCCGGAACACAATAATTTTAGAATTGTTATTATGGCGTCAGAATTAGATAAGATGGTGGAATTTTTTTTATTACTTTAACTGACTTTACATTTACTGGAACAGTTGATTTACAGTATTTACTGTTTGAACGACAAACGGTCTATTTGTATATTGTATGTTTGTTCTGTGTTTGGGTGTTGTATCATATAGTATGTATAAATTTACAAAAAAAAAGTATTTAAGTAGTCTATCCGTAATCTAGTTCCCCTATTAAAAGCTGTGCTTAGGTACCGCCTAGCTAGGCGGACTACAATAAACTACTACGATCACCAAACCACCTGCGTTTGCCACCTGGTGTTAACCATTTTGGCAAAACCAAAACCAATCCAGCTCTAGGAGGCTCTATCCAGCACTGGACATTAATGAGCTATTGTTTTGAAACATTAATTTACAAAGTTCAACTACCTATGTACAAAATAAATAATAAGATTCTAACACAACTGATGCATATATAAATCTTTAAAAATTGGTACGCTCACCAGCAACATGCCAACATCACGGGTGAAATATCATCACAAATGATTATTGTGTCACGAAAATGTAAATACCGGAAAGTATATCTCACCTCCCGTGAAAAGATTATGTCGACTTTCTCGAACACTCAACGTTTGGCGCACGAGCTCTACAAACACTTACGTGAAAATACCTTTTTCTTTCATCTAACGTTCTCGTTCCTCTTGACACCCTATTTTCATATTTCACGCGTGAACTAAAAACAAATAGACAACGATAGAATATTAAAGCAGTAGCTAACAGACGAGGTACTTAGAGATGTAAACTTTGAAATAAATTTGAAGCTACTTTTCTTTTCTTATTTACGTCTTGACTTGGGAAAATATTGTAGATTTCCATGTGATTCCCGCTACATGTGTTTTTTTTTCATTATAATACGACGGGGGGTGTTTGGCCTTCTCTCACCTGATTTTTAAGTTATGATAAGGCCGAAGATGGAAGCGCGCACTGCACCCACAATCCTCAACAAAATGAGTAACTGGCATCTAACCTCTTAATGCCGAAACACAACAATTTAAGAATTGTTACGGAACGCCATATGGCGTCAGAATTAGGTAAGATGGTGGTAGCCAGACGGCCTTCAACAAAGTCCTACCACCTCCACTACCACAATAAATACAATAAATACTACTCTATCTCGACTCTGATGTCTGGTTTCTTCCATTCGGTCCAATTTAAGAATCTCGGACTGCATATAGTACGTTAGTTTAAACTTGTAAAAATAATCAGAAATACTAGCCTGAGATCTGAACCATATTTTATTCACCACATATGACCAGTCTACGTCGTCACTCATTCTAACTTATCCAAGAAGAATGACGTCATGAAATATGGAGAAGCGCGTTGAATAATAAATAAGTTCCATATTGGATCTTGTGTGACGTCATTTTGGTTCGTGAAATCGCGCTGAAGTACAAAAGGGAGCCTACCGTAATGGATTTTGAATCCTTATTTCTATTCCGCTTTTCGTGATCGAATACATTGACCCTTGAAAGTTTTGGGATTGAAAATGCGGTTTTCGGAGCAAAACCGCATTGAATTGACCTTAATAACCGGATTCTATTGCTGCTATGCAAATCCTTCTGCGAAAGTTCTCTCCATCTTAGACCACATCCTTGCTCTGGCCAAGAGTCAAGAATTACCCATTTACACTAATATATCTTGTAGTTCGCCCCGAACTGGGTTCTCGTGATTTATTTCTCAAAAATACATTTATTAACAAATGAAAAAGTGTGATTTCATTATACCTTACAATTACAAGCACGCTATTCTCAACTTCTGTTTATTGTTTAACCTGAATATACGAAGCTCTCTCATGTTGCTAACTCTCTCATGTTATATGCAAAGTAAAGATGGCAATAATGGTTAAAATTAAATATTGGTTAACTGTTAATTGATAAAAAAATATATCGATATTTTTATTGGTTGTAAATATTAGTTAATATTATTTGTTTAGTACCTACACGATTTGGTTATTGGTTGATGTTAAATTGCGGTTGAATATTTTATTCTATTGATCAAATAAAAGTAACCGCTAATTCGTCTCTATCATATACAGCAAATCAGAAATTTCATCTCTATAGTGAGGAGTCGAAGCATACAATTGAATGAAGTCAACCTAATACATAGTTGAAAACTCTGCGAGCAGCAACATACAAAAGTGTTTCTTATTTGTAGCAATTTAAAGTTAAAATTTCAATTATGTTAGTTCTAACTCAGGCTGAAGTTGATATGATATTTTTATTCGATAATGTTAATTCTGATTATTGAATATAATGGTTGATTTTAAATATTAGTAAAATTTATTAGTTGATAGTTATATTCGTCATCTCTAATGCAAAGCCAGAATGAGAGCAAAAGCAAAAAAAAACCATCAAAGCATCGTCCGTACGTTCAAAGTAGGTAGACCGAACACAATTAGTGAGTCATCTCTTACTAATATGAAAAGGTCGATGGCTTATTTTTGAAAAGTGTTCTCAATGTTGCTTCGTCTCTGAAAGATGAGTAGTCTTGTAGAAATTAAAAACTACCCCTTCAGCGTGGGCTGAAGTGGTAGGTTAACACGTCATCCAAAGTCGTCCAGGGGATGACGTCATAGAAGTCCACTTCTGTGACATCTGAAGCTTCGGCCTTCTTTGTATACAACAATGGAGCGAGATTTTCCAGAAGCTGCTTATTAAAGCCTACCGCCAGTAATAGGCTTATTGAGCTTTTATTGAAGATCAACGATTCCGTTGACTGGGCCAGACCACTCTAGGTGGAAAATCCCCCCGCCCCAACTTATGAGGAGTAGGTCCTTATGAGGAATCAAATCTATCCATGCAAAGCTGGCTTCGGCAGGTTATCTTGTAACTTTTATTATTATTTTCATGAGTTGGTATAAGCTTCTGTGATGAGCTTGTGAATATACATCCAGTTACTCAACATTTACTTCCATCAAAAGTAAAAATCTGAAATAAATATCACTATAGCGAAAAAATAAACAGCTTTTATGTTAGTACTCGAATGAGCCATTTACGTGCCTACATTTTCCATATCAGCCGGACTGAGCTGAAAGCAAATGGATTAGTGGCTTTTAACCAACAGCCAGACAGAGAAACCGCAGGAAATTGTAATGCGAGTGTTGTTATCATATCATAAATATGTGAAAGGTGGACTCTTGCAATCCTCTCATTTATTTTTGTGGTTAATGTTAGATTTGATCGAAATCAAATGAGTCAAATTGCACATTCATGGCGTAATGATGTGATAAATTAGTTGCTAAAAAAGGTAATACAAATGTAGTATGTCGTCCATTTTGGAACACCTTATTTTATTCAACTGATATTTTGCAGATAGGGATATTCTAGGTTTGCATCGCGTTACTTTTTCTATAAACGCAATCATAATCGCTATAAAGTAAAAATTATTTTCTATTGCATATATTTTGGTTTGAATTATGTGTTTTAGAAGAAGTAAAGCACTGCAAACCTACACTATCCCTATCTAATCATACCTGCAAAGTTCTATTCAATCGGACATGCCAAACTACTTTTTACTTCGTTTTGTACTCCGGGGCCCTCTTAAACTAGAATATTCCCTAACGTTGTAGGCCACTTATGTAACCATAGTCAAATACGTGAGGATAAAACCAGGTAAGCTCCTCTGTCACAGCAAAGGCAAATCCCCAAAAATGCCAATATCCAAAAAAGCGAATCAGCTTTGTAACGAGAATCCTGACAGAGCTGCTCTCTATAAGGGTTTTCTAATAAACAGCTTTTACCCACTATTCAGGTCAAAGTTTATTGTTGCTTAACTTTATTGGAAAGCCCTGAAGCTACTTATGTAGAATTAAACATAACTGGCGCTTTTAAATAAAATCTGGTATGTATTTGTGAAAAAATCATTAAAAATCATTCGATTTCGTCATAACTCGCATAGACAAGTTATATTACATGCAAATCTAGTATCATTAATATGTACTTAGGTTAGTATGTTACTAATTTTCTATAAAAAAAATCTAGTACGACGGGGAGGTGCTGACCTTCATCTCACCATATTTTTCAAGCTATGATAAGGCCGAAGGTGGAAGCGCACTTCACCCGGAATCCTCAACTAACTGAGGAACTGGCTATCTAACCTCTAAATGCCGGAAAACAATTTTTTTTTTATTGTTATTATGGCGACAGACTTAGGTATGATGGTGGTAGCTATAGGCGGACTTAAACAAAATCCTACCACCGACCAAACCAAACACAATATTGTACTCTCCGGGGATCGAACCCGGGACCTCTGGATCTGACACCGGTGGTCGAAGCATACACTTTAATGCAAGTTGCGTTCAATTTAAGTAACTATGATGAGCTATGCAGACCAATTTGTGACACTATGGACTGAGACTAACTTTAATGAACTAACGTAACTTGTATCTACTGTGACTAAAATAGCATACGTAAATGCTTTCAGTTCGAGCCACTCGTAAGTAGGTAGCTTGCTACAAACACGGAACACAGCGTTAATTAAAGATAGAAATTTACTCAATTATACGTGTATTTATGGACTAGACACACTAAGACGCTCTACAAGTAAATAGCCAGAGCTAACAAAACAGACAATTCTGCAATTTTAGAAATTTTAATCAACACACAATCTCAGCGTCTTCAATCATAACAGAGAGAACGCTCGTCGGGCGGTTTGTTTTGTTTAGAAAGTACTTGAAGCTGCAGTGTTATTTCGCATCGCCCGGAGTGTGTGTATCTGTCTAGCATCTATCCACGATATTTATACCTAGTGCTTGCAATCAGTCTAGAAGCGTGGCACACCGCCACAATTTGCGTTGCCGCGGATGCATAAAAGCCACTCCAGCTCCACCCCTTTCTGGAGGCGACGCAGACAAGTTTCCGACGAGCACGAAGCTAACTAGCCCCGGAATGTTACTGTAGATAATGTAACCAATTCGTCTTGTATTCAAGCCCGACTCAAAGCGGAACTTAATGCTTTAAATAAACTGGCTTTAAGTCTATTGTTAAGTCTATTATTTACAATGGTTCCTTCTAAGTGCGCGATACATTATTCAGTTCACTCGCCCAATCTTGAGACTTCATTTACAAACGGTTCGGAACTATCAAAGACTTGGCAAAACAAAAAGTCGGGTTATATACGGGATCGGCTTCAGCGGCTGCCATTACAGTGAGTAAGTGGAGCCGTCGTTTTCAAAGCCAACTCTACGTAAAGTCTATCCATCGATAGATATTATTTCCTCCTCTGCTCGGTGTAAGGACCTAGTGGCGGCAGAGTACACCGTTCGGCAAGAGCAAACTGAATTAGGAACGTTTTTCTCCATTTTATATCTCGCGCCCTCTAAGGAGCGACGAAGTGTTGAATTATTGGTCTTACTTTATTTTATAAAACGATTTTGCTCGGAATTCTTGTTTACTTACTTTGTTGGAAAGCGTTTTGGAATTTTATTGATACTAAGCTCATCAATAAGCTAACTTGAAGTCGATTCTTTCAATTTCACTCGTTGAATCTACTTTTTAATTATTATTGATGTACTTACCTAGGTACATTTTTATTGTAAAAACGTGAAGCTTCTGGCAACATTATTCTCTTATTTTAGGTGACAAGGCTTTTGTTTTGTTGTATTTACATTGTGAATAGAATTGTGCCTACATAATCATAACATTTGAATAATTTTGTAAGCACACATCCTCATTTTGCCTTGTCTAAAAAATAGCTTCCTCTACGTACCTACGTCACTATACCTCTATGTGTAACATGCATAGACATTACTGTTACATTATTATTCTTTGGACCTTAATTTTATAAGATATAATGCTCTGTGGTAGATACTGAAAAAAATACGTGAGCATGTTTACCGATTATAGATAAGGTTGTCATTATTATTTTTTTATCATTTATTGTAAGGTCATGAACCTATACTAAAACTGTAAGGCTTTTAAACACAATATATGTCAGCCTCATAGGGTGCGACACCAAGTAAACAATCAATAAGTAATATAATCTAAACCACAAAACAAAATACCTAGAAGTTTTAGCAAATCTACCTTCTCACAATCATGCATGCGCGACATTGGTACGTTCGGTACGTAAGTAGGTACCTAAGCCCAGCATGCACGAAGGTTGTCACTGTAAGTTCAACTATCGCAAGATTTTATGCGATGCCTAATAGATATCCAATTAGTGTTTCTGTACTTGAATAGCTACTCATGACACAGCATGTCAGCGGAATACTGTGTGGTAGGTGCCAACATTCGAAAACTAACTGTAATACCTTAGTGCTTAGAATTTCAACACAAAATTAGTAGGTAGCTAGCTCGTAAGAAAGATAGGATCCAAGAAAGCTTCTTACTTACCAAATAAATGCTAGCAGTGCATAAAGTAGAGAACCTAAATAACAGCCACGTAAAAGCAGAGGTAAAAGCTCTGAATGAAGACGTCTTAAAACCTTACTTTAGTAGGGAAATAGGTACGTATTGTAAGATGTTTGACAGAACTAAGCCAGACTATTCTATCAGAGCCAAGCATAGTAGATAAATACGATTTCGACTCGGAAATTTCAGTGCATAAATTTGTATTAAAATACTGCTCTGATACTGATATTGAGACAATGAATATTTGATTGAACATAGGTAACGTTTACCACAACATTTCTACGCCGCCGTCGTAGACGTCCAACCTTAGCTTATCTACGGCGTAGAGAGTGCACACAGGAACATTTTTTTATGAGTGCTGCTACTCATAAAAAAATGACAGTGAGCGGTTTTAAGCCACTACGATGATGCGAAATGTGTGTAATTACTCTGCTCCACATCACGAAACACACGAAAGCTCCACAGAATAGACAATCGAAAATCTAGGTGTAAATGTGGGTACAATCTATTGTTTCTCTGACCAATTTCTACGTGGTTGAATTTTTGTACCACTTAGACACCAGTCTACCTGCGTGCCACACAGAGGTTTACTGTTGTAAAAATCTCTGGTAATAAAATCAGACCGATGCAGAAAAAAAAACGATCTGACGAACGTGTCTTAAGGCTTAAGGTTAGCGTAAAGTAAGGTTGAGCTTTTAATTTCGTAGACTTTATAAGCCTCCCGTGTATATTTCAACATTTGAGATACGAGAGTTCATTAATTCATGGATATACAGACAGCTTCCGTATGAAAACCTACTACTACTTACTAGAAATCATTACAAAAAAGGTTAAGTCTTATAAATGAGGACTTATAGGATAGATAGAGTTACCGAATCATTCTCGACTATGCCACTTTCTTTCTTGCTTCTTCATTTTTAGGGCTACAATAGGATTAGTAACTAGGTAGCCAGGTATTACCCTTGTATTTCAGCTGTTCCTTTTCATTAAGTTGCCACGCACAATATTGCTGGTCGGTCGTAAACTCGGACCAAGTTGCTCGTTTAACCCAGAAGGACTTTGCCACGGGTGTTGCTGAGCCGTATAGCCACGAGTAATGAGACTTCAGGAAAAATATAGGTATGTTTAATGAAATGAGGAATTTTTACTTTCTATGGATGCGGAAAACGAAACGCAATTACATCCAATTCGGGTCACAAGTAGGTAAACTTAACTGTCGTATCTACAAGTGATGCGTGACCTCTCCAATGAGCTTCATATACGAGTACCTACCACTTTTATTAGTGATATAGCTTTTGAACACAGCTCACTTGAAAAATAAGTTAAATGTGACCTTAATCTGAAGCACGCTTGTGTAAATGGAATTACGTTCCTTTTGGACAAGCGTGCTCCATCTGAGGCCATAAGATAGGCTTCATATACATGTCAAAGAGGCCTATTTACCAAGGTAGGTATGGCACTCAGCTATGGACCCGCAAGTTCTAGGCACATTTCCCACCGATTCCAATTTAATCTGATAATCTGATGTGATGTCTTTTCGTGATGCTATTTCTGGTTGTGTCTGATTTTGTTTATGGACATGAGACCATGTCAGATGCTATGGCGGTTCCTAAAACGTCAGACATAAGGTTATTTATAGGAGTTATCCTCAATAAATAAGAAGAAGAGTAGGTACGTGAAATGATGAAGGAAAACAAATAATGAGTACCTACCTAAACAAAACCCGACCCGTCTCTAACAAACATACGCCACCTTATTCGAAACTCGGAATAACTCTAGCGAAATTACTCTTTACACCCCATATCTCAGTTTTATTTTGCAGTTGAGCGCAATGGCGATATTTAAGAGCATTTTTATAACGAATAAGAGGAATAACGGAGCCTCGCAGGGTGGCGAGTGAATTAAAACTGATGGAACGGTTAATTTCTCATGAGGATAAACTCGAAAGCTTCTGCTGCGCACTTCGCCCTCCTGCGTTTCAGTATTATTCTAACAAACTTTTTCTTGTTACAACAGGCGCCCTTGAACAGACTATGATCATGAATGGTCTACTATTTTAAAGTGTTCGTTTTACTGCAGGTATAAACCTAGCAACCTCCGTTTTTGTTAGGTAGATAGGTACCTACATATGCGTAGGTAAGCCTACGCATATGTCTTGTGTACCTAATTCATGCAGGACGATGAGTGCAGTAGGTATACTTATTTCACGTTGGTAGGTGGTACTTACCTTAGTAATGGCGCTGTACGTTGGTCAGAGTCGTCATCATAATGGCCTCTCTTTAGCTCCGTTAGAAACTAGGTTCTGTTAGAAGAAAAGTTGAGGTTAGCATCTAGCATCATGGCGAGTTGAGCCACAGAATAACTAATACTAAGTACTCAGAGCCGCACGGCGTTATGTGGCGCAGACGGCGGCTTATATGATGTAAGTGGCCAGGAAAATATTTTTTATCGAGTAGGTTGTTTACGTATAGAACTAGTTTCAAAAGAAGATTCTAGAATCTGTATTTGAAACCAGCTTACAAAACAGAATAATTTTCTTTAATTGAAACCAGGTTTCCTAAAAATATTTATAAGTAATTCTGTTTTCTAAACTGGTTTCGAAAGTGGCCGAAGGGAAATTTTATTGGTTCATACCCCAGCAGATAGGTAATAGCTTGTTCTATTTCAAATATATTTGTTAGAAGCCAATAGGTACTTATATACTTAGATACAAAGCTATTTTACTAACGTTAATCGTCCATAACATTAAATTGTAGTTGTAGAGCACGTTACCTACCTAAACAATGTCAATAATAACCTCTAAATCAAATCATACATAATAAAATAATAATAATAAATACATTTTACAGGACATTAATTTCACATAGTGCCACCTAGCCCCAATCTTAGCTTAGCTTGTACTTAATATGGGAACTAGATAATATACATAAATTATAAAAGCCTGTGAGTATATTAAATATACACACAGACTTTCGCTTTTAACCAGTAGTTTTAAAAATTACTGATACAAAATTATTGATCTGAAGCTTTGCGCTTATATTAGGTTATGTACCTACTCAAGACTGGGAAGTAGACATAGGCTAGGTACTTTTTATCTCTTATAGTAGTTCCCGCAAGATGAGTCGCCAGTAAATAACATTCGTCATTTGAAGCTCCTTCACGCCAAAACTACTTAACAGATTGTGCTTAAACTTTTTGCACATACTTATTATAGACGGATATATTTTAGTCGGATAATTACAGCAATGCTACATTTTATTTCATACTTATTTCAGTATTGGTGAGATGGGAATGATATGCTAAATACTGACAAGGGCGTAGCGAGGTACGGGCAGGGCTAGAAGTTGTAGGAATGCTCACAAACTGTAAGTAGGTAATATTACGTAGGAAGCCATATTATATAATAAACAAAATATATCATATTAATAAACAAAAACAAAGTTTATTCTAATGACAGGCGAAATTTATAAGATTTTACTGTGAATGGTTGTATCTATATTCACTTTTCTACGCTTTTAATTTATTTATTTTTACTTTTTGGAACTGATAGGTAATGAGTATACAACCCACGATTTGTATCTCACCAACAACATCGGTCTAATCACACTGCTTAGATGTGTCCGTTATGGTAGCGCGCACATAATCGAATTCACGTTCGTGGTTATGCCTAAAAAACTGCGTAAATAGAGCATAATTAGTGCAAAAATAAAATAAATAGTGCCTCATTGGTTTAAGAAATAATGACCATTCTTAGTGGGAACGCCAGCATACCGATCAAGCTAGCGTACACATGACCGTACCTACTCGAAAACGGCTTATACTATAGCATCGAAATTTACACACAAAAATAGAGCACAAATACTGCTCGAGCTAAACATAATTTCATAATGATTTCTCTTATAGGAAGATATTGAACACGACTTTTGAATGACATTCCGAGCTGGCGTTATGGCACAACGTAATAGTTCTAATAGAAAACGAGTTTTTCTTATCATAAATGCTATACCTACGTATAAATAGTGTGTGAAGTACTACCTCTGCCAGTAGTCATTTTCTATGCAATTTCGTAGTGGAACAATATAAAAGTCTATGTGAAGTTCTAGGAACAAATGCATTGTGGTATATACAGTCGCACACAATAAATGAACAATTTAGGTAGGTAAGAATTAGTAGTTTTGTTACTTTTTATGAACTTGCTTGAAGAGAAGATAAGCTTTGCGATAAGCGTGTTCGCATTTATTGTTATTCCAAAAATTACTGCATGAGTACTCTGCAGGAAAATATTTAAACAAGTTCATACTTCTAATTAAAATGAACCTACACGATTTGCTCTGCTTTGCTAAATATGGGTAAAAGTACCTACTCACGAAAGCTCATCTTCTCTTCAAGCAAGTTCGTATAGAATAGAATTTTATTTGCAACAACAATTAATTATTACACAAAATAAATAAAATGTAAGTAGGTATGTACTAAGTCGTGTCGCTGCAAAAAGGACCTTACTCAGCATGGAGCAGGTTGCACAAAGTCAACCCGCGCTGGTCTTCCGTAAGGACCGTTTTAGCTAAGCGAACGTGAAAACAAAATTATATCTACTAAATATGAAATTATACTAAAAAATAGCATGCAAAAGTCCAAAAGAAGAAATAAATTAAACAATTCGTAATTATCATAATAAAGTGATGGCCTTAATACAAAACAAAGCAAATTAACTAAATTAAATTGATTTCAAAATAAACATCAATAAAAATAATAATAACAATAATCAATAAAACAACATCAATCAGTAAATTCAAAAATATAAACAAAAATTACAAATTCAAAATAAAATGCAGTCAATTAAACAAACAATAATTAATCAATTAAAATAAATACACAGTAGCAATAATAATTAAAGTTGAAATAATTAATTCCGATATTATTATCACAATGAATGTTTTTTTTATTAAAAAATTTGAATTATCATAAATAATAGAATGGGTATACCAATTTATTATTATATAGCACTTGTGTCATGCAAAAGGTTTTTCTGCATCATCTGCCAGTTAATTAGTTATTCCTTTACTTTTATTCTGAAACGATAAATACTCTGCAGGTTCTTAAGTGGTGGTGGAATGTTGTTCCAACAGTTCGATGCAGCGTAGCGGAAACTGCCTCTAAAAGTAGCTGACCTATGCCGCTGAGTAGACAGCTGTATCGAGCATTGGCGTGGCTCACAGGACCTTAGACTTGACACACTCTTCAGCTTATTATAAAGATACATTACGGGCGCGTTGTACTTCATAACACCAAAAAGTAGACATGCCAGGTGGAGCTTTTGTCGATGCTTCATTTTTAAAATACTGTGCTTGTTTAAGAATGGGCTCACGTGATCCCTATAAAGTTTATTAAAACAGAAACGCGCACATGCATTCTGAACTCGCTGTATCAGTGTTTTCGTCCTTGCTAATAGTCGGGGTCCAAAACCAACATCCGTATCATTTAGTTTTGAGTGTACAAGTGATATACCTATCACTTGTACACTCAAATCACTCAGTGACATATCTGAGAAACTACATATAATATTAGTTGAGATATTATATGTAGTTTCTCAGATATGTAAGGTCTCATTCTGTAGAGAACTTTAAACCTATATAAGTAGCTTCCAACCGTCTCAGCAACATGTTCCTCGAACTTTAGTGCACAGTCCATGTTAAGGCCAAGGTTACGAGCCTTATAGACAAGCTCTATCGGTTTACCCATCAGCATAACTGCGGCTAATGGTTGAAGACTAGCCACATTGTATGTTCTGCCAAAGATAACATACTTATTTGGTTTTGGTGGGATTTAGCAAGTCGTTTTCGGACCAGAGAGCTATTTCCAGATCAGCATTAAGTTTATGAATAGTATTGTCTATTTCGGAGGGCTTACATGAGATATACACCTGGGTGTCATCTGCATAAATATGGAACTGGCAATGTTTTATATGCTGTCTTAAGTCAGCTGTGTATAAAATAAAAAGTATTCATCCCAAAATAGAGCCTTGTGGCATAAAAAGTAACAAAACTACTAATTCTTACTACCTACCTACTTCAATTGTTTGGTGTAATTTTGTGTAAAATAAACAAAAAAAACTTTGGCACAACCTTGCACTACAACTAATATAGTGAGGTCCTTTTCTACATTGCGTCGTGTTAAAACATGGCTGAGATCAACGATGACTGAAAACCGTTTGAACGGCCTAAGTACATATTTATGCTCAGTGACAGTACACCGAACCATGGTACAAAAAACTAAGGATATAATTGAATCTGAAGTAATCAAATAGTTTAATAGTTTTGTAAAGAACCTGTTTTTCATTTTTAATGTAACTTGTCCCATTGCTCATGCAGCATATACCTTAGATAGGTATATACCTATTCTTGGTTTGTCTATTATAACTACGCCCTTAAATACTGACGTACAATCGCGTGAAGGTACCTCCCCATAAACTACTGAATATTTAATTTTATTTTATTCACTAAGACCAAACATAAAATAATATTGAAATAATTAGTAAATTATAGCCATTAGAGGCCCTAGCCCGCTGCTAAAAATAAATTTTGCCGAAGAACCGGGTGATTGATTGATGATGTTTCATCTCGCATATGTCAACGTCACTGTTACTGTCATATCTGTCGGTATCAGTCAGCTCTACCTCGAGAGCTCGTAAGTTCTCTTAGCCCACTTGAGTCCAGTTCTTTAGATTAACTTTAAAATAGCGTTAAGACACCTAATTACTTCATGATTCCGTAACCGTTCTCCTATGACCGATTCGTTATTTTCTTTTTCTTCAAAATCAGACAGAACTGTATGTCTGATTTTGCAGAAACACTTATTTTTACGACTACTACTATCTACTATCACCATAGTCAACCAACACGAACCACTGATTTCTAGGGCTTATTTACACACTATTAAAAGGATTAAAAAACAAAAATGAAAGCTAGAACCAAGATCTACATTATCAATGACAGCTATCAAACTTCAAACATATTTTTATAGTAGAATACATCTCTCCAGGCTGGTATCACTACAGAGGTTCAACACATTTTATGCTTGTTCTTGCTCGGTCAGCTATAGATCATCGCTCTGAACTAGTACGATTCTACTAGTGTATTATTTCCGACAACTTGTTCTTATAGTGTTAATCATCTCATCGTTCATGAGATTATTTTAGTTCAGTCTTTACAGAAAACAGTGAACTGGTTATTGTAAATTCATCCTATTATGTATATAATAAACAAAATTGGGTTTGTATGTGCTTGAATCGGGGTTCGAGGATGATGGCATCAAAGAACAGTATGTTTACCTACTTCACAATCATCAAATCTATTGTGAAGATTTCGTCAAGTGTTTTTAGTAACCCATTGACTTCTTCGTGTGTCGAATTCGCATTTTTTCTGTTAGCAATACAATACAATACAAAATTACCTATAGGCCGTTTGTAACGGACCTTAATCTGACTGATTCCTTTGTACATAGTTAGTTGGTTTAATTGTTCATTTTATTGAATAAAGATTGTAAATACAAAATCATTTATTGCTAAATAAATAAAACGAACATACATAGGGGAAAGTGGTCACCATTCGTACGCTTTTTATATTTTATTTTTTTAAATTATGATGGATTGTTGTATTTATCTAGTTTATATACCAAAGCGTAACAAATATATTGTAGTTTGTTACAAAAAAATCCGAAAGTATTATGTCAAGAGGTTAAAGAGTTGTAGTAATTTTTCTACGATAAGATATATGTACGAACGTACCCCACGTACGGGGTACGTTCGTACAGTAGGTGGGGTACTTTCATACGCCATGGGGTAGATTCATACAGGGTAATTAAAAAGCCTATTAAAGTCGTTAAATTTTTATTAATTATTACAAAAATATTTATTTATTAAAGAACTAACTTAAAATATTTGACTTGACTCATAGTCGATAAATGTTTCTTTAGAAACATAACAAAAAAATTAAATCGTTTATCCACAGTTTACTTATTGATAATTCTTAGCTTAACAATCAGTCTTAATGATTTCTTTGCAATATTTTTTTATGAGTATGTTGCACAGTCTTTGACAATCTAAACTTAAAGTCAATAATCATACATATTTGGTTGTTACTTTAGAAGTTATTGCACATTATAATTATTTAAATTAACTGCAAAAGTAAAAAGTCTAGCCATTCTAGCTGTACAGCCCGCTCGTGGTTGTGGATCAGGTAGGATCATGACGACATCGCTGATATACAGAGTGTGTATGTCTTCTATATCAGGAAAAAAGAATGACCATGATGATCCCGGTTTCTTCCGAAGATAAGATACTTTCAGCTCCGTACCCGAATAATGACTAAGAACTTTTCCGACGAAGTAAACAACAGAAGTCTTTTTTTCAAACTTTACCAAAACAAAACAATTATCTTTGATTTTATTTGGTGTCACATTTAAATTATTATCGCTACTGCTATCATTAGTCTCTTCGTCTGTTTCGAAACCGATTGGAGATGTTGAACTCTCCCGCAAGCTAAATTCCGATCCTTCAGATGCCTCTGAATCTTCATCACTTTTTATTTGCTTAGCTTTCTTTTTATTTTGTCTTGAACTAAGTTCTTTCAAACTACGTTTCACTGCTTTGGCTCTGGCTTTCCTTTCCTGTTCTATTTTTTTCAATTCTTTCTGTCTATGTCTCTCTTCTAATTCAGTTTTTTCAGGTGTATCTGTATATATACGGGATTTACCCGGTTTTCTTCCTTTATTGTTTTTTTTGTTTCTAACAGCTTTAGGATAAGGTCTTATGACTTCTGGTGTTATGGGAAGATAAACACTCGGTTCAGATTGTGTCTCAGCTGCAGAGGTGGAAGCCGTGGAAGGTTCGTCAGTTCGACGTTCGTCATTTTTAAGCAAAGAAGGCGACTGCTCACGAATATCTGCCTCATTCATATCAGTCGAGGGCACGCTGGTGGAGGGGTGCGATTCTATTACGGCAGTGCTTCTTTCCGGATCAGGTGTCGCATTTTCCGAATTATTTGAAGTGTACAAGTCAATGGCAGCGAAATCTTCATCACTGAATGCCATTTCATTAAACGGCCATATACCTGGCTTTTCAAATCCACTTGTAATATTTTTTGCCGTAAAAGATTCGAAATATGCAAGTTTTACCAGTTTAGGTATATTGTAAATATTTATTGTTTTGCCAGGATTCGACATATGCCAATTATTGAATGCTATTTTCAACTTTGCCTTGAATGGGCCGAACACCGCAACGTCTAAGGGTTGCAATCGATGACTGGTGTGCGGGGGGAAAGACACAAAAATTATG
Source organism: Venusia cambrica (assembly GCA_951394065.1). Lineage (NCBI taxonomy): Eukaryota > Metazoa > Arthropoda > Insecta > Lepidoptera > Geometridae > Venusia > Venusia cambrica. The sequence continues at coordinate 13,019,066 of OX596043.1, read as the reverse complement.
CCATTATCTCGAGCATAATGTTATAGCCTGTTAGCTGATATGGCTTTCGTGATTATCACATAATAGTAAAATCGGATGCTCTTTAGAGCTCAGTGTGTGTTTCTGAATGTGCTTTAACACTGAAACAAATATGTCAGCATTTATCCACCCACTTCTATTAGCAGCTCCGAGGCTTCCTTCAGGCGCACCTTCAATAAAATGGTCCTTGTAGTGTACACGTGGAAATACAAATAACGGAGGAATAGTATTTCCGCTTGCAGAAATAATTGCACCAAATGTCACCAATTCGCCTCTTTCCGCTGACACGATTTGTCCTACTTGTTTCTGTGCTTTAGGAGCCAAAATTTTAGGAGTTTCTAAAACAGTAGTCACGCCAGACTCGTCAAAGTTAAATATCCTGTCGGCAGCAAAATTATGTCGTTGTAACACAGCAGTCAAATTATTATAGAACTCTTGGACTGCAGTCTTATTGAAAGCGAACGATCTAGCTGCGCTTGTATTTTCCGGTTTTCGCAGACTGAAGTTGGTGTTTCTTTCTCTATACTTACGCATCCACTATAACCCGGCCATTTGGTTTTCATCCCATTTCGTTGTTTTAAATTTAACGCTTTCGCGTATTCGTAGGCAAGTTTGCGAATCTCTATTGTTGTTAGGCCATAATGCATTTTGCAGCAATTAATAATGTAGTCATTCAAGCGTGTCTCTTCTTCCAAGGAGAAGACCTGTAGACTAGTGAACTTGGAATGAAATGTTCGTGAGGGTTCATCGGTGTTAGAGCCATCTTTGAATTTCTTGACTCTGCTTTCCAACGTCGATGTCTTGATGTTATATTGCAACGCGGCTTTTCTATATGACAGCCGTCCTTGAATTACGTCATCAATTGCTAATTTCATGGACTCTTCATCCACCTCTTGCGTACGCGTACCCTTTTTTTTATATTTTCGTACCATGATTCTGCAATAAAATATTAGTTATTAGGCTTACTTTATAAAATATATCGATTTGTTAGAATTAGAATACTTCATAAAAAGAAAAATGTTATTGTGATGTTCTGGTGGTTAATAAAATCTAAAGGGGAGCATTCGTACGCGTACGAATGTGCCCCCTGTTTTGCTGTCCCATGCCTTGCACAAAATTAAAATACTACTTTATACAAATTCTAATTTAATTTGAGAAATATAACAATTAAAGCTCAAAATAATCAATGTTAACATTAATATTAATCAACACTATTTTGTCAAAAACATAATAATTCTACTTACAATTGCGAATTGAATTTACGTAAAAAATTTACTCACCGCGCGCGAAAACACGTAACGTCTTGTCAGCCGATGCACCGTGGTGCGACTGGCGCGACACTCTGCTTAGCAACATGGCGGCCGGTATGTCTATGCACACAAGCAAACGCGCGCTTGTGTGCCGTTTAGTTTGTCTGTTATACTAACTGTATGAATGTGCCCCGCGTATGAATGGTGACCACTCTCCCCTACAAAAAGAATTAAACAATTAGCAAAGGGGGTAGCCATCAGCACTATCCTGCGTAAGTATAGGTCTACGCAGGGCTGGTTTTCAGACTATCCAAACTAAAAAGCTCGAGCTTTCGATGTCAAGCATAGCCGCAATAGAAAGTAGCGGGTTCAAAAAATAAAATATCTAAAAGAACCGATTAAGTACAAGTAATTAAATTAATAAGTACAAAGTAATTGAAAATAAAACCAAAATTTAAATACGGTACAATAATAACGCATAAATAGTAAAGAATGCTACAATTTGTGTGAGTGTCTATACTAGCTCATTACGAATACTAAAATTAATAACTGCCGCGCTGTGGCGGTCGCAGCTTAAGAATTGCATCCATCTCAGCCCATGGAGGTATAAAAGCCGATTATGGGTTCTCACCAGAAGAAGGCCTCCTTCTGTGTATCATCTACATATTTACTGCTATCACCAATCCGCCTACCAAGCGTGGTGATTATGCTAAGCCCTTCAGCATTGGAGGAAAAACTTGAAGCATTTTCCTCTCTTTATGACCACACTATTCTGCTTGGCGATTTTAACACCTGCCTTCTTAAAAAAGATGTTCGTGCAAATAAACTTCTTTCTCTCCTTTCCTCTGTCAACATGCATGTTCTGCCGTTGTCTGCTACTCATCATGCCCCTCATTGTCTTCCCTCTCTTTTAGATCTCATTTTAGTTTCTGACATCGACCGCGTGGCCACATTTGGTCAATTAACTGCTACTTTCTCTCATCATGACCTTATCTTTATATCCTACAAAGTTCGATCACCTAAGCGTAAACCGAAGTATCTGCTTCTTCGCAGCTTCAAAGATATAAACCTTGAGTGTCTTAAGGCTGATGCTGCAACTATTGACTGGTCGCCTGTAATAGATGGAGCCAGTGTGGATGATAAAGTGGCTTCATTTAACTTAATCCTTTCTAACTTATTTGATATTCATGCTCCTATCAGGAAAGTTAAGATTAAGCACCCCCATTGCTCCTTGGCTGACCCAGTCAATAAAAACGATGATGGCTAAGCGTGATCGAGCGAACGCTTTTATAAAATCAATCACGAAAGACAAGGAAATAATTATATTGACTACGCCCTGACAATATATTTATGAAAATATTATGTATTCGCAAAAACATAAGCTAATATAAGCCCAACGTATATCATCAGTGATTTTTGTAAGAGCACTGACCGTGCTGTGGCCCGGGCGAAAGCCCGACTGAAATGGACTCAAAAGACGATTAAGGAATAAGGATAGTTGCTTATGAACCACGTTTTCAAGGATTTTAGAGAGGACGGGAAGAATGGAGATAGGTCTAAATTGAGAAACTTCAGTTGGATTAGAGATTTTAGGAAGAGGAATTATATATGCCGATTTCCACGCAGTAGGAAAACAGCATGTGATTAAGGAATGGTTTATAATGTGTGCTATTGCAGGACATAGTTCAAAAGAAATTAGTTGCAGCATCTGAATGATAACGCCATCAGAGCCAACAGCTTTTGTGGAAATGGAACTTAGGATTTTGTTGATATCCTCCTCAGCAATCACTTCGAAATTAAATTTGGGGCATGAAGGCTAATAGTTGATGAGAAAGTGCACTAATCGTTGAAGACTTAACACTTTTATTCAGACAAATGGGAGATTTAGAGAAGTGTTGATTAATAATGTCAAGGTCAAAAGAAATATGAGTCACCAGATCTACCTCCAATCCCGAGAGATTTAAGGAATTTCCACATCTGTGCAGGACTAGAGTTTTGAATAGAGTTATGAATGTGATGCTTTTTAACAATGATGCTTTTTAACAAACGAAAACATGTTTTTCGTTGGTTTCACTTTGACTATGACATTAGTTTGACAGTGACAGTTGACTTGACATTTACCTGTTTACAATTTTGATCTGAATAAAAATCGGACTAGCTAGAGAGAAGAGTAATAGTTTTGTTTTTCACATGTTCAAAAATAGTCTTCATAGTTAGTATTGCAGCAATTTTTAAGTTTTGTGGTGACGTGAAAGTATCTCTATAAGAGGTAAGTGATTTTTAGATCCTTGCGACGCATTCAGAGGTGTTGATAGACAAACTCCTTGACAATAGAATTTGCTTGTTGAGTGTCTTACTAGTTCCTGAGTGAGTAATATTATGGTTGGAAACGCTAACCACCTACTACATACCTACCTTTTTTTATTGCATGTTAGTACCGAAAATACCTACCTACATCAGTAGCAAATAACTTAATTTTGTAAGCAATAAGCTAGGTATCATTAGAAATTATAATATTAATTATTGTATCCACAAGGTACTGACCTTGTAAATAAATGTACCTAGCTCAACATATAAAATTGCAATTGGGTACCTAGGTACTTTCTGATTACCCTGTACATACAGACAACAGGAGTTATACTCTAAATACTAGTTCCTTCCTATCCAACCCAACCATTTGATCATGAGAGAAAAGCTCTTGCAAAGATGTTGCTTACCTCTACCCTGAGGATACAGAGAGAGACGAAGTACTGACTGTAGGGGGCACCAGTTATCTGGGCGGCTTTAGTTCTCAACCTTTGAGGCTTAATGCTCTGACTCATATAGCACTGCTCAGAAAAAGGAAGATAATAGATATTTAGATTATAACAGGACAGCTATATTTATGACTATTCAATTGAAACATTTTCTCTCAACTTATTTACTGAATAATAAAAAAGTATTTAAATTGATGCCTGATTCAGAGCACTTTTTTTTGCGTAAATTAAGCAAATAAATAGTGACACATGTTCCAGTGAAACAAAAATGTTCATGTTATTCCAAGAAATCAATGATCGAAAATATCATGCTAATGTTTGAAATATTTTAATAAAATAAGCATTTTTTCAGGGGGCCAGTTTAATAGTTTCATGTACCTACTTATATGTTTTGGCCACCTGACCAAAGTCTGACCCAGCCAGCCAGCCCATGGGCATGTGTTAAATAAAGTATGTGTATGTCAGAAAAATATGACTTTTAAAACTGAAATTTTGGGGGTGCCGAGATCTAAATATATGTGATAACATTTGAGAACATATTGGCCACTTCCTTCAGTTCGTTCAACAAATTTTTATTCAAGATGGTCCAGCTCTTGACCTTGAGGCTTGCCTGGGCAAGAATAAATTGAGTGCAGCAAGCTAGTACTTATGTGGCTGAAATATTTTTTCTGAGATGTGATTCTGAGAATTCTGAATGGTGTGCGCTTCCACCTTTAGCCTTATCATATATTGAAACTACATCATATAGGCTATCATATAAAAAAAGTTAAAAGTATCCCTGAGATAATAAATTTTTTTAGGCTCTTAAAGTTGACCAGTGCGCTAAAAGGCTGAGATCTAGTGTACTGACCCAACCTATTGTTTTGTTATTTGTTAAGAGGATTATATACCTCATACCTGTCCATACAAAAACGACCTTAGTATTTACTTCAATGGACCAACTGCAATGGTAAAGTCATATTTATAAAATCAAGGTTAAACTCTTTGTAACCTCATTTTATCCTTATCTTGGAGGTGCTCAAACAGCACAAATTGAGTACATCCTGTATCACTGCTATGCTGTTCAGACATCATTTGCATGCATATAAGTTGAGTATTATATTTATACATATACTCATCTTTAAAACACAACATATAACAACAAAATAGTAAACTAGTTGAAAGTAAACCCAACTGCTAGATATTTAAACAGTTACACCTATTTCCCTGATGGGTTTGGCATGTCATTTGATACACTTTTTTTACCCCCTATATTATTATAATTATATATTTTTGAAGTCTGTTGTAAATTCCATAATTTAGACCAACCAATCAAATATCCATAAAGCTGCTTAGGCTGTGTTTTGAGTATTTTTTATAATCTGTTAGACATTTAGTAGGTGTCTACTTATATAATAAAAAAAAAACAACTAAAGAAACAAAAAATAAATGAATATAAGGGGTTCACATACAAAAAACGTTTTTATGAATTGATATTTTAGCTAGGTTAGTCATAATGGTAATATCTATCAATTTCTAACTTGTGTGATTATAGAGCTTACTTTAAAGGTAGGTATACCAATGAATTATAAAAAGTGGCCAAGCGTGAGTCGGACACGCACACTGAGGGTTCCGCCCATATGTCAGTCTTATCGCGGTTCCGGTTCACATTTGGTCAGTTTTGATTATAATATTAATATATTTATTGATCTCATAGTAATCATATTCACACCGAGTTTGATATATAGGAAGAAAGCAGAAGTTTATAATTCAAATTCAAATTATTTATTGCACTTATGTTATTAGGTATACAGGCGTTGTGTGGATAAAAGTTTCAAACATAAACCCTGTTAGGGCACAGCAATATTACACTAGGAGGCGTATTAAACTTAATAGCTAAATAAAACTATACATAATACTAAATTCAATAATAAACTAATATTCTTATTCATTATACATGTACTTTTCTTATACAAACCTTTCTCGTGTGGGAGCCCCTTTTATTTTATTTATTTTTTATTTGTTTATTATTTGTCAGGTCTGTAAACTTCAACCTGCTGACAATAAAGGCACAGCCTCTGTAGGCTGGTAGGTCCTAGACTTGAAATTTTCTAGATTTTAAAATCCTAGTCCTTTTCCTTGCGCCTATTTGAATAACCATTACGCGAAGTCGCTGGTAAAAGCTAGTTACCTTATATAAATTTAGTATATAATGCTCTGAAACTATATTAAGTACTTACCTACATACTAGCCTGCATAGGTTTATGAATAATTTACTACTATTAAAAGATAAATTATTTAAAACAATGTGTTCAATGATGCGTGTCTTTCAGATTCTATTTTAGAGGATTCTAGTAGTCCCGCTTTCCCATACAAACGCAGTTGCTCGTTTATTTCGAAATGGCAAGTCGATTCAAAAGAAATTTTGTAGGTACAATCAGAGCGCGATAATCTGTGTTTGTGGTGCGCTACGGGGTGTACACACACAGAGTACATAGATACCTACTTATGAGACAGCTTGTGCTATATGTATTCTGTGGTATACCTACATTGTTAATTACGAGGTTATTTTATTCAACACGGTTCAGCTCATTACCCAATGGTTTGGCAAGAATAAGGCATATGACGTAGCGAGCATGCCTAGATTATTGTAGGTAGTAGGTACTTACCCAAAAAGTGTTCCTCATTTCATGGACGTAATTTTTTTTCTTTCGTATGTTTCTTAATAAAAGGACTGGCAGCTGATTCAAAGTTTTTGGACTGTTGATAGCGGCACTGGCAACTAAACCTGTGCCAAGCTGGAACCACCATTTATTATCGCAGCATTCGTGGTTGCCCTATAGTATCTTGTTCAACTTGGTCTATTCCATAAACACATCAATTTTGTTAAGGAACACTTCCACTCGTCTGGAAGCCCAGTGGGTCGCCGCAATTATGGCTATATGCCAACAGCAGCCTGCTAATATCAGTGCAGATCGCATGTGTATAAGTCACGTTTCTACGCGAATGTACCAAATCCCATGCAGTATACTTCAATAGCTTCGAACGATTGCTCTGGGCGCTCGTTGAAGTATATACATGCCTAGGCATGGCACTTTATTGCGGGTACGCTCGATCGCGACTTTTACAGCACTTGAATGCCATGATCAGAATCAGGTAGGTATCGTGTGGAATAGTAACCCCACCCCGTCTCCCGTCGTATGACTGTCTTTCCGATACCTTTCCCAAGGGAGTATATATTTGTACTTGGCTCGCTACCACCATCTTACCTGAGTCTGGCGTCATGAGATCAATTCTAAAATGTTGTGTTTCGGTATTTAAAGGTTAGATAGCCAGTTCCTCCTATGTTGAGGATTCCGGGTGAAGTGGGCTTCCACCTTCAGCCTTGTCATAACTCGAAATCAGATGAGATGAAGGCCAAGCGCTTAGTCTTAAAGTGCCTTTCAAAACTTGTTTGAGTATTATTAATACATTTTTAACATAGGATTTACTCACGCATATTCATCAACTAAGTATTGTATACTTGAGTAAAATCCGTGTTTAAATTTATATATTTAAAACGTTGTGTTTTTTAGTTCCGGCTCGGCGTTGTGCTTGTATCTGTCAGATATTATGAACGTTAGTGTTCACCCGGAATTATAAAGCCAGTATCTAGATGTATGTTACCGAATCAGCCTAATTAATGCAGCAACACGACCTTGCAAAGTCGTATCCTTCCTTACTCGTATCTTGTATCTCGTTTCTTAGACATGTGATTCCCATGGCATGTCTATCAGGCAGCTAGGCAGCTTGTAGAGCCTTCCGAAGGTGAAATAAGGAAAACTTCCCCGTTCGCAAGCTATCTACCGCTAGGCTATAGAGCTGAACTGTTTTTTAAACACGACACTGCTATTCACTTTTCTTAACTATTATTGATCTTCGCCCTTGTGAACCTTTTTATCTTGCAGTTTGATTAAATTATTGTAAACGTTGTACTAATATCAATTGGTCATATTACATAGTTAAAATGCTTCGGAAGATTCTTCCATTTTCAAGTTCCCAGATAGTATTACCTATCTAAGTTGAGGTACCGGGTACAGTATCCACTTAATAATGACTTGAGGGAAAAGAGCATAACGATAAGTATGGGAGATATCTGGGCACAAAACAGTGTTGATGTCTGATCGTTGTAGGTTCCTATTTCAAATGTGGTTCAAGTGTGAACCACACCTAAGCAATGACAGGAAGACGATGATTACATTATTTCTCTTCTGGGTATTCTACTTGTATACAAACACGGTCTTGTATCCAGTTCATCAAGAAACTGTAGTAGTAGTAGTAGTGTAGGCTATCATTATCAACTTGGGTACGTATTTGGAAACACCACAGCCAAGAACACAATCAGGTTTTTATCACGGCGGTCGACATGACCGATCTCAAGGATGTTTACATCATCATGGACTCTTTTATCGTAAACAACCGGTTTTTGCCACGTTCCAAGATAATCGCGATCCAATTAACGTCCTAAACTAAACATAGACAATACATACGTTCACATGTTTTAAGAAAAGATAAATAACTCTTTGTTGATCAACACTTACAAAATACACATAAAATAAATTCTTCTATTCTGAATCTTAGCCGCACTACCTATCTTAGGACATATCGCTGAAAGCTGAAACCGTATTGTTCGATAAAATTATGTTTTATTCTAAATTAGTCTTCCTTTACTTTCTTATGGACTGTAACTGTGTTAGCCCCACAGGATTAGACTCTACTATAGTGACTGGTTAGCAGATACCAGACTACAAAATACGCGTCTCTCAAACTCCCACTATTAGCACGGAATAATAATCGTAGCTCTTTCTGCTACTATTCGCGAGAAATTACCACCTACGATTGTTTCCGTGACTCGCATGAACATTCAAAGTACAGTCAGCGTCAAATTGATATGAGCGTCTAGAGTAGTCAAAATGATCTGAAAAACATCAAAGCAAACATAGCTCTCAAAGTTATCTGTGCATAATTTATAATGTACCTTAAAAATAATTAAGGCCAATTAAAAAAAAAACAGTAATACATTTACAGAAATACATACATTTCCATAGTGCATTTAATCAAAACAAAATAAAAAGAACAACCCTAATTAACAGAAATTAATTGTCTGAAATGAAAATTGATAAAATGTCTCTTATTGCTAGAACCAGACCCCGTACATACAACATAACATACTCCTTAAAGTTTTGATATATACAGGTATTACTTTCAATTAATAACGCGTATAATCACCGTCTGCATTAATTACCTGTTAAACTATTCCAAATTGCATTTACATGCCGCTCATATTTAATATGAATTATGTTATTATTATTATTTATTGAAGGTGCATTATGCACAGCTAACTTTGAGAGCTTTGTATGCTAAGATAATTTTGAATTTTGACGGCTCATATAAATATGAAACAATGAGTACTTATAGTAAGATCAATTTGACGGTGACTATACCTTAGTAAAACATATCTGTGAAACAATTTTCCTAATTCATCAAGACCCGTATCTTATAAATCTTAATTCGATTTCGTAATCAGTTCACAGATTCAAGCGGGGTTAAGGGTCTTAACGTAGCTTACGTCGTAACGCACCCGTTAGAAAAGACAGATCATTAATAAGAGATCTGTCAAATAAGGTCTTGGTATTATTATTATTTTTAATTCTTTATTGAAGGATTTGTTCAAAACTGAACATGTCACCTGTATAAGTTATTTATTTTTATTCTTATCTTTATTACATGCATTACCCATACTGTTGTATGCATAAACCGCTCTACCGGCCTGTACTGTATCGAGGCATTTCTGATTTTTAAAACATCCACAACCACACAAGGTTTCGGAACAAGCCTAGTATCAGATTCCAAAGTAGTAGTGAATTGCGTTGATACAGAGATAGGATAACATGTAAAGTATCAAGATTGTCGCTCAGTATCCCGATTTCCGACTGCCGACGCCTATAGTTGGCCCTCATCCAACAAAATATAAACCATCGTACCTTTTCCAAACATTCACGCTTTTATTTTTAAAAGATTATTTTATTCGCGTCTGATTTGCTTAACATTAAATGTTGTTATTAATCCACAATCGAACCCCCGAACTCTTCAACTTTCGATAATTTCCTCGAACTCACCCTCTTATTTGTACGTTTGGAACATTAGAACATGACACAATGCCCAAAGTTTTGACAGTTATTGTAATAACTTTCATCAGGAAAATATAAATGTAGCGAGGTGATGAAAATTGTACGTCCTACGATCCATTGTTAAAAAGGCACAGTCAATCCCCGAAGAGGGCAATAAATATTGCGAAAGCTGATTACACGATATTCTGCACAAAATTACAATCATGGGTTGGATGTGTAATAATAATAGTAGGTACATTTGTTGTTAAAGTAGCTTTATGATCTCATTATAAACTAACCCATTATTGTTATCGTGTCGTGTACGTTGGTACATGCGTCTCGGAATTCAGTTAAACTTTGTTGTTATTATAGACCGTTTTATGCGCAATAACTAATTGTATGTATTGTGGTTTTTACTCGTGAAAATTCATGATAGAAATAGGACTTACAAATCACTGACTAACTGACTACGGAACGGACCACGTAAGTTACAAGGAAACACACTCATGTATTTTCAGTTACAGTCATTCAGTGGTTACTTATCTGCTTTTGAGCTTTATAAATTCAGAGCGCGTTGGTTGCATAAGTCGATTTGTCGTCTGCGAGCTTAGTTGGAGGACGAAATCCGCACAAACCGTACACCATTCCACAGAGGATTTTCACATGGCGTCCGCGAGCACGAAGTGTGAACACACCGGAGATTTCCGCCGATATAAATCCGGGTACGCGACACCCGCGCTTTGCACCCGTTGCATCCTTGAATTTGTGGAGTGGAAGCTCCCGGCTGCAATGCGATGCATCTATCCTGAAATTCGAACGTGCCAAATCTTGTGACCAACAAACCACGGCTCCCGGCCTGCGACTCCTCACGTACATATTTATACGCTTTGACACTTTGCGCGTCACGTTCACCTTGTTTCAGTCCAAATGAACATGTTCAGCTACTTTTCGTATTTCGGCAACTGTCTTTTCTATTTACATGTTTATTTATTCCATTATAGAGTTTACTTTTGTGAATCTTTTTCGAGCATTTTTTCTTTGTCTTACTTTACTTATTGTAATTTAAAGTAGAAAAGTTTGAGCACTTCAAATCGGGAGATTAAAGGGTCATTTAAAAGGAAATAGTGTGAGTGAGAGTTGTTGGACGATGGCTGTCGACAGAGGTGACACTCAGTCAGGCCGTTAGCGTGGCCGTAACAGGCTGAAGTGATATATGGGCTGCGAAGTGGCTCGGTGCCGCTGTCACTTCGCATTTCGCGTTTGCGCCGCAAAAAGATAAAAAGGATTCCGAAATACGATTCACAAGTGGCCTGCCGGAAATGGGTAGAAAGTTACCGACCTCGGCTTTATGTCTGGTAATATATCTCTCGTATCGCTATCCAATTTCTGCTCTATGGCATGTAATGTCCCTCTGGGGATCCTTTTAATTTGGACTCTTTTTAATCAGCGCCATTAATTCCTTACATGATTTCAGGCGCCAGGGAGTTATGATAAGTCTAACTCTATCTATGTGATTTATATGGTTTTCATGCTCTACCGAATATTTATCAGCTGACTGGTTTAGATCGTTATCGTTTATCTATGTAATTTAGATTCTTAGTTACTGTAAGATGTATTTAGGATGCCACAATCACGAGTCTATTATTGATCACGCTTGAGCAACTGAGATTATTTTGCGCAATCCTACATCACCTCTTCTCGTCTGCATCTTCTGTAAGCCCGATTTTAAACATAATATGTAGTAAAGTCAATGCAAAGTTTATGAGGGAAATGCTCTATAGTTTCGTGACTGGCCCGACCTTTGCCGATCGACCTTCGCTGACCCGCACCCCGGGGTGGCAGGCCTTCGAACCGTCACGCCATCCACTTCACTCACAGTCACAGGCCTCTTCATTTATTTTTGTTCAGTCTTCTGCGGTTCGTGCTCTTTATCTCTACAATTTGTTTTGATTTAGAAACTATTTTCGGCGCGACCGTTAATAAACTTTGTTTTTCATAGTAGTGGTAATCGACGAAACACAATTCTCAGTTTCCGCATCGAGTAGTGAGCTATGTTGACGTCACCCTTGCCTGTAGTAATGCCTAGTGATATGTACACCTTTGTACTGATAGTCCGGTGAAGATCGAAACCATTTGATTGCTTCTATATTCAAACCATTGTACGTCCCGGTCGGTCGAGTATTTCCCCTTGTTGTGTAGTTATTGGTGCTCGTGTCGTGAAAATTGACCGCCCGTGAATAGACTATTCCTTCTAGCCTCGCTTGGGAGCGTGTGCTCTTTGAAATCAGAAACGCGTTCGTAAGTGATTTTCAAAGTAAACCCAAGTCTGTGAAACATCACACCCTTCAAAGTGTGATAATGACGAAAAAAGAGATTCGATAAATTATTATACTTTTCCTTGACTTCAAATTATATATATCAAGTTTAATTGTGCTCAGTCTCATATTGTTCAGTGTTCGTGGGAAATTATAAGCAAACAAAATGTAATAAGGATTATCCTTCGCGCGACGGGTTGGAGAAGTTTTTATTGACCCTGTCTGGGTTTATTTATCCATAACCACCAGAGCACTGTCTCGCGTTTTCAATAAAGAGAAACAACTTGTGTCATATCCGCAGAACGTTTACTTACATAGTGGCACAGCAGTAGTTGGTAACGAGGTTATACGAAACAGTTTCGGATGAAATTGCTCGGGGAATGTAGCTAGGTGTCATAAAGTTTGAGCAAAGCTGTTGGACAGACGTGTGCAGCTTTGGAATACACGTGTTGGCGACCAAACATTTCATCTCGCATGCACTTCACCGGAAACTTTGTTGGTCTTTGCAGTTTGCACATTGTTACTGAACTGAGTTCATCTGAGCAGCTAGCTACCATCATAAAACTCTACCGTCAACTAGCTTTGTGCATTCATAATGCTTGTAGAGTAGACAAAGTAAATCTGTAATATTGAAACTGAGTAGTATGATATTATATACTAGCTTTTACTCGCGACTTCGTCCGCGTATTGGTTTTTTGTAATAAGTGCAAGTATTATATTATAAATATATATATTTGTGGGATATCTGGATAAATTTTACCGACTAGATCCTACATGGTGTGCAGACTTTATTTATTTACCACAAAAGAAAGCACTATACTCACACCAACTTTGTTAATACACAGGTCGAAAATAACAACTTATAAAAACGTTTCATGTATGGGAGCCCCCTATTTTTTTAGATTAGTTTAGTCCGGTCTGAATATTGGACACCCCACCCTTTATTTCTGAAAATTATTAAAACCCGAAAATATGTCATAATTTATTCGTTATGGGCAAACAACATGCTTATTTTCAAGTGCCTATCATTTGTGGTTTCAGGGATATGCAACATTTTACTCCGAACTTTGAACCCCATTTGGAACCCCAAGGTTGCGAATTTTCAAAATTCCTTTCTTAGCAGGCGTTTTCACACCAAGACAAACATGCCCTTGAAATTTAAAGTCCGTACACGCAGCGGCTTAGGCTGGGCGTTGTATCTAGTTGAATCAGTCAGTCAGTCAGTCACTCAGGACTTGTCCTTTCAAATTTTCAAAATCCCCTTCTTAGCACTCATTTTCGCATCAAGACAAACATGCCCTCCAAATTTCATGTTTCTACGATGCCATTTAGGCTGTGCGTTGTAATCAGTGAGTCATTTAGCATTTTATATTAGTACTAGCTTTTGCTCGTGGCTTGGCTCGCGTTAAGAAGTATTATTATTAATTAGGTATAGTTTTTGCGGCATTACTTTTGTTTAGCGTGTGTAAAAAATTAGGGCCTACAAAACTTAAAAACGACAGTACATTCTTCAACTTCTCCATTATCGTTCAGTTTTTCTTTAGCCATTTTAAAAAAAGTCTAACCGACAAAACCCATGCTTTCTTAGCGGATGCCTACGTCATAACATCTACCTGCATGCCAAATTTCAGCCCGATCCGTCCAGTGGTTTGTGCTGTGCGTTGATAGATCACTATGTCAGTCAGTCACCTTTGAGTTATATATATTTAGATATAGAATAAGATTATGTTCCACAAAGTGATTTTTTATTTTCTATTTCAGATTCATCATGGACTGGAGGACAGCATTGGTTACGTTAGCCCTTGTGCTTTACGCTGATGGATTTTCGAGTAAGCTTTAAAATGTTTATTTTCAGCCTTGTCGAGCTTGCGTTTAAGGACTTTTGCAACTTTGTCTTTTCAGTAACACTCATCTCGATAGTTCAAACATAGAGCTGCAGTCTACGTTTGATTTCGCTGTAGATCAACATTAAAAGCGTATATACCTTTCGTACGCGGCCCACCATCAAACTGCCGAGAGATATGGTGCGATTCCATTACCTAATGCTCGCATAAAATGTACATCCCGCCTTCAGAGTAACAAAACAACGAGTTATGATCCGCCCTTATTGTTTATTTATTATGATGCTCTTTTTATATGTTTTTATTGCCTCTAAAGTTGCTATTGCTACATTCACCAATTCTTTGTCACCAAAAGAATTTTGCAGGCCTTTGGTTAAAGTGATCTCGTTTTATCTTTCTTCCGCCTGTCGTGTGATAGATTTTTATTTTCTCTCTTTCTTTATGAATCAGGAGAAACGATTTTTAATTGTGGTAGTTTTTGTAAGGTTTAATTTAATAGGTTTTTACTTTCCTAACTATTTATTTATTTTATTCTCATGCATGTTATTTATACCTACTACCTACCTAGACCAACCCTAACTCACTTCGCAATTTCACATTTCACTTTTTTTTCTTGCACTTCTAAGGTACCTACGACGTCTTAAAATATATATATGTCAATCACCGCCTCCTAAATTAATTAATAGAAAGAACTAGGTTTTAAACCCCGACGTTTACGTTGTATGGTAGTTTTGTAGTCTTAGAAACTAGTAGTTTCATTTGTTACCTAAGCAATAATTAGAAACCGCGACATTCCTGCCCTTTTTAAAAAATAACAGACTCACTTTTCCCCTTCGAGGATACACCTCAGATCACGACTCTCCTACTCGAGTGTGGATCTTATGAGGATCACGTACTAGGTATGGGGTATTCAAAAGCACGTTCAAACTAACGTTCAGCACGCAGCAATGCCCATGGTTTGCAAGTAGCTAGTATTCAATTCGTGACAGGTTGCAAACCCATCGCCGCCGCATAACGGAATACTAGAGACACATTATGCCATTCTGTCCGTGGGGCATGGCGGTTTCCTTACGATGTGACCTTCATCGTCAGAGCAGTGCATGTGTCAAATGCGGACAATTCCAAAAAACCGATCTGTCTATTGGTAGTCTAGCACGACTGGATTTGAACCCACAACGTCCGGATCGGAAGGCGGGCTTATCCATAGCCACTCGGCTCTTTGAGTATTAATTAAATACCAATTAATATTTTATGAATCACACTATGCAAAATGAATTACTTATTAAAAACCTGTTATTTATATTATATTATTTTATGATTTATTGAATTATTGGGAAGTCTTTCCTTATTATATGAGGATATCATTTACCTAATTATTTGATACACGAATATGAAGAGCATTATATATAGTTTATTGAATAATAAACTAAGTTAGATTTCCTGACGAAAATATAAGGAACTTCTCCAAAGCTATCAATCCCGAAGGCAGCTTGAAATAAACTAGGTTTGGTATATACTCATGGTACCATTTAAGTTCCCGTATTGTAGTTGAAAATTTATAGGCTCGTCTTTCACAGCTTCCCCAAACGTATTGTACCTAATAACAATTGTAACGTGAATTATTAAGATTTAAAGTGCTGAGCGCTGGCTTCACAACAATCGCTTAAACACATCATTATTTCACCGCTGGTTTAGCTTTTATTGCCAGCTCTGGGCCAGAATATCTATTACTTTTCTAATATCTAAGCTGGGAGTTTCGATTTAGATCTATTTGAGTGTGAGTATTATCTTATACCCTAGTGTTTTACGACGGCACTTACCGTGCTATCGATTTTTCGCTTCACAGTCGATTTGGTAGCATCTGTGTGGCCAATGCCTTAGTAATCTTATAGGCAAACTATCAAACTTTTAGGATGGAAAAGTTCTCCGACCGTTTCCCCAATAAATATCAAAAAACTTACACCTGCTTGTGGCCTTTTACAAAAGGGGTATTGTGATAGATAAACGCACGAACTATATGTAGTGGAAAACAATTCTGCGGCAAAAAGTTTTTCGCTTCGGTAGGCCTTTATTACGTGTGATATTGACTCTCGAACGAGAATCCCGATCTAAGTATATAATCTTGTATATGCAAATGATCCCTATTCCCTTACATCAGAATTCTTCCCGGTCACGGCGTTCAGGTATAAAAAGGCCAAAATTTTCGAAGACACAGCGGAATAAAATTATATTCATACGGATATTATGACTTTTTTTCATTTTCGAACACATTCTAGCTACTGAAATCCCTTTTATTATTCTGGTAGAACGACCGCGAAACGATTGTTGCTTGTGGTGTCTGCAGATAATACCTCTATCTAAGTATCCGAAAATGATTTATGCCGCAGCTAAATTGTACCGCTTCCGCTTCACGAATTTCAATGGGAGAGGCGGGTCTTTTGATTTTCAACCTTTTGCTCGTGTTTTGTGAGTTACAGTCCGTTACTTGGAGCATTTTACTTTATTTTCTTGGCAAGTTGCAAACGGTCACTATTTCCTGCCAACGCAATGGAGTGATTCTGTCCACCCGCACTTGTGCGCGTATTAATCATAATCTTCTTATCGTCTGCGAAAGGGTCCCGGCATGTTTTATGTTGCGTGTTTCTTACGTCTGAAGCCTTGTACGAATCTTCAGTAGCTTTCGTTACATTGTTATTGCCTGAGACTTGCTGTTGATTTGTTTCAGAATATGGGAGAACTTGCAAGGATATAGGGTGCTTGAACAGCGAGGTTTGCGTGCTCGCTGAAGACAGCTGCGACGGCCGTAGCCACGACTGCGGCACTTACCCCACATGCAAGAAGAAGTCGCAAGTTGCAGGTACAGGCAAATCCAAAGAACTATTCCATTCATACTTGATACTTGTTATTAAAATTAAATAATACATTTATACAGCTGCTTATTTCGGTCGTCATCTATAGAACTTTCTGATCGCAGATAATTGAAACGAGTAGGTTACATTTCCGTCTTGACAAGCGTGTCCCATCAAGCCAAATCTTCACTTGTCTCAAGTGCATTGATAGCCAATTGCTTGACTAAGTAGGTATCTACTATAAAAAAAAAACATGTATTTAAAGGATGGCTTTGTGAGTCTTGAATTGCTCTTGGCCAGAGCAAGGAAGAGGTCAACTATTGAGCGAGCTTTCCTAGAAGGCACAGGCCCGACAGGTCCTACCACCAATGTTGTGATCATTCAGTCTTGACCGCTGGTAAGAACCATGTCTGGGGTTTTAAACAAACGTATCCATATATTAAATACCACATTACTTGATATATTATTTACACTCTATTATATGCCTTTACGTTTTTCAAGTGAGTTTGTGGTAAGTACTGTACCTGATGTAGTGGCCTAAATCATATAAATAAATAAATATAACAGGACATTACACAGCGCCATCTAGCAGACCACTAGCAGGCAGATCACACCTACCTACCCCAGGTTGTCATGTAACTTTTGTATAGGTAATTAGGTACTTACTAGATAATACATCAAATAAATGGGAACTTACCCTACTTTTCAGGCTCTCAAGCTGAACCGTCTGCCCCTAAACCCACGCCGGCCCCAGCGAGGCCACCGTCCCACGACTTCGATAGCCCACCCAGTTACAACCCGCCCGCGCCGCCTGCTGGAGGAAACTCACCCTATGGAGGAGTTTCTAATGGTGGCGGGTCACCCTATGGCGGGGGTTCGCCATACGGTGGAAGCTCTAATGGCGGGGGTTCGCCCTATGGTGGAAACTCCAATGGCGGGGGTTCACCGTATGGTGGAAACTCTAACGGCGGGGGTTCGCCGTATGGTGGAAACTCCAATGGTGGAGGTTCGCCATATGGTGGCAGCTCGCATTACGGTGGAAACTCAAACGGCGGCGGCGGTTCGCCCTATGGAGGAAACTCACCCTACGGCGGTAACTCCCCCTATGGCGGTGGTAGCAACACATACGGCGGCGGTTCGGGAGGGCACTCACCCTACGGTTCTAACTCTGGCGGGTTCGGAAACCCCACAACCAAGAACCCATTGAGCACATTATTCAACACGCTGACCAACGGGGGCTCCAACGGTCAAGGTTCTTCAGGCCAAGGCGGCCTGTCTAACATCTTCGGCAACGTCCTAGGTAACCTCTCCAAGAACGGACTCGGAAACCTGTTCACAAACACGCGACCGATTATGGAAAACCCGAACTACAGTTCCAATTCCAGGGGTTCGAATTCCCAGAATTATCCAGCAGGGTATCAGAATCAGGGCACTAGTCAAAACAGGAACTATGGACAGAGTCAGTCGGCGCGCAGCAGCGCTACCACGCGCAGCCCCTACAAGTCTTACGGGTGGAACGTTAGGTAAATTTACCTGTTTTTAATGTCACAATAAAGCCCCTTACCCCTAGAGAACTAATGTCCCGTGACAAGTACCAACTGCTAAGGTCAATTCCGTTCAGGGTTCATTCTTGGGGTGTTAAGGTGACCACATACGTGCGTGTGGAAGCTAATCATCACACTCACTCGGACAGCAACAGTTTAACTGAAATTGTTAAAAAAATATAAAATATCATTGTAAGTAATTCATGTTCATGATTTAACTTATTTGAAAAAGTATGAATTAGACTCAAAAAACTTGTCATGGGATATTTGTTCCCTAGTGAATACGAGGCTTGGTGCTCGGCACTCTTGCTTATACGGGCACGGTTCTTTTGCTAACTTTCTATGCACTAATAATTGGTTGGTCAATACCTAAACCTACTAAACAATAATACTCTACGAACGATGCAAATACTCATCTGTACATTGTATTTAGTTATACTTACTTGCTTTTTTTGTATACTCATGATTTAAGTATTTTTATTATTTTTAATTTGCGATTTACAACTTCCTACTTGTTTAACTTTCCTTGAAAGTATATGGAAATAATCTAAATGTAAATAAAGGACGATTCGTAGAGGTATAGCTTCGAAACTATAAAGTACCGATGGCCATCTTTCATCTAAGTTTTATTTTATTATTATCACTACTTTTTTAATTCATTTTGCTTTGATATGGATGACAGCCTCACGCAAGTCCCGTGGGATTAGTGGAAATAACGAATTATATACAAAATGGCGTCGCTATAGACAACTACAGCCCGACCAGTATCTTATTGAACGTGAATGAGGGCGCCAGTTTCTTCGCCAAGATATTTTCATGCTTGGTAATTATTGGTTCCTTTTTTGATCACGTTTACAACAACGATTCGCCTACTTTTTACTAAATGGAACTCGTTGCCCTCGTGTGTTTTTCTGCACCAGTACAACCTTAGATTCTTCAAGTCTAAAATAAATAGGTTACTTTTAGAATAGTAATCTCTATCTTGGGGCCACATTTCAACATATTTCTCAAGTGAGCCGGTGGCCAAAGGATTGACTAAGTATCACCAAAATAAAATATGTTTAATAAGATCCTGGTCACGCCGGAAAACAAGGTACCTTTTGTTCTATAGAATTATGTCTTAGAACAAAAGGGCGTAGTCAGTTTACGGGACTTTCGTGGCAAACCTGAAGCTATATGTCTTTGAACCACTCTAAGACCCATTAGGTGAACTGTGAGCGGCTAACTGTTCGCCTCCATATATATTTTAAAATGGAGTGTCTATACAGCGCGTACTGTACGCAGTTCGCGACGTTTCGCTTGCTGACTCACTCAGTCAGCGGCTGATTCGCAGCGAACGATGCTCGAGGTCGGCGGTCAGTTCGCCCACTACGCCCGCGCCGCGCGGCGTTACGCGTTCAGTCAGTTGGAGCGAACAGTCAGCCTCTCACAGTTAGCCTAAGGGGGGACACGGCTTAAGTGTAAGTGGGCTGTGGTTCTTTCTACATTTAACGCAACATTTCAGATCTGCAATACGAATCCTCCTTATAAGTTACGGCATGCATTTAAGTTTGCCTTGTTTTTGGTATGTTTAATTTAATTTTAACTACAGTATAACAGATTATTGCTTTATTTTACAATAAATTGGCTTGTTGGTCATTTACCTATATGTTAAGATTTAGTAGAAGTTATGCTTAGCCAAAAGAGTACTAGATATACCCACACATAAGTCATATTTACGATGATTGAAATAAAAAGTAAATTGTAAGGACACTATAATGTTCTCAAGATCTGCCTGCTGACTCTGCATGAGACTCGACTTAAAAAGTCAAGATAATAATAAAGATATACACAATTCAAAACTCTATGAAACATAAGTTATTCGAATAACACTTTTTAGAATTTAAACTTTGTATTGATTCAAGTGCCATTATGGCATGACAATTTCGTAGCACGGCGCACGGAACCAATTGCTTATTCCACTTCTGGATTGGCCTTGGCGCATGTTTACCATGTTTAAATGTTATTGAAGAATTCATTGTAGGTATTCATATTTCTATCGCTGTCTATCAGGGTAATTGCTAACTACTAGAACTAATGTAAATCTGTTGTGAAAATATTAACTTGTAGATACCTAGTAATAGGTACTACTATGTGTCCAAATACGAAGTCAATGAGACATTTTGTGTTGGTATAACATTCTAGAAGCTACCTAGATTGAGAGATACCGATCAAGCATTAGGCTTCGAGAAGCATTATCTTAAGAAGGCCCAGTAGTACCGCTCTGCCATACAAACGTAGTGTGTATTTCTTTTCGAAATGGCATGTCCGATTCAAATGTCAATTACTAATTTGACAAGGATAATCTGTCTCTAGTTATTTTTTCTATAACCAATATAAATTCATATCAACAATTCAAATACCTACAAAGAAAAGAGAGTTCGTATGAGAAAACTCTTTTTCCATATATTTTGATTTGTATGTTTTATAATAAATAGTCACATCATAATCCCTACACGTTTGAACCACATGACATGCTAACTACGTTTGTACTATAAACACCAGCGGTACCTACCCCTGAGCCTTGTATAGATGATTATCCAGATCTTTCTAGAGCGCTATTTACTAGAATTATGTTGGGCTACCTATTTTGAAGAACAAATCTTCTGTCGAGCAATTTATTGATTCCTTTGAATGTGACTAATACCTAATACTGTAATATTATATTTCTATTTCAGTGTGACGATGGTGTTTACGTACCTCATACACCGATATATCCTGAGTGTGATACATACATAATGTGTATTTTGTAAGTTAATTGTACCTGTATCGTAACATACTAACTTTACCTGTTACCATAAGTTAAATGTTAATATCTAATCAATTTAATTATTTATGTCTTTTATACCTAAAAGGTAATGTAATGGTGTTGTTCCGTTAAAAATAAAGATATTATTATATTATACGTTATTTATTTGACCCTTAGTTAAAACGAGTGGGTGTGATCTCCCGCTGATTTAGATACCTAGTTTAAACATTCCATATCCCATTTGATAATTTTTTAACAACATAAATATATGTATAAAAGTAAAACTACTAAGTAGACATAAATAAATAACATTATCATACAACAATATGAAGCTATGTACTGGAAGTAAAATTAAGATAAGCAGTACCTAGATAAAATCATCACGTTTCTAGCCTTTCTAATTATTTCTACTTAGAGCGAGTGTACGACGGTATAATTCTGGATAAATGACACTGACACAAATGTCGACACTATGACAATATGAAAAAGGAATAGTCTCATCACTTTCTCAAGAGATCTCTGATAAAATAACTTTAGAATCACAAAGTCTACGAGCATCAAAGGAGCAGGCGCTATCAAAATATTTGGAAATGTACAGATAAATACATAATAAATGTTTTAAAAAACTGCAACAGGTCTTGAGTTTGAATTTATCTCACAGATTTAAGTTATAAATTTAGTGTAATAAAAAAGTGTATAATTTGTTATCATCTAAAAAAATATTTACTTGAAATCACTTTTGAACGAACAAGCTGGCTGATTTACAAAATGTCTAATGGTTTTTCGTAAGTTACAACTATGGAATGGAAGTATAATAATCGAAATTGAGCTTAATTATCAACCATCAATGTCCACCACACTAGTACCTCTGTCTATGGCTAAGATGAGCCCAGCTCTCCTTCCACTTCGCTATTTTATAAGGACCAGAGGTCAATCCTCGAAGGGGAAAACTCGTGGATCTATTACTTTAATTAACATTATATAAATTTATTGGACCTTATTGGTAGAGCCGTGATGCCCGTATTAATAAACCGAATGAGAGCCCGATGAGAATGGATTTTGAAAGCAAAAATCCAATCTTAATCTCGATGGTTTATCATCGGCTTTAGCACGGTTCATTAATAATGACCTAAAAGGCCCGGAACTAGACTGAAGTTTGAGGCACCGATATTTCGCTTCCTCCTCGTGCTCCTACTAAATATTCTATTGATAGAACCACCGGGACACCCATGTCCTACTGCTAATGCTTGAATTACTTATAGGCGTACTCTAATTAAAGTATGAAGTGACTCTTAATATTTCATCGATAACTGCATTCACCTGTACTTGAACTAGAGTAGGCCTATAAGTAATTCTGACATTAGCATTAGAACATGGTTGTCCCGGTGCTCCTATCAGTAGGAGTATTTAGTAGAAGCACGAGGAGGAAGCGGATATTTGGCAATTCTTGAACCTGTCAGAAATTATTTAAGTTGCAATTTCTTAAACTTAAACGAGAGTAAAACCAGTGTTCAAAAATGTAGTTCTGAATTGTTCTCACTAAGTTTTTAACACATTGAGTGCTACATAATAACATACTATGTATGTTGAACGTTACAATCTCCAGCACCCAACGAGTTATGCCGTCTACTTCTGTCCCCAAATGAGGTGACCTACTACGTCAACAATCATCAATTATCCTTAACCTCTTTTAAATCTTTAGCCCTAGTTTTGCTTTTATGAACTTGATTCAACACTATTCCTAGGATAAGGAAGACGAGCCACAGTGCGTACCAGTAATGGTAGACAGACGAGTAGTAGATCCAAATGCGGTCGAAGGTAAGAAGGAGGAAGGCGGCGGCTTGGTACGATTCGGAGTGCGACCGAAGGAACCACATGATGAATCCTATGATCTTCTTTTTCTGCAAAAGAAGGAAACGTCTGCATAAAGGTGTTTTGTACAGGAACACTACGGACCCCTTTTTGGGGAGTGTGAGATTCGCATGGCTAAAGTTTTTATGAAGGAGTGCAGAAAGACTAAGGTCAAACATGACACTAGTCTTAAATAACAATTTGTTACCTTATCACGCTCTTATCGGCTTAGAGGACCTCTCTTACTTACAGGACATTAATTTCACAGAGCGCCATCTAGTTCCAAACTAAGCATAGCTTGTAAGATGGGAACTAGACGAATAGAATGCTTAGATACTTTTTTTTGTATAAATACATACCTACATACACCACTCAAACACAGAATACACATCTATATAATCATCAGACAAATGTTTTTTCCTGAGTGGGAATCGAACCCACAGCCTACAGCGTAGAAGGAAGAGTTACTACCAACTGAGCTATGGGGCTTGTTAATAACTGAGCTGGTAGATGTTGTAAAAAGGGACTCTGAGACCACTTCAGGGGCAGCAGCATCCTTCGAAATATCATCATCGCTAACTTAAGTTTACTATAAAAAACGAACCCACTGAGGTCATAGATATCGTGTAAGGCGACTTAGGAGGCTACACCAGTGCAAGTATCTTTAGTATTAATGCTTTCACTATAATTACCGTGGGCCCACTGAAACTGCTAATTTAATAAGAAAAAAACAATATCTAGTGCAGTGGGACTAAGGGGAAAAAATCCATGAATCCACCAGTGGGTTTCAGTATCGGGACCACGGGTAAAGCCTCATTTTATTATCGGTTTATCAGCATGGAATGTTTGGTAAAACATTATAAGAAAATAAACACTGCCCGCGACTTAGGGACTCAGAGATTAAAAGCAGTATCCTTCTGAGAATACCAATACCATCACTACAATCTCTATGTTCTGACTGACCCAGTGTTCCTGAAGTCATGGATTAAAATAGAACTTAGCTCACCATCCCCGTAGCATCCTTGTAGTACATCTTATAGTAGATATCCTCTGCCATCAGATAGAACGGACACGCGTAGATGCAAAAGAAGTATCCGGCGTGGAAGCCATGCCAAATCACTGACACAAACAGAGCTGCGTGGATTCTGAAACAGAATTATTATTCATAGACATAGTGTTTACTTTTCGCAAAAGGTAGGTACTTGCTGGCTTCTACGGTAATAATGTGTATGAAAACTTGTACAACTTATATTTAGGAGCTAAAATGCAGTTTTCAACAATATTACACAATTTCGATTCAATTGTAGGTAACAAATTATTTTGATGGACCTTCTCGATTCGTTGTCAATTTTTCTCAATCTTGGTCAAGTTGTGTCCATGAAGCCACCGCTATACCTACGCAATATTAGTATGGATATGGATATTGTACTCACTTCAAAGGTTTAATGGGGAACCGCTTGTAGACTACCATGGCCACCCAGTACTGCACCGCTTTGTTCCACACCTTCATAGAATCCCTGAGGGTTACCACAGACTCGCAACCCCAAACATCCATTGATTCCACTGTATTGAAATCATACTGTGTGTGCTTCGCTTCATCTTCTGACCTGAAATATAAACCACATCACACTTTATTGAGACTTCATTCATTGACATTTCATTGAGCTGGGCTAATGTGGGTATGTAGGATTATCAGGTCGAAACTGTTGGTACACTTGGAAATGTGCCTCTTCCAAAACTGCAATATTAGCAGACGTGATTAAATTATACCATCATTGCGGGGTTTGCGCAATATAATCGTTAAATGTCTTCTTTTAACCTTGAGTCAAAACAGACCGCCGTTTAATGTTTCGTTACGCAAAGATGATGACCAGTTGATGCAAAATCAGTTACCTACTTACTATTTTTTTAATCGTATGATAATAAAGTAAGGCGTAAAGTCAGCAATTAGTAGTCACGGTACATCAGGTAGGTATGTATATTATATTATATAAGTAAATATTCAAGTTCTGGAGCCAATAGCTTGTGGAAGATCCATGATGACGCTCCGACGCTATTTTTGACTAGGTATCTACTTACTAAAACGATTTATGTGATGGGTAAAATACGAACTAACCAGCCTTGATGGAAAAGATATGAATAGGTACAGTTGCAAAATGATTATAGATAAACCAATCTAAAACTTAACGCCCTTTTTATAGTGTAACCTAGTAACGAAGGTGTATTATTGCGTCTAAATACACATTAAAATATGCTTTGTCATTGGTTGTTAGTCAACAGTTGGTGACTGAACAACTAATAACGAAGCATATTTTAATTTATCGCAATACTTATTATAATACATATTTGCAAATGAGCATAACTCAGAGTTCTCAGCAATGGAAACTAGTATAGCTGCCTCTCAGCAATGTTCTTGGCCTTACCCATGAATAAGTGAATATTGTGTGTAATTAAAAATTCGATCCGTAATGGAAAACTTCTTCGTCGACCAAGGACCTCCGGATCGAGAGTACCTATCAATAGGCCTCAGAAGCTGTTGCAAAAATATATAGCAGATTGCATCATGGAATGTTATTTTTACCCCCTTATATCCCAATGTTCCCAAAACGTACATTTCTTTTAATTTGGAATATCCCACAGTAGGTCCATGGCCGGATCTATTCTTCCCTGCCACAGGGTAGGCCCCTAACCCAGCCGAGGTACACACACTCTCAGCCAGAGTCATACCAGCGTAGATACGTTGCCGGAACGCAGCGAACACAGCCCAAGGATAGAGCATCCTGTACACGAAGTTCCTGTTGTTGTGGTCTTCTGATAAGATATACTGAAAAGATGTTTAACTATTTTTATTCGTTTTTGGCTGCATTATTCTAGGTTGTCCAAGCTTAAATTCATAATAGTACTCGTCATCTATAATTAACACATGACAGTAGCCTAGACTAGTCTTTTCAGACAGAAAATCGTTATAGATTGGGTGAGTTCTTTGTGCTCTTTTCATATAAGTGCCCTAAAATCCTATGGAAATCCTTTTAGTTAATTTTAAGTCACAATAATGGTTCTCTTTCTGAATATTACAGGACATTCATTTCACAGAGAGCCATCTAGTCCCAAACTAAGCATAGCTTGTATTACAAGCTACTTTTTACAAGCAAAGCATTTATGGGAACTAGATTACGGTTAGAATACATAAATACTTTTTTTTTAGTAAATACATACTTATCATACAATACAACACCCAAACACAGAACAAACATCTATATTCATCAAATAAATGTTTGTCCTGGGTGGGAATCGAACCCACAGCCTACAGCGCAGAAGGCAGATAGCTACTACCAACTGAGCTGTAAGGCTTGTTCAACTTCTTTTTTAAATACGTACATATCATACAATGCAACACCCAAGCACCAAACAAAAATCTATATTCAACACACAATTAAAAAACTCACCTCTAGAGGCCAAACATTAGAGAAGGCCAAATATAGAGATATGTACAGAGGCACCATACGTAAGGTATTGATTGTGAAACCAAGGCAGTCCACATATTTACTGTAGGGCAGCACAAAATAGTCATTGAATGTTCTATACCTGTAATAGGGACCTGAAATCAGAGAACATTGTAATCCTTCTGGTATTATAAGGGTGAATGATATTTTGGATATAGTGCTGGAGGTGTGTTTATGTGTGAATGTGTATTGCTCATTCATACAAACATTATGGTAGTAGAGTTGAAGTTTGCACAGATATTGTTTTAGATCAGGATTAATTTACAGACAACCTTCACCACATGGGTGGAGCGGCAAGCTAATATTAAAAATTGATTAAATAAAGGCTGTGTGCATAGCTTAATATTGGAATCTTGTTACCTACACTACTATTTACTCTATGCTGCTTGCCATTGTCTTGTGCTCGCCATTGGCAACCGCTGTTCAATTACTTATTTTATTTGTACTAGTAGGTATGATGACAAACCTCATAGCTCAGTTGGTAGTAACTCTGCCTTCGGCGCTGTAGGCTGTGGGTTCGATTCCCACCCAGGACAAACATTTGTGTGATGAATATAGATGTTTGTTCTGTGTTTGGGTGTTATATCATATAGTATGTATGTATTTACAAAAAGTATTTAAGTATTTTATCCGTAATCTAGTTCCCATATTACAAGCTATGCTTAGTTTGGGGCTAGATGGCGCTGTGTAAAATGAATGTCCTGTAATATTTATTCACTCAGCATTCTAAGTGAATCATACTTACACTGCCCATTTGTTAGTTATATTTATCTATGATATAAATATATTTACAAAAAAGTATTCTATCCATATCTAGATCCAATAATGTAAGAAGCTATGCTTAGTTTGGATTAGATACTGTTTAAAAATTTTCAATGCATTCTGTAGCCAGGCAATCCAGCAAAAACTGCTCTACTGGCCATGACCAAGTTAACTAAGGTCAAAAATACCTTTGAATTCTATTCATTGTAAAGTTTTTTTTATGTTAATTCAAGGAGTCAATCTTCAGAATAGTAGGGGCGACAAAGCATAATTAACTTTTACATAGGAATTTAGTTTAAAAATTGTTCCTACCAATTTACAAATAATTGGAATATGATAGTAGATCACCATAGTGGTAAACCCTCAGAAATTTACTAAGGGATCTCACCAGAAGTGAGAACAAACTTTATTCTGTGTATTATCTACATCATAGGTGCAAACAACAACCTGTTTTCATGACAAAACCCTCTAGTTTGGAGGAGGCTCTGACCAACTGTGGTCATTAATGGGCTGCTGCTGATGTGTGTGATATAATATAACATAGTAAGTAAACTCACCAGTCAACAGTCCCATATAACTGTATGTATAGTGAAATAGATCAATAAAGTTTGGGTTAATAATTTCTGTGAAATCAGCATCTTTATCTTTCTTCACTGCTGTGCCATCATCATTCTTAGATTTTGCTAAAGATAGCCAAGAACCGTTGATCTCAAATGCTATGCCGACAACTCGTAGGACTAATATCATCTCAATGAGATTAGTCTGGCCTGATGGTAGCGGGAGACCAAACTTATTGGCTAAGCGGAAGAAGAATAGGTATCCAAACATAAAGATGAATGTCACTATATGGCAGTATCTACAACAAGGGAAGTAGTCTTACAATGTAAACATTCTGTACCAACATATGAAGGTAATATTATAAATTTTAAGTTACTCTTTTTGCTTGTTTGTTACCTTTTCACAAGCTGAACTGAACAAATCATAGAAATTTGTTGTGCATATAGTGTTTGCCATGAGTAAAACACAGGCTCCAGATAGGTACCATGCAGGCAAAAGCTATTGTTGATAAGAGTTTATATTGATTGTGGTAGCCAAGTACCAAAGGTTATCTTTTAAATGTCACTATAGTTAAAGTTACTTCAGTAGAAGGTGACCGGCTAGCAAACTATGGGAAAGACCCTATGCTCAACAGTGAACTACCTATAGGTATAGGATCTTATTGAAGTATGACTCATATAATAAATAGAGTCGCCTTGTGCTCCCTTCCACTATAATGAAGTTCTATACCAGTTATTCATTTGATAAGAAGTCTTACCTGACCGTAGCGATTTTTATAGCGACTATACCAAGGAATGCTGATAGAATGGGATGAAATGCATTATATCCAGACACAATCAGTATAAGTACGAGTCCCAAGCTGGAGCCGACCCATTTCTTCAAGTTTACATCACGTATTCTCCTGAAGAATGGGCCAACTGCTACACTAAACAGTAGCAAGGATAAATAAATTATATCATTTTTATTTTTTGCTAAAAACGACAACATTTTGCATTAAATTGAAGCGAACCAAACCCAAATTCCCATCCCACCCAATCCCAAATAATCTTCGACGTTTTGAAAATTTTAGATATTTATATAAACATACAACACTAAATTATCACAACAATAAACCAAAGAGTATTCAGTACAACTTGACTTGACTTAAGCATATTAATTAGGGTGCGTTCCGTTACTAGCGTTACTTTCGCCGCGGTCGCCCATTTTGCCGTTCCGTTTGTAGCCGCGATCGAGCCCAAGAAACATCATTGTGACGTCACCGACGTCGACTGCGACGAGCACACAACATGCAAATCATGAAAAACATAATATTCAATTTCAGATTAGTTTTTTAATATAATTTCTCATTATTATTATATACATATATTTTACAAAATTACAATTATTTCCACTTCATTTTTTGTTTTAATGGGATAGTACATCAGATAGTGATCACGAGCAAGTATTGCAAGGATGATCTCGACTGTTTATAAATTAATAGCAATAGGTATGTATTTAATAATAATAATATACTGAGTCTTCAGGGAACCTTAAGACTCAGCAGTTCTCACGTCTGAATTTGAAGCCAGAAGGCTAGAAGGGCATATGCTCGCTTCTTACCCATACCTTCTAGATGCGTTTGAGGAGTAGTTGACCGATGATGATGATGACGAGGTACATTGTTAAAATCAAAACATTGATTCCATTGCATTTCCCGCAAAGATTTTTTTTCGGTCTATCACTTTCGCTTCGCTGGCCGATTGTGATTTCCATCCCAATCCCAATCCCAACCAAGCCGAAACTCAAGATTTGTTTGTTTTGTGAAATCTTTTAGAATGACTGAAATAAAATTGGATGATGATATAAAAAGAAAAATTGCTTGCGAATTAAATCTAAGACTAGGTGGTGATATCACTGAATTACATAGCGCTGATGATGTTCTGTCGGAATTAATTCGGAAGAAAAAAGAAATTCAAAGTTGGGTAAGTGTTTCCATGTATTATTTTCTATTTAAGTAGTCCTAGTATACATGCTACTACACACATACACGCTCTACATTATCTCTTCGTGAGTGTCTGATACCTGACCCTTGTTTACCTTTTTGATGGGTAGTCTGTGTGCCTACTCAGGATAATGATTTCTTTGTGTATCCCTCTTTACATAGGTACCTACCTATAGGTGAAGACAGATTCCACTACTATCATAAAGTAAATTTTCAGTCAATTAGCAGCAATTAGCAAAACCTCTGCTTATTTATGTTTCATTTATCAATCATGGCTATGCGGCTCAATGAATTTAGTTGTTGATTGTAATAACACCGGGAACAATAGGTATAGGTTTTGATGAGTTTTTATTCAGGTACCATGCAATATGCAATATGCAATTAGCTGCAAGCATAAACCTTAACCCAAATAAAATAATGTTTAAATTTATTAATTACTAGCTGACCCTGTGCAGTTTCACTTGCACCATGGCTACTTCATCACTTTCATTTGGCCCTTATAAGCCTACTGCTGAATCAATAATTTTCTGAAAAGGCACACTCCATGCACTAAATAAAAAAAAGGCCTCACCAGTGTATATAAATAAAATAAATATTACAGGACATTAATTTCACACAGCACCATCTAGCCCCAAACTAAGTATACTCGTAGCTTGTAATATGGGAACTAGATTTTGGATAGAATACTTAAATAGAACTTTTTTTTTATATATGAGCCACTTCTATCAATAAATTCTAAGTGATGGCTGCTGGTCACAATACAATTGTGGCCAATTTGTCTGTTAATTCTGGTGTTTGTGGTGAATGCAACTAGTTCAAGAGTTCACCTATTTCAAATGAAAAAAAATGGTCTCATACTAGCTGAATATAAGGTTTTAGCACTATACACTGCAAAAATTTGAAGAAATAACTGGGTGTTTTCCCAAATTCATATAATATTTTTCAACCCTCTAGTTTTTAAATAAGAAATTAAATTGAAATGAATGTATGGAAAGAGCACCCAGGTAAAACTCCTCGCACTTAGTATTAGTTCATACATTTTTTACTTAGTACTTTTTGTACAGAGAGCTGTTATATCTCTCATAGGTTAGCTTGTTCAAACAAATGTTTCGTAACTTTTAAATTTTAATTATTTTGCTTTGTAGTCTTTTTTAAACTGTTGCAATTAGAACACATTATATAGATTTGAAATATGGGCATGTAGAGACTGCCTGCAACTATGGCTGGTGCACCGCCGAAACATCATGATAAATATAGGTAAAATATGCGACCAACTTTCATGTCTATCAGTCAAAATATTCAACACATTATTATTACTTTGCAACCCTGTAGTGCTCCATGGGGATTGATTTTCAAGTAATTGATAATAAGGTATATTATTGTTTACCATAAAGAATACTTACACCAAGTTTCGTAACAAGTAAACAGTAAAAAGTTACATACAAACCCTTTTTGCCCTTTCAGAGAGGGAAGGGGATATAAAAAGTATACATGTCCTTTTTTTTTATTGTATCACGGGGAAGCGCTTGGCCTTCATCTCACCTTGATACAAGTTGAGATAAGGCTGAAGGTGGTAGCGCACTTCACCCGGATTCCTCAACAAAATGAGGAACTGGCTATCTTACATAAGTCTTAATGCTGGAACCCAACAATTTCAGAATTGTTGTTATGGCGACAGAATTAGGTAAGGTGGTGGTAGCTAGCCAGGCGGTTTTTTTATAACAAACAATACAGTACCTACTTTTAAATGTATCCATTCCAAATTAATCATTGCTGGAATGATATTTGGGTGTTAACCAATATTAGTTAACTAATAGTCTATGCTATGCAGAATAGATGCATAACATTATGAACAAAATGTTAAATATTGTATACTATTAGGTCTACATCCTCATGATCCTAGTCAATGATATCAGTTAATTATGTATACCTAGTAATTATGTAAAGTTTCATTCAAATCCATCCGGTATCATTAATAATTACCTATGTTTAGTGTTTTCTTAAGGAGTCCTGACATACTTAACTTGTTGGGTGGTGTAAGACACTCACGGTGTGTTTTACATAGAGAGCGAGATGAGCAGCACCCAATGAGTTAGCTTTATGGGTGCTGTAAAACACTCACGGTGTGTTTTACATAGAGAGTGATACGAGCAGCACCCAACGAGTTTAATCTGATAAAAAATATTGACAATATTATAATGTATATAATGTTCAGTGATATACACAACAGCATTCTACTCATGATTTTTTTTTAAATTGGTTGAGTATTTTTTGAGTTCATTCATTATACACAAAAATAAAAAAAAACTGAAACGTGCGTTTCTCTTTCTCTTTATAATTATAGTGTAGATATATATTTATTAATGATGGACCGAGCTTTCGCTGAATGCACTGGCTCTCCCGTGCACCGGCGCGGCGGAACACGGCAAACTGTTTAGCGCCGGACAGTTTCTGCCACCTGTGTTGTGATCATTCGGCCGTAACCGCTAGCAAAAGTCGGCGATTCCACCTACCCCAAATATATTGAATTTCATGGGTTTAATTATTTTGCGCGGCACGGCACCCTAAGTCTTCTTATAAAATAAAAGTTACTCCCTATAACATCCAGTGACAGTCCTGTCGAAATCGCTGCAGTCGTTTCGAAGATTAGCCAGAACAAACAGACAGACATAAAATTTAATAATGTATCAAAAAAAATTGAGAAGAGTACCTACCTACCATATTACTTTAATGTTTAGTAAAATGCTGCTATATCGACTTTACAAACAGATAGATCAATTTTATTTATTTGTCTAGAGCCTAATATCTTTACAAATAAATAAATTAGAGTTGAGTGAAAATTAATCTACACATCTAATGTGTAGATTAATTTTTCATCAAACTAGTATTTTACAGATAGCCACTGCTCAGAATGAAGTTCCCAAGCTCATATCAACTGCTATCAAGAAGGCTGAAGCTAATTCTCAACAAATAGACAGCCTGAAAGAACGAAGTGTAAGTCTCAAGGACAAAGTGGAAGTATTCCTTGAAAGAACTAAGCCCATAAGTGAAGGACTAGAGAAACGATTTTATGCTATCAACAAGTTAGACCAAGTGTTGCAGTATTTGCGGTCCTTTGAAAAAATTGAAGAGCTAAGGTAAACTGAATCAATGTTACTTAATGTTTTACAAAAAATAAGTAGTAGGTACCATCCTTATAATAAAGTTATCAAAGACACATATAAATAATAATATTAAATGTGATACTTACTTATATTTAAAAACCCATTTGTTGATTTGCATCTTTCAGCCATCAAATGAAACACAGCAACGATGATGATCAACTAGTTCAACTGTATGGGGAATTAAGGCTTATGTGTAAAGAGTATGAAGGTGGACATCGTGGAACTCACCTAAGAGAGAACACACATTATTGGCATAATGTACTCAAGGATAAAATTACGAAGTAAGTGTCTAGAACAACACCTAATTAAACAAGCATTGACACGTCCTGTCCTATGAAGTGCTGTGTGGTATATAGGAGAAATATCACTCTAAATTACCCCCTGGATGTGCAAGGCGACTACAAGATCCCTCACTGAGAGATGAGAAGTATTTTCCTGGGTAGGAGCTGTTTACTTTTACTGCAATGTTTAACCTCCAAGCCTTCAGTTTGGGAGGCGCATGCCCAATATCCGATACTATAAGATAATGTTAATCTAAACTTCTGGATCCCTTGATCCATAATGAGATTTATCACCAAGACAATAGAAATCATTCTTACTTAAAATCAGAATGTTCTCAGTAGTTCCATAAGGTAATTCCTTTGGAGGAACAGTTTAAACCCTTCTGTGGTCTACTGGTTCGCTCATCGATGTCAGATCCAAAGGCCATGGATCCCCAGGGGGAGTACAATATTGGGCTTGGTTTGGTTGGTGGTAGGACTTTTAGTCTGCCTGGCTAGCTACCACCGTCTTACCTAATTCTGTCGCCACTGCAACAATTCTAAAATAGTTTCGTTTCGGCATTTAGAGGTAAAAAGCCAGATCCTCACACTGTTGATTCCGGGTGAAGTTCGCATCCACCTTTGGCTTTATCATTACTTGAATTCTGGTAAAAAAATAAAACAGCTTTAATTCCTACAAATGTATTTTTTTAGACAATATGACGAAGTGCTAAAGCAGCTGAAATGGCCATTGACTTTACCTGCAGAACCTATACCCAAGGAAGTAATAATAAAGTTCTGCAATCTTACCCGTTATCTATTCCTGATTCAAGAACCAGAGGATCTGATTAATACAACTACCGCCACTGAAGACTTTGCTCCAGGTACCTATAGGATACTCTGTTAAAAAAAAACACATTTAGTAGTTAGGTAAAGGGGTATATTTGAAACAGTAGTAAAAATATTTATGAATCTTTTTGTTACCTGAAACTTGATTGATGGACACAAACATTACGGTCTGTGTTAAGATTTGATCGCTTTTTCTTTGTTATATTGTAGGAAGTGCATTGCTTATTTGTGTTAGTGATATTGGTGGGTTGGTGATAGGGTTACCTCTATGTATATGTTTGTAGTAGGTATGTATTATATTATGTATGTTTAGTAAATATGTATGTATGTATAATATTAACAGTATGCTTATATGTATAATATAATGTAGTTTATCGTATTTTTCCTACGTTAGTTAGTTGTGTTAATTACTGTTACACTTTTTCCTTCTATTTAAAGTTGTCTCTATATCTACCTAAGTTTGGTGGAAGAGAACTCTTTACAGGGTTAAGCTCGCCTTTGTCATACTGTTTAATTCTTTGTTTGTATGTTTATGTAGAGGTAATATGTGTATAGTATGTGCAATGCAGTATAAATGAGGGTTTGCTAAAAGTATTTACCTAATATTTTTTACTTCTTGGTTAACAATTTTAATTGTTGCGTTGTACCTTCGGCTATATTAGCTTGACACCAGTTAAAAATACATGAAATTGTTATCGGTATCTGTTACATGAGTCCATTATTTCACAGATCAAGAGCCATGCCTACCTGTGAAAATTCTCCTACGTCCTTTGAAAAAGCGGTTCGCTTTTCACTTCACCGGGTCCCGACAAACGGCGCGAATAGACCGACCCGAATGGTTTCTGACCCAGACCCTCACCTGGATCAAAGTCCACCAGGAGTTTATGAGCAAGCATGTTCAGTCTGTGGCGAATAAACTAGAGCTGAGGAATGTCAGAGCTGTGGTGAGTAATCTGATGTATTTTGTGAAACAAAAAATCGTAATTTGTAAATACTAAATTATTTTGTATTTTTATATTTCATTGCACTTGGTCACAACATTTAATCAGTAATAAGCGGTAATCTGCGTCAGGACCCTCGGAGCTCAGTTGGGTAGAGAGTTTCCGGCTTAAGAAAAAGATGCGGGTTCGAGTCCTGTCGCGGGTTGGGAATTTTTGTGTTGTTATAACATTTGTAAAAAATATTTTGATTTGGAAACCCTACCTTCCATAAAATCCGTTTCGTTGTGAAAGAGTAAACAAATAAATGAACACCGTAAAACATTATGCCATGGCTAAAGAATTGACACCTTCAACTCAGCCAATCCGCAAGCCAAGCGTGGTGATTACAGAAAAAACCTCCACCTTTGAAGGAGGCTCTGTCCTGCAGTGGACACTATACGGCTGTTGATGTGATGTGTACACAGCATAAAGTAATTAACTTTCGAACTTGAACTCTGAACTGAGGCAAACTGAAATATGATTGTATCCCTAACCCCAAATATTAGACATAGCATAAAATAAATCTACGTAGTCGCAACCAGCTCAAATTTATACATCAATGGTTACATAACTCAAGCCTTAGGCCTTATCGAACCTTTCTGTTTTACTTAGGATGAATTCAACGCGGGTCTGATAGCATTGGCAGCCGAGCGTCTGCACACAGTCCTAGCGAGCTATCACACGCAAGGCTCCAAAGGCGAGATCGTGGACGTGGACTCGGCGTTTGCCCACGCGGTGGACGAAACTCTGGGCTTCAATAGAGAACTGACCACTGTGACCGGGAAGGAGGTGAATAGTGTGCTATCGGTGTTGACGAGAGCAGAAACTATGCTGCGATGGCTGTCTGTTGAGAAGAAATGTAAGTTGGTGAAATGAATTTGCTTCATTAAAATCGATTTAATTTGATGTAAATATGTGCATATTGTACGAGGGCTGTTTTGATTTTTGCTTTTAGTAAACAATAATAATAAAATAAATATTACAGAACATACATTTTATCTTGTACCAAACTAAGAATGGCTTGTAATATGGGAACACATTACAAGCCATATAGATATAATACTTGAATACTTTTTTTGTAAATACATACTTATCATACATTACAACACCCAAACATAGAACAAACAGGAATATCTATCACACAAATGTTTGTCCTGGGTGAGAATCGAACCCACAACCTACGCGCAGAAGGCTTGTCTCGGTCATTCTGAGGAACCTCAGAATGTCAGAACACAACAATTTTAGAATTATTTTTATGGCGACAGAATTAGGTAAATAGTGGTAGCTAGCCAGACGGACAAAGTCCTACCACCAACCATACCATGCACAATATTGTACTCCCTTGGGATCGAACCCGGGATCTCTGGATCTGACACCGGTGGACGAACCACTAGACAACAGAGGCAGTTAAAAAGTCATGGGAGAGAGGGTATGGTCGATGATGCCCAAACACTGACAAAACACGCAAGGAATTTGAATCGCAATACCGTGCTATCTAAAATTCCTTCTACGTTATAAACAGCAATAATATAAATCGCTCATATTATTTCAGATGCGCTGACAAAAATGGACGAGACCTTACAAAGTGAGTACTGGAGCGAGCCGGTCGCGGGCGGCGCTTGTTCAGCCGTGGGGGCTTTGCTATGGGTTCCGCGATGCGCCGATTGGTTCATAACTCTTCTCAAGACGATCGAGGAGCGATACGCTATGTTGCCGCAGCCTGGGCACAGGTGAGACCTTTGTTTTATTCAAAAAAGATAAAAACAATATCCGTTTATTCAGTTAGATTTTTAGGATCATTTTGAAATGCCAACTCTACCGCCTAGCGCTTGTTTGAAATTGCGAACACACAAGGAGACCGGCAAGAACCTCGGGCTAGTTAGTTTTTTGTAATCCATTCACTATCCTGGATTTGGTGCATATTCACAAAGTTAAAATAACTGAAGTAACATAAACATGTTGTGTAGTTGTGTCTTATTTTTTTCACTTCAACCAATTGTGAAAAAATAAGAGGTTGCAGATTGTGTTTTAAATACCATAATTCTGGCCACATGATGCGTTTTGTGCTATTGTTTTAGAGTTTTTAACGGCCTCTGTGGTCTTGTGGTTCGCCCACCGATATCGGATCCAGATATCCTGGGTTTGATCCCCAATATGGTACAATATTGTGTATGGTTTTGTTCATGGTAGGAATTTATTTAAGGTCCGCCTGGTTTCGCTTCTTTCTATTTCACCTATGTCTGACGATATGGTTTGGTTGTTTCAGGTTACAATTCCTAGATCTACAACTAGAATTGATAGAGGAATGGCGGATCCGCCTTACTCAGCTACTCAGCGCCGCCACAGAGTCGCTGACTGTCGACTCGTTTATGAACATGGGGTCAAGTACGAGCCCTCATTCGCTCATCGCGGTCGTCAATGCGGCGCATCATACACACGCTGTGCTACTGCAGTGGGCGCATTCACTTGTAAGTTTCAAACTCAATCCAGGTTCAACATTATTTCTGTTTTGTACCGTTGATTGGGGTAAATAGAATTTGACATAACATTTTAACATTGTCTCTGCTTATTTTTACCGTCCGGGACCCGTAGGACAGAATTTAGTCTGCTTTTAGTTAGAAATCACGTTTTCCTTGAAAAAAAAAAACGATATTTCTACACTCCTTTGTTGGGAATTAGAGAGAAACTCAATAAAAATCATTGGTTTGTCACATTATTTATACCAACTTCTGTAAAAAAGGATTTACACAGGATTTTAACATAACTTTCTATAAGAACGAGTTATATTTCACTGTTTATATTGTAATAAGTTACGGAGAACATTATTTTGCCGCTCGTCGACCGACTTCTGCTTTACATAATATGCCAATATGAGTGAAACCATTTTGTCGTGTTCAGTGCTACCCTAAAATAACTTAAAATATATTTTTTTAACCAAAATCTACTGATTGATGATACTTATTGATTGATCGATGATTATACCGGTGCTCTCTAGTAACATTCAGAAAGCTTAAAATGATCCCTGTGACTTTATTAACTAAAGAAAATCCTGCATATCTGGCACAAGCGAGCATTCTGTTTTCAAATTCATTGTTCGAATAAAAACATTTTTTCTTTGACTTTGAAATAGACATGGAAGATTTGACACAGAAGCCAAAATAATGCAAACCGATGTGACAATACAATACACATACACAGATTCGTTTTAAAATAAATGAACTCTATAGTCTTCCGCTCTGTAACAAGATGGCGTCGCGTCATATTGGTAATCCCTACCTCCAAACATAGGAGCGACCGTTAATAAGGTACACATAAAAATCTGTGTATATTGTTTCACAGCACTACCTTCAGTTGCATTATTACAAGCGCCAGTTCCAGCATTACACACATCTGCAGCATCACGATGAAGAGGATTCCTCCTCGTCTTCTAGTTCATCATCCTCTTCTGAGGAGACCGATAGTGAAGCTAAGATCGGCCCTGGTGAGTGAGAGTAACCAGAAATTATTAGTACATTTATTCATTTATTCATACATTAAATTGATATACAAGTGCCAAAAGTATTATAAAATATATATTTTATATGATACAGTCTCCTGCCTGATGAATATTAGAACGAATTTTCTACGAATACAACACATATTTTTTATTGATGATAGCCACACTTTTGACCACCAAACTTAAAAAGAAATAAAGTGTGTACAAATGTTATGTAGTAACAAAAATTCACAACCCGCGACGGGACTCAAACCTGCATTTTTTCCTCAAGCCGGGAACGCATTTTTGTGTCATTATAACGTAGTATAAATTTGATGACCAAATGCAATCACTTATATTCTTATGATACCAGATTATGTGTAGCTTTGCTCCTTCGTGGTTTATTATAAATGTTTTTTTGTATGTGTTGATACAATTTTTTTTTTTTTAACTTGAAATCCAAAAATATGATAAATGTATAGATGTTGTGTAAGATGGAGCACGCTTTTTTATAGAAACCGGTTCACCCTAGACTTGAAGACTCCAAGATTGTATTGGTGCGAAAAAAGTACTAGTAATAAAGGTAGAGGCAAATCGATGTGTTCTGGGTTGTATTGTTTTGCCTCAAAATGACGGGCACGTTCAATGTTCTACTGTACGTGATTTAATCTGGCGGGGTAGACTAAATGTCTAAAATCATGATTTGAATTAAAAAAAGGACTGGTTATGTTTTATTTGTTTCAGTTTATGAAATAGCGGAAGGCATGTCTTTGGACGAAATAAACCTGGAGTCGAAGAAACAAGCCGAGACCGAAATTGCTCGTAGATCTGTCACATTCCTGGACATTGTGAGTATCGTGTTTTACGATATTCACTAATATCGTAAACCAATTTAATTAGTTTACTTCTTACTGCCTAGTATTAAGAGAATATCATATAAACTCCCTACTTAACCTTTCCCGTAAAAAAAAACTACCTCGGACTCTTGTTGCAAAGTAAATAAACGATCTACCCTCTTCTTCGAGTCTTTTACTGCGACTAACGACACCACTGGTTTTCGTCTCAAACGCAGCCTGATCAAGGCAAAACACACTAATAGTATCACTACTTGAGGCTTAACACCTTTGTGTCTCAAGTTGACGGGCACAATGCAGCACCGTGTAGTTATAGGCAATAGATAATAAATAATTAATATTTTTTTTTAAGAATAAAAAAAAAATCGCCTTTCACCAACAAATCACGGTAAATATCTACTTAATATAGCTATAGTGTTCATAACCATATATATATATGACAATATTATAAAAAAATATTTCCAGACACGGCCGATAGCGAACCTGGCAGTCGCGGAGCATTTAGACGGCGATCAAGAAGCGGAAGAAGCCGGCGTGTTTTTGGACGCTCCGGCACTCTTAGCTCACTTACGGGACTCCGGTCTGGGCTCGCTCGTAGACCATATTGTGCTTGAGTTCAAGGCTGGCTTGAGAGACTACAAGAGACAAAAGTAAGCATGGTTTCTAATAGTACTTACACTCTATCGCTCGTAGGTCATCACTCTGTCAGGTTTTCAGAGCTAAAATATTAGTACAATATAAATAACCCTGAAAACAGAAAGATATTTAGTAACAATCCGATAAATTCGCAGAGGGCTCGTCAGCTTAGCAGGAAGTCTATATTCCCTGAGGATGCCTCGTGTAGAGGCGAAACACGTGTCGATTTGAAAATTTTCAAACGTATTTAGCCAATTTGTTTCTAAATCTTACTGTTTTCAGGCTATTTATATTGAATAATGGATTCCTGCAAAATAACGCCTGAATCAATTAGCTAGTGTAGATAATGACTGTTCTGTTGTGTGACTGAATGATTACAAGTAAGCTAATTCAATCCCCTAATTAATATGTGCACCACCAACCACCTCTTTAGCCATGAAATCCACTCCATCCAAAGGTTGTCTGGAAGAAATCGCTTCTTAGCGATAAGACCGCCCATTGTATATACATTTATTTTTAAGTTATCCGGTTTTTATTTTTAAGGTGTGCAATAAAGTATTTTTCATTCATTCATTCACTCATTCATTCATTCATTCATTCATTCACTCATTCATTCATTCATTCATTCATTCATTCATTCAATATTTGTAGGGTGTTTGCGATGTACCCGCATTTTTAACTGCCTTAGGGTTCTTGGCTCGCTTGAATTCGAAGATTGCTTGAGTGATAAAAGTAATAATGGCACCTAGTTCTAAGATCGTTATTACGTTTTTTTTTTATCTAGAACGAATGTCTAGTTCTCGGATGATCTCACTACCAACTGAGCCTCACACCTCAGTTGGTAGTAGCTCTGCCTTCTGCGCTGTAGGTTGTGGGTTCGATTCTCACCCAGGGTAAACATTTGTGTGATGAATATTTATGTTTGTTCTGTGTTAGGGTGTTGAATTGTATGTATTTACAAAAAAAATATGTTTTTTTTTTATTGTACGAAGGTTGTTCTACCACCAACCACACCCAGCACAATATATTGTACTCCCCATGGGGATCGAACCCGGGACCTCTGTATCTGAAATCGGTGGGTTGAACCACTAGTCCACAGAGGCGGTTAAAACACCATATTACAAGATTTGCTTAGTTTATGACTAGATGGCGGCTGTGTGAAATAAATTTCCTAATATGTATTTATTTATTACAAAAAGTGTTTATTTGTAAATTACGTTTCAGATGGCACGCTATGCCGATAGTAACAGAAAGCGAGCTGTGCGTATCTGCGGCTCTGTGCGTGCCTCTGTCGGGGATGTGCACCCGCCTCAGTGCTGCCTCGGCGCGGCTCGCCTCGACACTAACTGCGCACGTACGGTCGCTGCTAGCCAATGTGTTG
Organism: Venusia cambrica; assembly: GCA_951394065.1. Taxonomy (NCBI): domain Eukaryota; kingdom Metazoa; phylum Arthropoda; class Insecta; order Lepidoptera; family Geometridae; genus Venusia; species Venusia cambrica. Next base: position 12,977,323 of record OX596043.1, on the reverse strand, counting down.
GATGACCACTTGTACCAGGTAATCATCATTTCAGCCCGAAAAAGTCAAACAAACTACAACCACGCTTGGAAAACAAGCTGACAAGCCTCAGTTGGTTCGATTCTCAAACAAACATTTCTGTGATCAATGTCGATGTTTGTTCTGTGTTTGGGTATTGTATCATATAGCAAGTATGTATTTACAAAAAGTATTCTACCTGTAATCGAGTTCCCATATTACAAGCTATGCTTAGTTTGGGGCTAGATGGCGCTGTGTAAAATTGATGCCCTGTAATATTTATATTATATTTGAAATTGCTTACTGCACTAACTCTTTTTTTTTAACGTTTTGGTGATCGAAGTATTTTTAAGTACTCGGGTGAACGCGGCCGGCCTTAGTCACGGCGAATACCAGCTGCATAGGTCATGATATTGGTACGAAAAAATAAGATATTTATTTTTGTACGACGGGGAGGCGCCTGGCCTTAATCTTACCTGGTTTCAAGTTATAATAAGTTTGAAGGTGGTGTTGGCTGACCTACTAATTATAGATCTGTGGATAGTTTGATACTTTTCTAGTCTATGGGTTTTGACAGTTCAATGACTGTTCCGAATTGAAAGGAACCTAGTTAAGAAAATATGGTGTCTGCTACAACTTGGAAAATTACGTGTGCTCCTGAATAAACTACTGGAACTGAACAAAAACATCTTTTCTATCCATATTCCACCACCAACAAGAACTAAAACCAGCCGCAAACAAATGGTCCTTCGAGCCGGATATGAACCAGCGACCTATGGATCTACAGAAGCGCATTTCACCCGGAATCCTCAACTGTTTGAGGAACTGGCTATCTTACCTATATGTGCCGGAACACATCAATTCAATTTCAAAATTGATGTGTTCCGTCACATATATGTAAGATAGTTGTTGTTATGGCGACAAGATGAATAAATGAATCGTTATAATTATGAATGAATAAATTAATCGTTATAAAGTAGTATCACAATGAAATTGTTTTCCCTAGGAGGTAGTGCTTGAGAACTGGTTCAACTTGGGCGGCATTATGCAGCTGAATCACGACGTGAAAAGGAACCTGGTCCCTGCTTTCGCGCCCCCGAACAAAGTGGCTTCGCAAATCAACCAGCTGCCAAAGTGAGTTATTACATACATTTGTGCAGTGATTTATCTACACGCACTTTGAAAACCTTAGTATTTTTCTTATCTGCGTGGTTGTTCGTTTCATTTGTAAGACGAAAAGTCGGAGCAAAGCGTCCTATAACCTAGCTATGTAGTACTAGTAGTTTTATTGTTTGTCAGTAGATGGCGCTAGTCGATTTTTCTGTGTCAGAGTCGGCAACCTGAGTTGTTTTTAATCTAAATATTTATCAGAGGATTATTTATTTTGCGACTTTTCATTCGATATTTTTTGTTTTGGATTTATACAGTTCTTTTACAAGCGAAAATAATTCAGTGAAACAAGCATTGTGGTATAATCATAATTGAGTGAAGGGATTTATTTTAAAATCTGTAAATAATCTGCTTTATAAGTTGACGCATTGTAAGTATAGCTTTTTCAGTACGTTACGTTAAAAAAATAAAAAAAATAAGACTTATTTTGACTTTCTGACCTTTTTGAATTAATATCGATTTCAGATTGCCCGTAATGAGCCTCCAAAATCCTTTTATTATATTATTAAAGTTTACTAAATATGCGTCTATCTTCTTTCCCAGACTCCTGCAATCGTGCAAGCTCCTCAACTTAGACTACGAAGACGCGCGCCGCCTCCGCAGCTTTTTGGTGAAACACCCCTCAATAGCCGAGGAGAGCCTTCGAAATATCGAAGTAACGCACATTCCGCCCAAAGCTGTGCTGCTCATACTCAGTCATCGGAACGATTTGTGTGACACGCCTAGCCCGACCTCGGTTTTGGAACTTTTTTGAGATTTCTAAAAGCACTAAGGGCCAATTTTATTTACATGCGTGATTTATTGAGAGTGACAGAAGAGAGTTGATGGGATCTTGGTAAGTGGAAATCTACAGTGCCACCTATCCGTCTAGGTCTTAGACTCTTGGAAAAAGTAATTCTATGTGTTTTCGCAATGGAAACATTTACTCCACTTAAACGCATACAATTTTATTTATAAAATTACTAAAGTAGGATCATTTTAAATCACCAATCAAAATGCGTGTTTTAAACACGGCAAATAAAATATAAGACCATGCAGGAATTTCAGCTTTGCTTATGCAGTAAACAATATACGATTCTATTTTGCTTCGACAAATTATAAATATTTGGGGGTGCTTATGTGCTTTTTTCTTACACTCGCCTCAAAATTCTCAGTAAACCTTTTAACCTTACGAACAGTCTCTTTTTTATTTAAATAATGTAACAGCTGTCGATTAAATATTTACTGTAATATGTATCTATAATATATCCCAATATATATATCCGAAAAGCAACTGAACTTTTCGAGTCGCATAACTAGAATGGTTTACTTAGTACTGTTATTGATATGATTCCATAGATCGATACGTTACTAGCTACATTATTAAGCATTTGTTAGTTAGAAAATGTAAAAAGTGTTTTTAGGGCGCTAGAGTCATTTGTGAGTAAGGATTTTAAATCATGTAATGAATAAAGGTTTTATTTTGAACATGGAATGTTTTAAACGATTATGAATTAGCAATATATTTTTTGTTATTTTTTTTATAAGTTATTTTGAATGGTAGGGTTGAAATAATATTAAATATAATATAATACGAATTGTTTGTATTTGATACATTCATTTTACAGCACAAAATTTTGTTATACATTTTTTTTATTAAAAGAAAACAACTGTTATTTGTAAAATTTTATTCAACAAATTATCCAATTGTACTGTACAAACCTTAACCTACTTATATTATAATCTAATAAAAATCATCTAATGTAATAATGAAGCTATAATAAAAATTTTATTATAGCACGCGCTAAGTTTGACAATCGTTAAGCAATTCCATATATGTTAGCAATAAGAAACCACCTTGATCTAAAACCAGCTAATGAGTGTATTCAGCTTGATGGCTTATTGAATTTAAAGTAAACCTGAGGAGTCATAAAGCGCGCACTATATATGAAATAAGATTGATGGACTCAACGACAAAAAGGTTTGGAAGACCTCGCTACGCGCATTGCTTTGTACGCTTCCAGATTATTTATTAGTATTCGAGTTACTATGAATTGGTATTGATAAATTTATCGATGAACTTTACCTGAAAAATGGGTCTGTCAGCAATGGGCTGACAATAAAGTTAGACTGAAACAACATTTAGAGAGATCTCGGTTTTAAGAAACACTTATTATATGTTTTTACTCAAGGTCGTTTGACCCATCAATCCCATCCCATCCAAATGTCTAACCTGTGTTATTATGCAGATATCTAATGGCACTTATTTGCACACTCATCGAATTGAACCTTAAATACAGTTTGTTCACAGCCTTTCTTGTTTAATTTTAGACTTTCCGAAAAATATGAGAACAATAATGGCGTCACATGAAAATTCGCGAAAATACGCGTATTATAGATACACGTCGTTTGATTGAACAAGTGTATAGAAATGTTTTGTAAGTATTTTTACATCATAAGGAATAGTTGTTACGCAACGGTAGGTTGGTACACCTGTAATGTTTAATATTACTTTGCACTCATAAGCTTTACTCGTAGTTGTACTTAAGAAATTTAGTGGAAAAAAGATTATATTTTTTAAATATTTATTAATAAATTAAATAAAAAAAAATTGAATAATTGTGACAAATTGTTTAGGAATCTCGTTTACAACATGCAAAACGCTAAGAATAATTTATTTCGTAGAGCATACATTCAAATCTGCATACCCGTATCGTAGGTTTAACATGTTTTCAATCAAAACTCGAGTTACCAATTACCAATGAGTAAACTATGGTGAAATTAGAATGTGTGAATCTATGTCTTATATCAATTGATATATCATAAACATCGTAGTAGTGTAGGTACCTATAGCATATACTTTACTTTGGTGGTAGGACCTGTAAAGGCCCGCTAGCGACCACCCACGTGACGAACTCCAGCGCCAACCTGTATTTCATTGGGCCGCGTGTGGGCCAGTACCTTCTGGGTAAGCTCGCTCCATCGTAGACCTCATCCTTGCCTGGGCAAGTGACTGCAAGCTTTGAGATACGAACTTTTTTTTTTTTACTGTACGACGGGGAAGCGCTTGGCTTTCATCTCACCTGGTTACAAGTTAAGATAAGGCCGAAGGTGGAGGCGCACTTCACCCGGAATCCGCAACAAACTGAGGAACTGGCTATCCATTTAATGTAAAAAAATCTTAGTACATCGATATTAGGTACATTGTTTGACAACTTTTAGGAAAACAGTTTCACACTTATTTACTGTCCATTGTCAACAAGTATAAATATAAATAAGAACATAAAGGCAGAATAATACCAAAGGCATTACTTACCTACTTAAAGAAACAAAACGTACGATAACTAATTCAACTTGTACATAACTTACTATCACATAACACTGGCTGAAGATTCAAAGAACCGCCATTGAGAAATAATAATATTTGTACTGTACATTAACTAAGCTACCTATACCTATGCATAAATATTTACAACTTTCTAACAAGCGTCGAGACGTTGTGTAATACAGCTACAACGATCTATTGAGTCGACCTTGACATTCAAATTGCTAATCTACGTAAATTGGATCCGGAATCCGTTGAACGCACACAGTACGTACCATTTAGTCCATACCAGACCTTCTTATTGTTTGGTAAAGACCTCAAACAACAAAACATTTTACAAATGTATTGGGTTTGGAGTTTCGGAACTCAAAAGGATATGAATCTGTGGAAATCAAGTTCATGGACTCACTGAAAACGTTCATAATAATGGCAATGCATTTTCAAAAACACTTTCCTCGTATGATTTAAATTAAACACGTCAACAGAAGCTACCTTATCTTCATCAAGATCTACAAAAATATTTACAAGTTTTTTGAGGAAAATGAGCATAGCCTCCATTCAACGAATTCTTCCTAGATCATAATCAGATCTTGACCTCAGCGTTGACTGAGCGGTTTGATTCTACTTCTTGGTTCTTTGTTTGAATGCTAGGATCGGTTGACGTGTGGTTCCACCATTGCTCGTCTCCCGAAGCCCACGCTACGAACACCAAGTTCGTGACGATGAAAACGGCCAGCGTTATCCAAAACACCAGACGCCATTGCACTAAGGTGCTCTGTAAAAAAAAGATAGGTAAGTATACTGAAATGGTCACGAAATTGATTGCTTTTTTGCTATAATAAATACAGATCAAGGTCGGTATGAGTAACGCTTTTCGAAAGTCTCCAAGTCTCCAGTGCAATTATGTCGATAATTTGGCTAAATTATCTACGTGATTTTGGCTTGTGTCTGTGCAGCAATAGATTTGATCGGGTCAATACACCGTTTACATTTAGGTTGGCGATCCTTTCTAAATGACACGTGGTGACTGTTACTGCCCTAATGCGGCGTTGTACAACTGTCTGAATCCACATTATGCTTACCTGAACTATAATGTAAATTCAGAATATAGGTAGGTATACATCACCTTCTCTCATCCACTCTAAAGTACATTTGCCAGGATGGCGGATATAAATACCTAGGTAACTACGCGCTTGGCCTACATCTCACCTATTAACAAGTTTGAGATAAGGTCGAAGGTGGAGGCGCACTTCACCCGGAATCCTCAACAAACTAAGGAACTGGCTATCTTACCTCAAAATGCCGGAACAATTTTTTTTTTAAGAATTGTTATAATGGCGACAGAATTAGGTAAGATGGTGGTAGCTATCCAGGCGGACTTAAACAAAATCCTTCCACCAACCAAAAAACTACCTAATTAGGTACCCATGCAAGCAATTTTCTATTCCATTGCGTTCATGGCATCTGTCTTAGGACAGACGAACGTGACCAGACCAGTTGGTCCATTCCAATGAGCGTTGAATTTGCAAAACTGCAACCTCGCTTGTTATTCTTGCGACATCGGAACAGCGCTTTTCCGGTGCTTACCTACTCAGGTGTCAAAACTAGTGTCTAATTATTCAGTCGGGTTGCCTTCCGATTAGTTATCATTGTTTTACTATGATATCATTCAACTAACCGCCTCTGTGGTCTAGTGGTTCAAGCCACCGATTTCAGATCCAGAAGTCCCGGGTTCGATCCCCATGGGGAGTACAATATATTGTGATTGGTTTGGTTGGTGGTAGGACTTTGTTTAGTCCGCCTGGCTAGCTACCACCATCTTACCTAATTCTGTCGCCATAATAACAATTCTAAAATTGTTGTGTTCCGGCATTCAGAGGTAAGATAGCCAGTTCCTCAGTCTGTTGAGGATTCCGGGTGAAGTGCGCCTCCACCTTCGGCCTTATCTCAACTTGTTACCAGGTGAGATGAAGGCCAAGTGCTTACCCGTCGTACAATAAAAAAAAAAAAAACTTAATCATCATTATCACATCCAGGAATGTAGGAAGTCATAGGCCTCGACTCAAATGCAATTGGTATTTTAAATCTTGACAGTTCTGTTTTTTTTAAAAACAGAACTGTCGCTTCATCATGACTTTATTCAACAGCATAGACCTTTTAAATAATGATTAAACTACTAACGCTATTTAGGCTTTTTAGGCCTCCCGACATCCTCAGCGTGACTTGTTTTGTGTCGTTTATTCTCAATTAGAAAATACGCTTGTCAAGGATTATGAATATAGATTGGTTACTTAAGCCTGCCTCGGCCTAATTATCTTACTAACTGTCAAGTTCCCGTGCAGCCTAGCAATTTTCTGTCCGTAAATCTTTAGCAACTTTGTAGCTCTCGTCTGACTTCCATTGAACGTCAGTTAAAAGCTACACTTACAGCTACATCAATTTGTGGAGAAGTACTTACATCGGGAGTAAGCAGTCCGACCAGGAACGGCGCAATGATGCCAGTAATCGCTCCGATGCCATTCACAATCGCCATGATGGTTCCAGCGTAGTTTCCACTAAGGTCTAACGCGTTGACTTTCATGCCAGGGTAGAACGCCCCCATGAGACCCATTGATGCGGTAAACAATATGACGACGGCTTGCGTGTCGCAGCCGGAGTATGATGCTAGGATCATGCATATGCCCGGTCCAACAGAAGCTGTAAAGAAAATAATGGATGTTATCCAGACCACTTTTCACTAAACAGCTGCCACTAAATCGGCTTCAACTCTAATTCAAATCAAACATTTGTGTGATTAATATGTAGATGTTTGTTCTGTATTTGGGTGTTGTATTGTACCTCAATGATGTAGGTATGTATTTACAAAGTATTATTTCTGTACTCTAGTTACCATAATTAATATAAGTTTTGCAGGTTTCGAAAAAAAAATAAGGTAGATGGCGCAGTGTGGAATTAATGTACCTACATCACCCTTATTATGTATGATCAATCGTGTCTTAACGCGCCCGCGTTACGATATGTCAATACGATGATCCATGGTCTTACAGAATAAGGGCTATGTTATAAAATAATAAAATAAAATCCAACTCACCGATAGTAGTGAAGGTCTTCCTAGCATTGGTGACGGTCATCCAGTTCTTTTTCACAATCTTGTCGCAAATCCATCCGAATAAAATGGAGCTGATCCACATAACCACGTACGGCAGTGCCGCAAGCGTCCCAGTCCTGTGTATGTCGAATTTGAGCACCCCGGTCATGTACTTCGGGAGGTCGGTCACCATAGTAAAGTAACCGTAGTCGTGACCAATCTAAAACGAGAATGATATTCAAAATAGAAAAATGTTTGCACAATATTGTTTATTTGGCACGTCCCTGGAAAACATGTTTTTGAGACGCCGATTCACCGAATCGTGTGAAGTGTAGTGTACCTACCTAACCTCTTTAAAGTTACCATGTCAACGACACATATTATGTTCAAGGCATGTAGTTACTCAATTACTAATCTCTATTTAGCTGAGCATCACAAGATAGCAGGTACCTACTAAACAAATTCCAGGAAAACCTATGTATTTATGACTGACCATATAATTAGTCGTTTTGAAATATTTAGTGGAAGCGTGTTAAGTCATGATTTATTCATTAGGTATTTCATGAATGGTATTTTACCTATAACAGTTTATGTAGTTTAGGTACATACCTTACCTCCATTATCTACGCAAGTACCTAGTTTTTATGTAATACCTAATAAAACATACATATTATCAAAAACTACCTCTTCACAGTTTAGGTTTCTTTCCAACCAATTTCATTACAGATAGGTAGGTTACCTACGTAAGAACCATTTGAGTCAAAATGTAAGTTGTAGGTAGTGTATGCAAAATATTATATTAAGATATATTTTAGTATATAAAAATAGAGTTTGCTGTATTAAGTTTTTACCTGTGCGCAAACCAAAGCCCATAGTGGCACAGACATCATTATGGCTTTCCAAGGAATCGCAGAGGGCTGGCTGGTGTGATGGCTGCCAAGTGCCTCTTCTAAATACTTCTTCTCTTTATCCGATATGTAGGGGTGAGATTCAGGGTCATTGTAGCAAAGGAGAGCCTGTTAATGAAATGATTGAATTATTGTAGAAAATGATAGATCCATTCATATTGCTATAAAGCTTCATCAAGCACAAGTGTCTCAAACGCATTATTTCTTACCCAAAATATAAACCAAAGAATTCCAGTAGCTCCAAACAGGTAGAACACCGACTGCCAATCTCCCGATTCCTTCATGATCAGACCCGATACATAAGTTCCAGCGATGTTGCCGATTTGAGCTCCTCCGAAAACTAGAGAGCCCATTCGTCCTCGCTCAGAAACTGGTGCCCACCTTGCTAGCATCGCGTTCAGTGCTGGGAATGTCGTACCCTAAAAGAAACAATTGTTTTCATAAAATCAATAAGGAGAGTCTTGAAGTCGAACAGATAGTTCAAGCGTTATGGTACCCCCAAGAACACATTCAGTGTTCTGTCTTAATGTTTGCCGTGTCATCAAGTCACTCACAAGACTACAAGTTTAATTTATATTAACGTAGCACGAGTATGTGTTCAAGGGTGGTTACTGAGTGAGTTGACGGCTGAAAGAAGTGGATGGATGAAGAGAACATTTCGGGCCGAACTTATAAGTGTGGAATAGAGGCAGGAAGTTGTTATGAGGTTATAGTTCTAGTAAGGTATATAGGTACTTGCCTCTCCAAGTCCTTCCAACACCCTCAGTACAATAAGCCCCGTAGCACCGCCGACGTTGACGGTCCATGGCGTCAGCAATGTAAACACAGCTGTGCTCAGTACGCCGAAACCGAGCGAGTATTTTCCACCGAACCGCTCGGCTAACATGCCTCCAGGCAGATGCGTTACTATGTAACCGTAGTAGAACGCGCTCAGTATGATTCCTTGCGTTTCTTCATCCCAGTCAAATCCTGACAGTTCCTGTAAGAGGTGTGAAGAGTGGATTTAGCAACAGGTGACCTAGGGGTTTATCAAATGACTATGACATTACTTGATCTGTGAACTTTGACATAGTACCTAAACAAGGATTTTCTTCCGTTATCAAATATCTAATCATAGTTTTAGTCTACAAATCTAGAAAATTGATATTAACAGAATTCGTTAAATGGTTTAGGCGACACTTTGTCGGAGTTCAATATGAAAACAGATCCTTTAAAAAAAATCTAATCTAATCGATTTTATCAAAGGAATCTAAGCAGCAGATTTGTTACTTAATATTTTTCTGATTTCTTTTCAGATCAACAAAATCAGGCATCAAGAGGTGAGAAATTTGAGTTGATGTGGTTTTGAGAGATTACTATGGAGAGGTAAAGTTGCTGAATGAGCATCGTACCGTAGGATGTGCAGATTCTACGCTTGCTACTTCCCCAGCAGGACACGATTCGGTGTCGAGTGGCGAAGACGGCCGTCGCCTGACCATTTGCGTGATCGCTATGTTGAGACAGACTCGCATTGTGTACGCATTCGCCACCGCCAAGAAACCCATAATTGCCATCACCCATCGTTGAGGTATGAAGAATACTGAAACAAATAAGAAATTTGGTAAGTCTCCTGTGCCACCTGTGTAGGTATAGGTAGATCGTACACTGCTATAGAAATAATTGACGACAAAAATTGATGATGTTGCGTAGTAGAAATTCCTCTTAATTAAGTATAATTTCCTGGACGACTTCTTTCAAATGGAGCTCTCTAGGTAACCTCTCTCTAGCTCTAGGACCAAACGGCTTAGTGATAGTGGGGATTGCAAAGTAGGCATTACAAAAAAAAAACAGAAATCCTTAGCTCTAGCTGGGTTGCATACCTACCAGTCTCTGTCAGTGGCAGGTAAAATAAGTCAATTAGATAATTCAAATCTGAGTTCAATCAAATCTGAATTCAATCCACTTTAAAAAAAGTGAAGATGTGGTCTAAGATGAAAAACTCTCATCTAAAAAGAGCCTATTAATTCTGGACTTCAATGACGACTCCAAGATTGTACCTATTGGTGCGGAAAAACAGACGACAGCAACGAGTTCCTTTGCTTACCAGTTATATTGATAGGCAAAGGTAGAGGGGAATCGATGTGTTCGACTCAATGTTCTTAGATAAGCCTGTAATCGTATTTTTGAGAATCTAGATTTCATTCTAGATTCCAATTTCAATGAAGAAATCAGACCCATGTTCATGTTTACTGTATTTAAAATATCGTCTGGTGGTACAATGATTGCTTCGTGCAAGCTGTACGATATAATCACAATATGTTCACATGAATATCCTACCTACAAAGGTAGGATACCCTATTGTATGGTAACATCAACGATTCATATTTAAATGAGCATACACTGAACACAGAATCATTTCGTGTAAGAACTCAATTAATTTGCAACGGTGATGAATGGAATGCTGTGCAAAGACAAGTGAGGTGTTATTTTTGAAATAGGCAGGCAACAAGAATAATGGTGACACGTATTTCGAAAGAAAATGATTCGAATTTTTCGATGAAGATTTAATAACTAAAAACTATGCATGACGGAGAAGCGCAATAGATTCCATCTTATGCAATTGAAATCTATTATACCTCTGCGATTCGGCTTGTCTCTGTCTCCTGCTTATTACTCAATCATAAGATTACATTGGGATGATTGAAGACCCAAGTCACTATGATAGAAGGCAAGAAAGAAGTGGTGAAATCAAGATCACAAAATAAAAGAAGAAACCATGATATTGTGTGTGATCGTGTGTGATATTGCTGTTTCTACTACTGATTCACCTTGTAGATAATCAGTAGAAGAAACAGAAGCAGTATTTACGTATATACCTCCACGTGAACGGTGTGTGTCAAAATGGTGTCAAATGGCTGGGACGAAAAATACTTTTAGTATAATTTTGAGACAATTCTATGTAAATTAGTTATTGATAAATGCAATTCCATCAGGTACACGAAACAATGAGGTTCTTTCAGGCGCGGGTCGAAACACCATACACTGAGATGTCATAGATAATGACTGCTCGCATTCAGCGTGACATGCTTGGACAATAGGCATGACATGTTGAGTGAGTGTGCACTTACCCACATACCTGGGCTACTCGCAGTCGCATGACAAAACTAGCAATCACGCTGCATTTTAAGGCGGATATGTTTTAAGGCTGCATCACCGCTTACCAGGTGCGATTGCAGACATGAGCATGTAGATCCATCAATAACCAATTGTTTATTTGCTATCTTTACTATAATAAGCGGTTGAACAGTAATAATGGCAAAGAGTTCTTCATAAATTTACGGTGGATTCGAACCGTTTACTCCCCGAATAGATGGTACACTAACCAGGTATGCATGGTAAGTAGTGCTATATCGTCAACATCATATCAACTGCCTGTAAATTTCCACTGTTGCCTTATCAAAGACTGGACGGGTATTCCATAACCTCCTCGTCTATATGAACCTGTTAAAAAATTCCACAGAAAACGCTGCTGACCAAAATGAAATAAAAACAAATATTTACGAAGATCCTGCGACCAAAAAAGTAGACATCTTCATGCACATCAGGCATGTCTCTCTTGGGCGAAAAAGCTGATTTAAATTGACCTGGAATCCACTTTTTAAGGTATCCTGTTGAAGTTGTAGTCTCCTGTACATAGAGTTGACAGCTAGCCTCAACTTTGGGTTCTCTATCGATTCTAAAGCGCAAATTGGGGCCAAAAGGGCATCCAAGCAGTGTTGTCAAAGTCGACAAGCTCCCTTAAGTACCTACCTAAGTTATACGTGTATCTAGTAGTTATAGGTACTCAATACTTTTAAGCTGATTTATTTGCGTACCGGTTAATTCAAATAACAATAATATGCACACAATACATTCCTGAATGTCCTTTTGTGAGGTTTACTCTATGGATGCAGCGAAGCGGAACTGGGAGCGTAGAGTAGAATCAAATCTGCCTACTAAATATTAAAGTGACGTAGAGTTGAGTGTCTGAATCAACGCAGCCCAAACCGTAGATCCTATAAATGTATAGAGAATTGATTTATATAAAAGTTTCCTTTAGTAGTGTAGGGGTGCACTAAGAAAGGTTTAGGGAGATTGAACTATTTAAGAATTTTAACGGGCGGGCGTTCTACTAGTATGTAAAATCGCTATATACGAAGCAGACCGGATACGAGCATATTTTTTTTGTATACAACATAGAGACGGTACAATCAAGCAGCCTACCACCTGATGTTAAAAGAAGCTCTTGGCTGTAACAAAGCCTTACTTCGTAAGACATATCCACAAAGAACATGATCTATGCTGCACTGCATTGCGCCCATCAACTTGAAACATCAACTTAAGGCATGAAGGTCTTTCACCTTCATGCCTTAAGTTAATGGGTGCAATGTCCCGTCCCGTGTGCCCGTAATTTCAAAGGCAACCATACCCTTCAAACCGAAACAGCAATGCTGCTAGAGCCCTTTAACCATGGAACTCTTCTGTACATAGTCTAAATCTGAAACATTTTTGTTCACTTTTTTCATTTGACTTCAACAGCGTTTAAACAACATTATAATTAGATAAGTAATATTTTATGTGTATGATAATGATTAATGGAAACTTTTAGCGTAGACCTCTACGCCTTTGACCGTGCCAGTTGGCAGGTCAAAATCTTTCACTAGTGCCAGTTTACCTCTTCAAATATGTAGGAACTAGCACAATGGTAATTTTTTATATTGTACTACGGGCAAGCGCTTGGCCTTCATTTCACCTGGTTTCAAGTTATAGTAAGGCCGAAGGTGGAAGCGCACTTCACCCAGAATCCTCAACAGCCTTAGCAACTGGCCATCTTACCTCTAAATGTCGGAATCGGAACACAAAAATTTAGAATTCTTGTTATGACGGCAGACTTAGTTAGGATGGTGGTAGCTAGCCAGGCGGACTCATACAAAGTCCTACCATCAACCAAACCAAGCACAAATTGTAATCCCCTGGGGATCGAACCCGGGAGCTCTGGATCTGACACCGGTGGGCCAACCACTAGACCACGGAGGCTTAAAACTAATGACTAAACGGTTCAGTGCCACTTTACAAGCAAAAAACGAAGGAAACGAACTAGCACGAATTACTAGATAGATAGTAGTAGGCTACCTATAATTAGAGGAGCACTAGATTTTAAGATATTATTGTGTATCCTCTGTTGGTAGTCCAAATAAATAAGTAAAATTAAAAAAAAAAATACATTTACGGCCTACCGCTACCCTCTCTATCCATTGGTTTTTGCCAATAATATTTTATTTTCGTCGTAAGAGAAAGCCTATTTCGTTATTTTCCATTGAACAGTGCAAGTGATTACGCTGGTAACTAAACGTGTTTCTATTGACATACTAATTGTTATTTGCCGCTAAACGATGTTGTTTGAATGCGAGGACAAGCGCTTTCCACCTGGCGGTCATTATGATGCACAATAGGTACTATCACAATGAGATACCTACTTGCCACTGGTATCTATTTTTATAGCTTAGTAGACATCACCACCGCAAACTACACAGGCAAGATACAGACTTGTAAAACCACAGATCGCAATATCTGCAATAAAACTCCGTATTTTCAAAATGAGTTTCTACAAGCAAGTAGTTTTCTCATAGTTACAAGCCAATGTTGTAATCAGAGGTGAATCCGCGAAGGGGAAAAATATCGTAAGTGTGTTACTTTACAAGCCAATATAATCGATGAGATTTGCCCTCTAATTTTTGTATAGCATTCATAATCATTTGTAAACAGAAGCCTGTGTTTAAATTTCCATGTACCTAACTTTAAAAAAATACTAACTTTAATGCGAAGTTTTACCCTTATTTCACAGTTTCGGGGAAGACCTTTACAAAATCCTTTCTTAGTTCTACATCAACATTATTATTAAAAAAAAAAATTACCTACTACGGATGGGGAAATGCTTGCCCTTCATCTCACCTAATATTTTCAAGTTATGATAAAGCCAAGCCAGATACGAAGCTGAGCTGTCGGACAGCTACCAGTTTTAATGCGGTGTGAGACAGTCTGGGCTTTCTTCTCCAGACCTTTTTGACTGATACGTAAACGCTTTGTTTGCCCGGTTGGGCTCAGATTGGATGGCAGATATGTCAACAATCTGAGCGACGCCGATGATATGCTTCTGCTCAGCCCCTCAATCAAAGGTTTAAAAAAAAGTTACAAAGTTACTCGCTATTTATTTATTATTATTCTCCCGAAATCCTCAACAAACTGATGAACTGTCTATCTTACCTGTAAATGCCGGAACACAACAATTTTTAAATTGTTGTTATGCTGACAGAATGAGGTAAGACGGTGGTAGCTACCCATAAGGTCCTACCCCCAACCCAACCAAACCAAGCACAATATTGTACTCTCCCTGTAGATCGAACCAGGGACCTCTGGATCTGGCACCGGTAGGCGTACCAGTACCTAGACCACGGAGGCGGTTAATTACATAGGTAGGTGTACATTCATTAAAAAAAAACCCTCCTGTGACTGTGACAAATTTCATGCTTCCACATAAACCGGTTTAGGCCCAGTGTTATCTGCCAGTCGGTCAGTCAGGTATGCAATTGTTTAGGTAGATATTTAATTTGATGAGTTGGCGATTGAGCCAAATTCTTTTTTATCTTTTCGGGGCATAAATTGTATGTTAGTATTTTTCGATATCCCTTATTATTCCGAGTAAGTATTTATCGGGAACTCTCACCTTTTGCAAGGCAACTGACGTTATAAGTATGATAATATTTTATGAGCTAGTCTTTAACCGACTTTTACCCAAGTTGCTTGTACATGTACAGCCCAATTATACCGATATAATAATTAAAAGTTCAATGTGGATTTAATCGACGATTGAGGCCAGCTATTTTCCGGAAGTAGGTAGGTACCTATTTTCCATTTGTGGGTCCTCGGGGCGGGTGGAGTCGTCTCATAAATATATATAAATGCCACAGAAATACTTGTCCCAGATAGGAACCGAATCCACAATCTACTGCGCAGAGCTAACCGACTAAGCTATGAGGCCTGTGTAATTATTGTTCGAAGCAACGCTGTGCCCATTTCAAGTTAGTTTCGCCTAAAACGGTCCATTGATCGTGGTATTTTATTGTTTCCGGTACTTCCCCATTGTTTCAAGGCATGCCCGTTATGATTCCCGTTGGCGTTCAATAAAATAGTATGTTGTATCATCTTCCTTCTAAAAGTCAGTCAGTTGTATCGCTTCATCCTAGGCCTCATCCTTATTAAAGCCAAGACGAAATCAAAATGTCTAACCCCGAGTCCAATGACTAGAATCGTAATGAAAAGTGTTTTGTTGTTTGATGGTAGAACAACCAATATGGAGAAGGAAGCGGAGGCAGAGTTCTTTTCAGATGGGAAACTCAGAAAAGAATACCTACTTCTCCGAAGAGACCTTTGTTAATGCTTATAAACTTCATAGACAAATTACTGTCATACGTAGGTAATTGAATCAAAAAGGTCGCAAAGTAAAATTATTTGGGTTCCGTCGAGTGCAATAGTCGCCAGACCTTCAGAATTCCCAGAAATATTCGTTTCAAAATGCTTGTGGGCAAAGCCAGGCATTATAAAGGGGCGTTCAAGTCAAGTTACCCAACTTGGCATTGGAATTGAGAAACTCGTTAGAAGTAAGTTTTTGCATCGATCAGATTTCTAGAGAACGGGACGAATAGCATTCCACTGTCGTACGATCCTCAGTGGCCAATACCTACGGCAGACAGGCTGGCAGCGAGCAACTTGTTTGGTTTAAAACGATATAATAACCCTATAGGTATTTTCAAAACATTCCACCCAATGTTTCTGCGTTTGACATTATACATGATAAACTGTTTTGGTCATTTATACCAGAACCACAATTATTTGCTGAGTTAGAGAAGATATTTTTTTTAATGCGTGAAATAAAACTTACCTACATAAAGCAAGTTCTATGGTCGTGGTACATATATTAAATATAAAGAAAGAACTCATAAATGCAATATTTTTTTTCAAATACTCATTTTTCTAGTGCAAATATAAAAACATTAGATTTTCTTTAATGCAGAACTTATTTTTTTTTAAATGTAACTCCAAACATGACTTTTCGATAACTCACACGGCTTCAGACTTGCCTGAGTGGCCCTGGAAAAAAAAACATCCTGATGTAGGTATATTGCGTGGAATCTTTGAAAAAAAAATCAAGTTGTCTTAACTATTTCAGCAATCAATCGAAAACCGGAAACTCATCTCGTTTCCAGGTACCTACTTATCTTGAAAGTTTTGTCGGACACCATCACCTGCCAATCCAACCAATCATGTAAAATCGCACAATTTTCACTTTATCGATGCAGCAATAAATTATTCGATTTCTTGAACAGGAATCATCGGTGTTCGTCTAATTGGCACTTGTTAGAAGAGCCGTTTGACTTGCTACCGGACCTTTCCCTGTGGTATCGTAAATCAGGTACATATCTGATTAATACGAAGCTTAAACCCAGGAAAGTAATTGCTTGCTACAACAGCCATGTAGCTACTTATTCTAGTGAGTAGTTCGGTTATCTCCTGATCAAATGACAAATCACTTTGTCCTTTGCTCTCGCGAGGTTCAGAAGGTTCTGGTTCATCTGGCTTTGTAGGAAGTTTCTATCACTGACGAGATTCTTATTTAACTTTTCACAGTAATTAATTTCAAAATAAAGTTTATGAAACGTTTACGCTTGATGGTCGATCAAGAAACGAAATCGATTCTTAATCAGGTTGCTAGTACCTAGTTCTTTCGGTAAGTTCAATGTCGATTTTCTTAACCATTTATAATTATTTAATTTTATGGTGGATTTGTGTACAATTAAAAAGCATTGTACCAAATCATTGCTTGTCAACCAAACGTAGAGTTCTTGAACGTGAAAGTACGGGCTGATAATTTTATGGCAATATCATTCTATTACCATTTGCATTGAAACCTTTAAAATATTTTATGGGATTAATGAACTCAATGGTTCTGTCTGAAATGGATCATATGAATGACCGTTTCTATCCGTTTTTAACCTAACCTTACTTATTCCCTTGTAATTCGAACTCAAAAATGTCTTTTTTTAAAAACACTTCCAGAAAAACTATTTTAAAAAAGGTTATTCTTAAATACAGAACTTTTTGTTTTTTAATTCGAGCACGTATTCCTAGTATTTATTTTCGATAACTCAGACTTCGCCTCAGTGACCCTGGAAAAAATCTCACCTGTATATGTATCCATAGACATCTTGGTATGGATAGATAGTGTTTTGTGAGTGCTGATATTTCGGACAGGAAAAGAGTGAGCAACGAGATGACGTTCATGATAGGAAAACGGAGATAGAAGACCTGTTGTGCAGACCCTGTCGTGATATATAGGTAGTTATACCGATCCGTTGTTTGGACTGTATAATAAAATAAATGTCATAATTGCTTAGTTAGTACCTATGTTTAACAGAAAGGTGCCTATTTACGCAGAATGTTGGGTGTGTGTGACCAAGATGGTTTATACCAGCATCCACGTGTTTTAGCACGAATACCCTACACCACACACACGTGCCACACAATGTCGATCAGTGAACAAGGGACATTTAATCGATGGCGAACTCGATCGGCAATTGATTCTGAGATAAATTTGCTTGAATCGATTATCTGCATCGTTGGTTAATTTATAATGTACATAGAAACGGCTGTTTTGATTATTAGGCATTTATATCGATTTGTTATTCGCAAGTCTGGAATATTTCGAGATGGACTACAAAAAGCTTATGATAACTAAAATGTTCGACAAAACCTTCTCTACCTTTTTTTTTACTGTACGACGAGGAAGCGCTTGGCCTTCATCTCACCTGGTAACAAGTTGAGATAAGGCCGAAGATGGAGGCGCACTAAACCCGGAATCCCCAACAAGCTAAGGAACTGGCCATCTTACCTCTAAATGCCGGAACACAACAATTTTTAGAATTGTTATTATGGCGACAAAATTATGTAAGATAGCGGTAGCTAGCCAGGCGGACTTAAATACAGTCCAACCACCAACCAAACCAAGCACAATATATTGTACTGCCCATGGGGATCGAACCCGGGACCTTTGGATCTGAAACCGGTGGGTTGAACCACTAGACCACAGAGGTGGTTAAAACCTACCAACAGAATACGGATAACAACTGAATAGCAATTTCACACATATTAAATTGTGTTCTATAATTCTATATTAAGAATTCTATTTCTTTTACTAAACTCCATATTCAAATATTAGTGGTTGGCCAGGTGAGCCAAACAGTTAACTCTAATGGTATAGTCTACACGTCATTTTTGATAATTGGGGGTAGTTTTTAGGATATTGGTGTGGAAAGAAATTGAATATTTCGCCCATATCTTTTGAATATTTTAATTTAAAATGACTCAATGGTATTCGATCGATTTGAAATTTGAAATTTGCAGAGATAGCACTTGTTGGTACTCATCATTGGGATAAATGTTTTTTTTAACCAGAGTAGTTTTTGAGTAATAGGGGTGTTAAGTGATAAAAGAATATCTATGACTTGTTCATTCGAAAGAGTATCGACTGCACATTTCAAAAAAGTTATTAGTTTTTTAACCCTTTATGAGGTGGTTTGGTAACTCGCCCCCATTAACAGGTTAAAACGCTTGGTATGTCTTGTAGGATATAATGCATTAGGTGGTAATATAATTTAATATATTATGTTTTAGGGCGTATTGTACCTATTCTACCCACCCAATATTATTGTGACGTACGGTCGATGCTTTGCTCTCATTCTGGCTTTGCAAAGAATTAGAGTTACCAACAAGACAGAGCCTTGAACACTCGGGTGAATAATATTGAGAAAAAGTGTGCTTAGAGTAAGGTGTAATAAAAGCAAACTTGTATGGTAGTGTTGAAAACTTTTTTGTTACATACTTTTCCGTGGTTAAATACTTTACTCAAACTAGACGTATAGAATTTAGATAAAGGATTGAATCATAAAATTATAGTATATATATATATGAATACATTCTGATTTTATAACTAGCTGAACTGGTTTTGATTTTAAACAAAGTGTAATGAAGATAACGATTAATTACGTAAAAAAAGATATAATAACAGGAATGAAGCCGAAGTAAATTGAATTTTTAGATTGTCTGAAGGTTGTAAAAGTGGACTTGCGGAATCGATAAACCACTTTTATTATATTTGTTGCAACATTTGCGTGATTGTTTTTCGGTAGATCTTTCTAGATAGATAGGTTTCAGAAATTTGAGAGTGGCGCTAGTTGTCGAAAAGTTGAGAACTGAGGAGAGGTTCTTCTATCCTCACCTTGTGACTAACATATTTTTCGTGTTGGACCTGACTTGAAATAGTGTAGAAACTCAGGTTTATGAGTAATTTAAAAGGGGAGAAACTAGATATGTAGGTAGGTACGCCGTGTGACAAGATCACTAGATATTACATATTACTAGACATTTTACACGTCATCTAGCCTCAAACTAAGCAAAACTTTTTATATATGGGAACTAGATTATGGAGAATATACTTTCAAACTGAGCTGTGAGGCCAGTTTCAGAAGAAGAGTGTCTGAACAAGAACTGGATGGAATGTGTGATAGGGGAGATGGGTATGACAGCGATACAGATGATGAGCTGATAGAAATAATAATTGTGAGGACCCCACTTCACTTAGGTACCATCAACTAAGGTATTTACAGTGTCAGAATACAAAGTTTTCCTCAATCCATCAGTAAGATATATCTACTGATGGATTGAGGAATTATTAATGAAAAAGGAATATTTTATATGTATCTATTGATTAGCAAATTTACCTACCCATGTTCAGATTGGTTTTACTTGATCTTTCCCATATAGATCTATTCTATACCTAGTACGCGACAGAGGATCTTAAACCTTAGAATCCTGCAAAGAAGGCCAAGTTCAAAAACATCTTGCGAATGTACCTACCTACGGATGCAGTAATTACCTGCTGGATGCCCACTTCCTCGAATGCTTAGCCGGTGATTAACGTCTGTTTATTATTTTTACCGCCTTCCGTTTGTTTGAGATCGTGTTTTAATTGAATCATTTTGAATTGCTGTGTAGACTAATTTGTGCGAAGATGTTTCTGTAACTGTAGGATATTTATGTAACTTAATCTACAAAGGCACAATTATAACTTCGTAGAATGTTGAACACATTGATTTTTTGATAAAATCTGATATTATTTATCTTCAAGTTCAATCGTACCCGGCACGAGAGGAACAAGTTAATAATTTTTATTGTGGACTTGTCCACAAAAAAAATTTTAAAGGACTGAACGTAATTTAACGCGGTATCGCAGGGCAAATTCAATTTAATTGATTTGATTTGATTCAGATTCGATTTGCCGGTTAATATCGGTCGGTGCATAGTCAACTAGTAAGTTAGGTAACCTACCTTACCTGTAATTGGTAGTAGGTACTCTTTACCGAGAGTTTTTATCAAAAGCTTATTTGTATCGTCACAATCTTGAGTAGCTATGCTGAATATCAATGAACTTTAGGTTAGTATACCTAAATGCAAACGAGATAAAAGAAAACAAGTTTCATTATTAAATTGGTGTTTTATGATAATTAGTAGGTGTCACTATACCCATATTTTTATCTTCCAAATCGAAATCTAAATAGTTGGGGCCAAAAAAAAAAAAAAAAAAGGTAAATTGTGCAGGTATTCTTCCCCAATAAATCAAACTGTAGTTACTTACATTTCGATAAAATAAGCTGCCATCCCGTCAACATGTTGAATACGAAAATGTCACAACACTCATAAAAAGTCAAACTTCACCAACCACGAAAAATCACTATAAGTCTTGTTTTCTTTTCCTATCATTAAATTTGTTTCGCAGCGTTTGATCAGGTGCGGTTTCGCACGGATAGTATTGCTTGTGGTTTGTCATGCGCGCTTTGAAATACGACCTACAATAGGCGCCCGCGCAGCATTCGCGCCTCTATATACCTCGACCGATGCGAAGCAGACGAGAGCTGAGCTAGCCCAGTGGCCAGGCCACTCGACTGACTTAAGTGATCGGTTTGATTTTGAGATGGTATGGTGGTCACATCAGTGAAATTATCGTTCTTACAAAAATCTGAAATGAGTTGAAAAAAAATTGGGTATTAGAACGATAAGTACCTACTTACTTTCGTTTTGTCGTGCTATGGTGGATGTTATAATTTCATTAGGTTTTTTTTTATCATAATAATAATAGGTACACTCACGACTTTTATATTTCGAGGATCACTTACTAGGGGGTAGTCAGAGGCACGCCCAAGTATCTAGTATTCAATATGTGACAAGTTGCAGATTCAAGTCCCCGCTCAGCAGAATACTACCTGTCAGGCTGTGACACATGTCATTCAGACTATGGTCAAGATGTGACCTTCACCACGTCAGAGCATGTGCATTTATCCAATGCGCACATAAAATTCCGAAAACCTGAAAAGTCCATTGGTTGGATTTGAACCCACAACTTCCGGATCGAAAGGCGAGCCCATACCCACTTGGCCACACAACTTTATTCATCTAATAAATTGTTATAATTTTTTTTAGTTTATTAGTCATTATTCCAAAAATCTGAAATAAGTAGTATAGGTATAAGGTATTGGAACGATTAGTACCTATCTCCTACCTACATGTAGGTAATTTTATAATCTTACATCTATATTTTTTTGGTACCAAAAAAACTGAGAATGAAAATAAATTAAAATAATAAAGATGGTATGGGTAACAAACTGTTTACCTGCCGGATTTCAGAAAAAAAAACGTGTTTCGTGGAAAACTGGTATAAGTACCTGAGTGGTCTAAAGCCAATAGTTACCTAAATAAATATTAACCCGCACGTGATGTGATATCTTTTAAATCCCTGCGTTTTCGAATCGATATGCCTGTAAATCATAACTGTTAAAATTTTACCTTTGTATTAACTGACAAATTTTAACACATAAGAATTATAAACCAACAAAATTATCTATTGTCAACAAGCAAAGACTTCGTTATAGTCTTCCCGTAGGAATTAGGTACCCAAAGTATTTTCTTAGCGGACCCTGCACTAAAAAAGGAATGTCGGAAGAAAGGAAAACCAAAGGCAATAATCTTTTGGCTTGGTTTGGGCTTTGGGTTGATTGTCAGTCAGTGGCCTTAGTATGAGTTTCTGACAGTAAACTGAAACTAATTTCGTTTTCGTATAGGGCGCTTATATCCATACATTTTGATATCGGAATAGTAAAGCAACTGTAGTTCCTTTCAATGTCCGCTAACCAAATATATGGAAATAAGCGCCCAATACGAAATCGAAAATAGTTTCAGTTTGCTGTCAGAAACTCATACTAAGGCCTCTGTTAGCTTCGTAATAAAATGTTCTATGGCATACGTCATACGTATCGGTTAGCCAACAAAGTGATTTAAAAAAGCAAGGCATTTTTTGGTGCAACACGTATCTACAAATTTTTTAGTGTAAGTACGTCGGGGAAGCGCTCTTTTTCTCACCTGGTTTCACTTTGCTACACGTTCGAATTGTATGCTTTCAAGATTTACCTTGCCGATCGAATATTAAAAAAAACCTTACTTCGTACTTACTTTCCATTTCATATATTGATATAGCTTTTCGAATGTGTAATTTTCAATAGCCAAGATAGTCCGGGGAGACCAAAAAAAAAATCCTTCAAAAAAAATTTGTAGGTAAGTATACAAAGGTGTGCACCATGATTTATGAATTTACTTGCTATATATTTTAAAATCTTTGGATGCTTTAGTAGCTCAAAGCATTGTTTTATTGTAGGTACCTACACCTACCTATCCATGCCTGGATTAAAGCCAGATCGTAGATCCTAAAATCCCTACAACAATAGGTACTTATTATCATCGTAATAACAGCTTGTTGGTGCTTGTGCAATAGTTTCCGCATTTACGAGTTCTACATTCCGAATTGAAACTTGTCGCGGTAATCATAATCAATAATCACAATCGGACAAGTTTATTACAAATGTATTGAACTTTGCGCATTGCCGTAGCAAAGCGTAGACTACACACATTGTCAAGCCTCATAGCTCAGTTGGTAGTAACTCTGCCTTGTGCGCTGTAGGCTGTGGGTTCGATTCCCACCCAGGACAAACATTTGTGTGATGAATATAGATGTTTGTTCTGTGTTTGGGTATGGTATCATATAGCACGTATGCATAAAAAAAAGTATTTCAGCGTTCTATCCGTAATATAGTTCCCATATTACAAGCGATGCTTAATTTGGGGCTAGATGGCGCTTTGTGAAATTAATGCCCTGTAATATTTATAGTTATTATTTATTACGCTCGAACGTGATATCCGATTTTTATTAAATTTCTTTTATACAGAGATAAACAAATATAAATTGATTGTCGCGTGGGAGTTTTGATAGCCGGTTATGAGATATATCGGGGTGAGTTTCGACTGCACATTTCAAATAAAGGTATTTTTCTTTTGAAATGGGGTGTTTTTAGTAACATATGTGCAAAGAGCGTAAAAGGCTTGGTATATCTTGTAGGATATAATGTAAAAAGGGTTGCAAAGGGGGTAAATAAGATAGATGTCTTGTATGTCAATAAAAGTTTTCTATCTATCTATGTCTTGTAAAATGTGATGACATTATGACAGAGTATTTTCAGCAAATTTCAAGAATAAGTTTATTTTTGGTTTTTGATATCAACAGCCCAAAAAACCTTACTCTAAAACGATAAGTTCTTGCCATAATCACAGCGCTTGGCAGACAGATTGGTGTCTTATTGATTGTTTTTTTGTATAAACAAAACTTAAACTTCATAGTTTAAGTTTTGTTTATACACAGAAGGAAGCTGCTGCCTTTTTGATGACACCCCCTTGGCTTTTAAATCAAGACTACCATGGCAACGATAGAATGAGAGTTGGCAAGGAGAAAGAGCCACAAACACTCAAGTGAATAAAGAGATATTGAGAAAAAGTGTGCTTATGGTAAGATAACACGTAAGTAGTGTTAAACATTTTTGTGAGATAATGTCCGTGGTTAAATACCTAAGACAAAACGGACATGGCTAAATCTCAGTTCGGGGCGTACCTACCACTTGACGTGGAAGCGCTTGACCTTCATATCATCTGGTTTCAAGTTATGAAAAGATCGAGGGTGGAAGCGCACTTCGGCCGAAATCCTCAGCAGAGTGGGGAACTGACTATCTTACCTCTCAATGCCAATACACAACAATTCGAATTGTTGTCTGGCGTCACAATATAGGCAAAATAGCTAGCCAAGTGGACCATTTGGGCTTTGATATCCATCAGTGAACAGTTCAGACTATTTATGTTAATAGAACTAGGCTAGAACAGCTAGTTCATAATATTAACCTTCCCACAATAATATAATAAATAAAAAAAATAAAAAATTACAGGACATTAATTTTACACAGCGCCATCTAGCCCCAAACTAAGCATAGCTTGTAATATGGGAACTAGATTACGGATAAAATACTTAAATACTTTTTGTAAATACATACGTACTATATGATACAACACCCAAACACAGAACAAACATCTATATGTTCATCACACAAATGGGAATCGAACCCACAGCCTACAGCGCCGAAGGCAGAGTTACTACCAACTGAGCTATGAGGCTTGTCAAAAGCATGTATGAAGCAAGGGTAATATGTTCCTACTACTCATAATGAGGAATAGCTGGTGGTAATATGGGACAGGTATATAGTACATAGCTCACTTTCCCACAACGAGCCATTGAATAAACATACGCAGTGAAACTCAAGACACGAGTTAAATACATCTAAAAGCTATCTACATCATGCAAGCGTTTCCCAGAAAAACAAAAATTAAAACTGTTTCTTAATCGGGGAAAGGCACCAATCACCCAATTTCACTATTGTTCCAACGACACCTGACGATTTTTTTACCCATGTATGTTTTAAATGTATAGGTCATTAGGTACTCGGCCACCATTCTGGGGTGCACTATTGTTGTTTTCGAGTGCGGCCGAAGGGTTGGGTCTCTTAAATTAGTCTCTTAGTTACAATCGCATGCGTTTTTTTACATGAATAAGTAGGATCTTGGCCTTATAACTTCACACCAACAGAACACAGCAAACTTCTTGGCGCTGGAATTCGGAAAAATGGTGGTCGATGGCCCAGCTAAACTTTGACAGGTCCTACCACCAGAGTTGGGATCATTCAACAATGGTAGAACAATATAGGAGGGTCTAGCTCGGATCATTCGGCCGTAAGCCCGTTACCAATGGTAGATACTACCTACCACAAAAAGCGTTGCAGGTTTTGTCAAATGTGTAAAGGCATTTTTTTATCATGAAGACGACGGGTAAGCTTTTGGCCTTCATCTCACCTGGTTACAACGAAAGGCCGAAGGTTTTGGCGCACGTCACTCGGAAGCCAGTTCCTCAACAATCTGAGGAACTGGCTTATCTGATGACGGAACACAACAATTTGTAATTGTTGTTATGGCGACAGACTTAGGTAAGATGGTGGTAGCTAGCTGGGCGGACTTAAACCAAGTCACACCACCAACCAAACCAAGCACAATATTGTACCTACCCCCCAGGGGATCGGACCCGGGACCTCAGGATCTGATGTCGGTGGACGAACCACAAAACCACAGAGGCGGTTAAAATAATCATATGTATTTTCGTTGTCTTACGACTACGACCCTGTTGTCTTCAGGAATAGATTTACTTACCTTCTAGGTAAGCTTGCTCCATCGTAGACTTAATCCTTGCCTACGCAAGTTCCAAGGTCAAGAACTGACCCATTTCACATAAAAATGACGCACAAACATAAAATCTATCAGTTAGTTAGCCTATGCTACCAAGCAATTGTTATTTGATATCATCATGCTCATAGTCGTAATAAACATAATAACAATCGGAAACTCATCTCTGCAATACAGGAAACTTGCGTCTTACAAAACAACCATTAATATTTCTATTGAATGGTGTGTGACGTCTGTCGTAATTTTCTGTAAATAGATCGTTTGTGTATCAATTTGTTCCTATCGTGCTATTTAATTTTCTCATCTTTGCCAATTTGTTTTTACGTCAAAGGGGCTCGACTAATTCGAATGTTGCGTAGGCGCTAGGCGGTGCGGCGCAGTGAGTCTTATTGAAATTAATGTTAAATCGTTTTGTATCATTGTCAAAAATGGCCATACCATAATTGATATAGATTAATGTGTATCTACCATCCACCACACATGCTTTCAGTAGCTGACAGACTGGCCCCAAACGAGAGGTCCTAGAGACTTGTAATTTTTAGGGTAGCTTGTAGTGGAGGGGTGCATTTAGTACGATTTTTAAAAAAAACCTACTGGCAGTGGGAATGATGTCACGGGTGCTTCACAAGTACATATTTGATGAAATCTTATACTAATATAAAATGCTAACTGACTCACTGATAACAACGCACAGCCTAAACGGCTAATAGTAGAGACATGAAATTTGGAGGGTATGTTACCCTAAGGCGTTCAAAAAGGGGATGAAAGTTTTCATTAAAAGTATGCCCTAACTCTGAAACCGTGCATGATAAAAGGTCAAAATTATAATTAAAGATTCCTCATATAAAATAGATAAGAACGTGATTCATGGATTTTGTTTTTTTTAATAATTGAAGGGCCTTTTATTAGAAAAAGAAACAAAAAACATTGTTATTTAACAGAAAAAACGCGATGTACACTTGGTTTCTATAATTAACTGGTGTATTTTGAGTGCTCTTTATGCAATGGATGAATGTCAAAACTACCAAGGTCTGATTATGGAATGGAATCAATATAAAGGGGTTTTTTCAGTAACTAAGTGTAATACATATTAAGAGCGTTGCGCATTTAAAATGATGCTTAAAAGGACACGTCCTGAGTGACTGACTGACTGATTCAACTAGATACAACGCACAGCCTAAGCCGCTGGGCGTACAGACTTGAAATTTCAAGGGCATGTTTGTTTTGGTGTGTAAACGCCTGCTAAAAAAGGAATTTTGAAAATTTGCACCCTTAGGGTTCAAAATGGAGTTCAAAGTTCGTAGAAAAATTTTGCATATCCCTGAAACCACATATGATAGGCACTTGAAAATTAGTATGTTGATTGCCCATAAGAAATAAGTTATGGCATATTTTCGGTTTTTAATAATTTTCAGAAATAAAGGGTGGGGTGTCCAATATTCAGACCTGACTAATAATAAAAAAAAAATAGGGGGTTCCCATAAATGAAACGTTTATATAAATTGTTATTTTCGACCTGTATAATAACAAAGTTGGTTTGAGTATAGTGCTTACTTTGTAGTAAATAAATAAATGAATTATAAAATCTGGCCAAACGTGAGTCGGACCGGCACTAAGACTTCAAAAAGTCTGCATTTTTTGTCTGGGAATGTAGGTCAGAATCCTCGGTGTTCGTGTCTACACACCATGTAGGAGCTAATCGGTCAAATTTATTCAGATATTCAACAAATATATTTATTTATCATATAATACTTGCACCTATATCAAAAAACCAATGCGCGGACGAAGTAAAAGCTAGTAATATTTCAGGACATTAATTTCACACAGCGCCATCTAGCCCCAAACTTAGCATAGCTTATAATAATATGGGAACTAGATTACGGATACTTGAATACATGTTTTCATCGTTTGTGTCATATTACATTGTGTGAAGCACCTAGGAAGGTAGGTTATCGTAATGTACCTAGGAAGTTACATTTTATTACAAAACATCATTTTTTTTCCGCAAATCTTAGTAAAACATCTAAATCCAAGTAAATATCTAATATTAGATCATTCCCAGGGCCGCAGCCTTGCGCGCTGAAAGGAAAACGGTGACAATCCGTATTGTTGTGGCACTTGCCAAACTCATAACAAACTTCAACATTGTTCATGCAATTATTATGGCTGCAGTTACGAAAAGTTAT
This sequence comes from Venusia cambrica, assembly GCA_951394065.1. NCBI lineage: Eukaryota > Metazoa > Arthropoda > Insecta > Lepidoptera > Geometridae > Venusia > Venusia cambrica. The sequence continues at coordinate 12,948,880 of OX596043.1, read as the reverse complement.
GAAAATCTGAAGGCAAAAAATACGCACGCGTCTGACCGACAAACGCCGATTGCTTGCTCGTTACACCTTTAGGAACGGTATTAGACACATAGACCGTAGATTAGATATCGCACGTGGGCGTGAGTTTTATTTAATTTACTGACCCTAAACGTTTGACCACAATCGCACTTGATAGGATGGGATGGTGTAGCACTAGCACGAATGCATATTCCTACAAAAAGCGTCGTAAGCTCCATTGTACTGTAAAACCCTCCTGTATCACCTGTTTCTTGCGGATATAATAGGTTAATAAATTACCTACTTTACAAAGTTGTCTTAGCAGACATCGTGTCGTTTTTAAGGCGAAAGTAAATTATCACTCTCACTTAAAAATCGACACGATTTTCATGACAATCTTGTGCCCAATGTTGTAATTTGCAGGCAAAAATATCTAAGCTCACAGAATTAATAACAAAAACGGGATGAAGAAAGGAATGATAAAAAGGAACGCGATCTTCATCGCGTTCCTTTTTATATTTCCAAAGCTTACAAGCTTTTATATTTCCTAAGCTAGTGAAAAACCTAAGAGATCAAGGTGATTTTCTATGGACACATAACAGAAAACAAGGAAGTAACGAATAACTCGCACTGGTCAATGTTCAGATTGCGTATGCGTAATACACGATACAGGTAGGTTAGGTATATCCTTTTGTTCATAGGTACCGTTTGTCTTATCCTCCAAACAATGTAGGTTGATCATCCGTTCCGCTACCACCGTGGTTAATGAAACTATTGACAGTTTTCGTCATTAGTAAACCAACATGTTTTCCAAGATTAGGTGCAAAGCCTAGTTGAGTAATTTTACGATGAATAACAAGATTTTTCATAGTTTGCGTCTTATGCCCCATTATTTGTTTTATTCATCACCTACTTGACTATTTTCAGCCTAACAATATTATAGACATTGTTTTGGCAACTCAGTGTTTTATAAGCGATTAAATTTGTTTGTTGTTCAAAGGATATCATTGGCTTTGTTATAAGAAATATCTACGAAGTTCTTTAAAAACGAAATGCACCAGATTCGAACAAGTTTTTTTCCCTCACAGTATTTCCTATTACTTATACTGAAAGCAAATTGTACCTGTACCTGTAATATTATTTGCCTGTGTAACTACAAAAGATGGTACGACCTTGTCTTGGCCGCTCGCGATAGCGGGGTCGCCGCGCCGCCACCACCAGAAATCGCCTGTTATTATACAGTTACCACATTATTTCATAACCGCTGAACTTGACTTATTTTGTTATAATCTGCCGTTAGTGTTACCTAGGCCTACTTTCTAGCAGTTGAATAATAATGGGCGATTACGTGCAGTTACATTAATCTGACGACTTTTAGCTACGTATTGATTTACCATCATCATCTGCCGGGCATGGAGCTCCCTCAAGACTGGAGGCTGGAGGATTTGTTAATCTCATCGTTTGATTGCTGTGTTGAAGAATACAATGAACGTGACAGCTATTTATTCTGATGTACTGAGTACCCAGAGCCTGAAAATACTCTGAAAATATAATAGTCTTAGAGACTTGTCGACTCATCATTGTCCTAGTCCTACACAATTTGTGAGGCATTAGTCGTCTTTTTGTGATACACGCTTATGGAAGGTTTTAACCGCCTCTGTCTAGTGGTTCGCCTACCGCTATCAGACCTAGAGGTCCCGGGTTCGATCCCCAGGGGGTACACATTTGAGCATTGTTTGGAGGTGTAACAAATCGTTGATATCATCCCACATTACAAATCATCATCATCATTATCATATCAGCCTATATACGTCCACTGCTGAACATAGGCCTCCCCAATCGATGCCATAAAAAGCGATACTGAGCCTCCTTCATTCATCGACTCCCTGCAACCGCCACAATGTCGTCGGTCCATCGAGTGGGGGGTCATTTTTTATTTTTCCCACACTCCGTTTCGCGTTTGATCTCGGTCGCCATGCAAGAACCTTTATTCCCAGCGGTTATCGGTTCTGCGAGCTATGTCGCCTGCCCACTCCCACTTTAGTTTGCTAATTCTGAGGAATATGCCAGTGACTTTTTTTCTTCTACGTTGTACATCACCAATATATCTAGTAAAGATGCGTTTAGTTCTCAATATCTTTATCGACATGATTATCATTAGACCAAGCAAGGAGGCGGAAGGAAGTTTACTCGAATGGTCGCTGTCGCTAGATAAGGCAGTGTTTTGAGCCACGGTGTTTTGAAACAACAGACCAGGCCCATTCACTGCTTGACGGGCGTAGCTACCTCCATAATCACCTCGCTTGGCAGGCGGATAAGTGCAAAGAAAACATTTTGTTTTTTCCTCATCTTACTTTAGGCACCTACAGTGTTGGTAGGTAAGGACTAATAACTTATTTGTATTAGAAGTTAGAGTACATCCTTGTATGCTTTGCATATAAAAACAGACACGATTCCTATAGTTGACACTGCTGACCGCAATTTATTCAAATTAGTTTAGGAGACGGTAAATGATAAATCAATATTATTTCAGAATATCTGTGCGAATCTTCATCGATACGTTTATCGTGGTTAATTAATGTTATATAACTTGTATTATTGACAAATCTACATCCTATTCAAGAAAGACCTTACTTAAACCTACTAATTTCACATAGATAAACTACCAATCTTCTCTGCTTACTTAGGTATTAGTGGAAGCAGGTATAGCAAAAAAGGTAGGAAGTTTCTCTATTTAATTAAAAATCATTTGTTTCTTATTTACCTATACCTCTTACGGGTAAGAATGTTTTTTTTTTAATTGTACGACGGGTAAGCACTTGGCCTTCATCTCATCTGGTTACAAGTTGATATAAGGCCGAAGGTGGAGGCGCACTTCACCCGGAATCCTCATTTCACAAATTGGCTAACTTACCTTTAAATACCGGAACAAAACAATTTTAGAATTGTTATTATGGCGACAGAATTAGGTAAGATGGTGGTAGCTAGCCAGGCGGACCTAAATAAAGGCCTACCACCAACCAAACCAAGCATATTAGATTGTACTCCCCATTGGGATCGAACTCGGGACCGCTAGATCTGAAATCGTTGGGTTGAACCACTAGACCACAGAGGCGGTTAATTCTAATTGATGAATTTAATGAGTTTTAAAAAACAAATGTTAACTACTCTTAGTCTAGATGAAGGTACTCATCTGTAATGACCTTCCTCAAGCAAATGTGATATTATACTCCCGACATGTCGTAACAGTTTGATAAAACCTAGATCAACTGGGAAACCCCATGTTCCAATAAGTATTTACATTTACCTGGGGTTTTTCCTCAATTTCCTTAACGGGGAATTAACTCTATAGCTAGGTTTGCTATTTAAAAAGTGTGTTTGTTTGGTAACAGATTCATCAGTGGTTTTATGATATGGTACATGGATAAGTACACACACTCGTTCAAAGGGTTTTTTAATTTATTTATGGGTCGGCAACGTGCGATTGGTGCCTATAGTTTTGCAGGCGTCAATAGGCTACTAACTATATTATACTGATATAAAAAATACACTCTTAAAAGTACAGCCATGTGTTACATTTTCAGTTTTCCTTTGTGGTAATTACATACCTGACGATTTTCAGAGAAAAGTTTTTTTTAAGGCTCTAACTTTTATATTACTAATATAAAAAAAAAATCTTAGAAGTGTTGCCATGTGCTACGATTACATAATTCAATTTTCCTTTATGGGAATGACATATGGATTTGGTATACCTAGCGATTTACTGAGCAAAGATTTTTTTAAACTATCAGACATTATACCAGATTCCAGAAATTGGTTTTCCAGATATCTGCGCGGAGTAATTTTTGGCATAGAAACGGCTGAAATGCCACGACGTGTTTATTGTGCGAATTAGAAGCTATATTTGCAAATGACGTTAAAAATCTGAAACAATAGATTATTGGATTGTTTGATGGCTGTCCATCAAAACAAAAGAGTGTCACGTGTGCCCTCATGTGCCCTCACCTCACGTTCTCAGGAAAAAAAACCATAAATGGTGTTTTATGAGGTACCTACCCGTCGCGTCGTCCTGACAAAAAACAAAACGATTGAAATGACATAACAAAATGTTGTACAATAGATGCAATGTTATGGCAGACGTAATGCAATCAATATGTTTCGTAGTACGTAATTGAAGGGAACTCTACAGTTACCACGATGCAAGGTGCGGCAGACTGTATGACTGCCCCAGTACCTAACCTACTCACACCTGCAATTTAGGTACGTGTACGTACAGTTAGCATCAAAAAGGGTTTATGCGACGAAAGTATGCTCAAAGACTTTAACTGCTGTCAATTCACAACACCATCACCAACTACCGGGGCATAGACTTACATGTGTGGATCACTAGTGACTATCAATAGGTATAATCTCCTTTTTTTGGGGATCCGTACCTCAAAAGGAAAAATGGAACCCTTATACTATTAGGCTTATAGGATCACTTTGTTGTTCGTCTGTCTGTCAAAACCCTCTTTCTCAGGAACGCGTGGAGGTATCAAGCTGAAATTCATATCAAATACTCAAGTCTATTGTCCCTTGGAGCTGTGAAAAAATTAAACTTCTAAGCCAACGCAATCAACGATACAGCCGTGTATGTCCCACATTTTCGACACTCGCAAGGGAATCAAAACCTACAAGGTACTTCCTCATTCATAAACTCAGAATCTTTAAATTTGGTACAAAGCAATGTCTTATAGCACGGATAAAAGAGAATTCCGAAAACCTTAAATTTTTTGTTACATCACATATTTTTTTTAATAATAAGAAACGATAGTGACCTTTGTCTTAAATGTATGCTCTAGCTTTCCTCATTGCAATGATTTCATTTAGCAATAAAAATACCATAACTTTTACTTACATACCTACGGATTTGTACGGAACCCCCGGTGCGCGAGTCCGTCTCGCACTTGGCCGGTTTTTTTATTTTTCAACAGATATAACACCAGTTATCCAGGTTCTACGCCAAAATGTCACACCTCACCCGTTAGGTCTTACATACTTTTTGTTTCGTATGTCCGGGAAGCTCTTCGCCTTCATCTCACCTGGTGACAAGTTGTAATAAAGGCCTAAGTTAGAGAAGCGCTTCACCCCGAGCACTCAATAGACTGAGGAACTGGCCATGATAGATTTAAGCTAAATGCCGCATTACAACAATTGTTATTATAGCGACAGACTTAGGTAAGATAGTGGTAGCTAGCCAGGCGGACTGAAACAAGTCTATTCCACCAATAATACCAAGCACGAAGTTTACCTTCCTGGGTCTGATACCGGTGGGTGAACCACTAGACCACAGAGGCGGTGAAGCTATGTGCTATGCTAAGCCCAAAACCGATGTTGATCACATTGTTGCAACTATATTCAATCAGGCAACCGTAGACGAAGCCGCTTTTAGACGTAAAAGGAATAAAAATGCAGTGTTCCTCATTTTATTATACTTTTGTGGTAAAGTCTATTTAGAAAAGAAAGTCGTCGTGGATTAGGGGGGCTCCTGTCTTCCTAAAATACGGTCACTTATTGAACGGAATCTGAGATGAAACTATAACTTTTCACTCCAAAGTAAAATATGATCGACAAATAGTCTGTTGAAGATTGGGTGTGGGTGCGCCTTTGGCTGTATCATAATTAGATTGATGTGGATTCATCTTCATGAAGGCGCTTCCACGTCGTAGAATAAAAAATACAAATTAAATCTTAATTTTCTTAGGAATCTTAGCTAGTATGGTGACAAACATCAGTTAGGTAGGTGAACAAAGATTTGGATATTCCGCAATGACTCCGCGCAAATAATATAGACTAAGCCAAAATTTAATTTTGTCACCCCGCTACGTTCGGTCTTGCATTGGATACCTAGTTGACGTTTACATGGTGAATGTGCCAACCTACCTAAATACCTACGTACCTAGTTGGTTGAAGATAGAGCTGGTATTCGGAGCGCATTAGCGTTTTTTTCTGACAATGAGTATAAGTAAGTAAGCGTGCGTGTTGATTGGTTCGAACCAGTTTTAGTCTCTTGGATTGGAAATCTCATAATCACCGTCCTCTAACATGCCTAGCGTCAATCAGGGACGCTACCGCCGACGGCGAAGCCGATCTCCATTGGCTTAAAATTAGCTTCATGAGAACTAGAAACGATTTTTACTACCGGGTATGTGTCATATCCAAAATGGCGTTTCCCATCTTAAAAGTGTACACATGTTATGAAACCTATCCGTTCAGTACATTTGACGGTAAAAATCGTTTCTAGTTCTCATGAAGCTAATTTTAAGCCAATGGAGATCGGCTTCGCCGTCGGCGGTAGGGCCCCAGGTTTGCTGTACATTTCCTTCGGTAGATAGGCAAATTTGATGTTCCTAACACTAATAAGATACTTAATTCGTCGAAAAACAGGAGTTGGGCCATGACCTACTGACTAAAATAGGTGCCTATGGTCCAGTTAATAGTAAATCGAACAAGATTAACAATCTGACGTAACTACGTCAGATTGTTAATAGTTAAACCCTGAAAAAAAACATATCAACTGTAAATTCATCACCGCTTCGCCCTTCCTTCTCCTTCGCACAAGACTAGACTTTGTTAATTTATTTATGCTGTGCCATGGACAAATTGGCAACCAATTTATTGATGACGCCTATGCCATGCAAAATCGATTCATCCATTATATATGCAAATGGCTCTTCATCGACTATCGTTTTGCCTTTCATCAATTTTAGATTTTGGCAAGCCAAAAGATATACCAAGCGTTGTTGGAAACGAAATTTCATTGTGATGATGGAGGTATTATGCCCAACCAAACTCATCATTGTAAGGGGTCTCTTCTAGTTACCATTTCAGTTTTTCTAGTTGATACCTCCGTTCCAATAACTATTTCCGCTAGGTTTATTTATATTTTCCACTTCCTTCTCCATTTGGTTTTACTTAATTATAAGTATTAATGAGGGAATATTATCTTAACATAACCCAAGAAGACATGATTATTGATCACCTACATGAAGTTTCTGCAAACCGGTCGGAGTTCTGAATAGACAAACTGCATTTGCAATAGGGAAGTGAACCATTCTGTACTGGCACTGGAACGAGTTGAGGCAAAAAGCTACTTCCTCATTCTAAAAGTAGTCGTGTCATGCTACGATTGTTTGAAAAAAAAGTCTGAAAAACTGTGGTTCAATCTGATTGCGTTTCGTTGACTTAGATCTTCCTACCATTGCTTTTTTGTAAACACCTCTTTTTGATTGACCGCCTCTGTGGTCTAGCCTGGACCACAGAGACCACTAGTGGTTCAACCCACCGATTTCAGATCAAAAGATCCCGGGTTCGATCCCCAGGTGGAGCTATAATGTGCTTGGTTTGGTTGGTGGTAGGATTTTGTTTAAGTCGCCATAGCAACAATTCTAAAAATAGTTGTGTTCCGGCATTGAGGTAAGAGAGCCAGTTCCTCAGTTTGTTGAGGATTCCGGGTGAAGTGCGCTTCCACCTTCGGCCTTATCTCAACTTGTAACCAGGTAAAATAAGGGCCAAGCTCTCGCCCGTGGTACAATAAAAAAAATGGAGGTAACATAGCCAGTTCCTCAGTTTGTTGAGGATTCCGGGTGAAGTGTGCCTCCACCTTTAGCCCTTTTTTTTTTTTTTTTTTAACGGGGGGAAATCTGTTTGCAGACACCCTAACGCACCGAGGGATGCGAAAGGGTAGTGTGAGGATGACGGACTCGTCGACTCACTAAAACCACCCCGGTGGCCGGCCTCGATGCGTGTCGAGGGGCTCCGACAACTCTCTATAGAACATTTCGGTGCCCCCCTCGCATATCGCCTGTAAAGCACGTCCCGGGAACGACACCCACAGTCGCCCCCAGCACTCGTGGTGCTACGGCTGCACATGCCACAATGTGTCAGCCGCCCTCCCGGGGTCCGCTACTGACCAGCCGGAGCCCTCGCTCCAACCGCTCACGCAGTCCCGAAAGGCCCCCTGTTCGGCAGGGGGTACCGCCCAAGCCCCCTCATGGGGCAGGCAGTGCGGGGCGGCCGTTGCCAGCGCCCCGCCGCCGCCTCCTCCGAGCGGGATCGGCCCTCTCCCGATCTCGCTCGGCGGCCTCTTTCCGAACCAATACGGTCTCACAGAAAGAGGCCACGGCCTTCCAAGCCGTCTCATCTGCCACCATAGCTTCCACTACGCTTGGCAGAGAGAGGTTCTGCCCGATCCTGTTGACCAGGATTCCGCGCTCCACGCTCCACGCTGAGCACTGCTCAAGCGTGTGCTGCGCGGAGTCCCGGTCACACCCACAATGGTGGCATTGTGGTGTCGGTTCGCGTCCAATCCTACTCAGGTACTCCCCGAAGCAGCCATGTCCGGTAAGCACCTGAGTAAGGCGATAGGTGACGTGCCCATGCCTCCTTCCCAGCCAGGCTTCGAAGTTAGGCGCAATGGCGCCGACGACGCGTTGGCGCGAGCTTCGCGGTTCATCAAACCGCTCGTGCCACTCCACGAGCGCACGTCGGCGCTCCTGCACACGCACTTCAGCGGGCGCGGTTCCACTCCCATCATCACTGCGGAGACGAAAATACACACGTGCATCCATCTCCGCTAAGATGTCAAGGGGCGGAAACCGCGCCAAGATCGTTGCCGCCTCAAAAGATATCGTACGATACCCTCGTGCGATGCGAATGGCCATAGTACGCTGTAGACTATTAAACAGTAGTCTATAGCGCCTAACACCCGTCAGTCTCCCAGACCAAACGGGCGCTCCGTAGAGTGCCATCGATCGCACGACTCCCCCGTAGAGACGGCGAACTCCCTCCCTAGGTCCCCCGAGATTTGGTAGCAGTCTATGCAGAGCACCCACTACCTTCTGAATCCGGGGGACGGTGCGGCTGAAGTGCTCCCCGAAGTCCCAGCGACTGTCCAAGGTAAGGCCCAGGTACTTGAGGTACCGCCCCACCTGGACGTCGACGTCACCGACACGAACCGACAAGCTAGGTGGTTCCCTTCCCCTCGGGAATTTATGGAACCACAGTGCCTCAGTCTTGAGAGGCGCTGTCCGCAGACCCAGCTCGTGGATCTTAACCACGACACAAGCCACCCCAAGCTCGGCGAGCCCCTTGGTCCCCTCGAAGTTGTCTCCGCCGGCTAACACTAAAGTGTCATCCGCATAGCAGACGACGTGTAGGCCGACGGGGAGATCGACACGCAGGACCGCGTCGTACGCAAGGTTCCACAAGAGCGGGCCCAAAACGGACCCCTGCGGAACCCCACAGCACACCTCCCTCTGGTGTAATGTACCATCCCTGCCCACATACTGGACACATCTGTCGCGCAGGTAGGCTCCAACAATCCGCTGCAGGTAGGGGGGGACCCCGTGAAAAACGAGAGCCTCCCTTATCGTCCTCCATGGCAAGGAGTTGAACGCGTTGACGATGTCCAAAGACACCGCCAACATCCTCCCGCCTCGGGACACTACCTGGTCCGACAGTAGACGGACTCTAAGAATCGCGTCCACCGTCGAACGGGCCCGCCGGAAACCAAACTGGTCATCCGACAGGTCGGGGCCTACCTGCCCGAGATGCGCGCACAGACGACCGGCAATTATTCTTTCGAACAATTTGCCGGCCTCGTCCAGCAAGCAAATGGGACGATACGCAGAGGGAGATTCCGCGGACCTTCCATCCTTCTTCAAGAGGACCAATTTCGCCTCCTTCCACTCCATGGGGAACACGCCATTACGGAGACAGCCGTCAAACAGCCGCCTCAGACGGTCCCCCAACCCGGCGGATAAAGCCAGCACCCAAGCCCGACCCGGAATCCCATCCGGGCCTGGCGCCGTGTTACGAGCCCTAAGGCGCTTCACGGCTCGGTCCAACTCCTGTACGGTCACCCCCAGTTCATCGTCCCAGGTAATCGGGCTCGATGGTAACACGGGGGGTGAAGAGGAACTGTCCTGGACCCTAGGGAAGAGCGTGTCGACCACGCCTCCCACAAGCGTAGGATCCAGGGTTTCCGTCAACGGAGGGGCCCACGGTTTGAGCTTGCCCAGTACCATCTTGTACGGGCGCCCCCATGGGTCCCTGTTCATTCCCTCCAGGAGTTCACTCCAGGACCGAGCCTTAGCGTCGGCAATGGCGTGTTGAAGCGCCATTGTAGCGCCTCGGTATACCTCGTAGGCTCTATCCACCTCAGCGGCAGGGGCTCGCCGTCTTCTCCGGGTATTGGTGTACAGGCGTCGGGACCGCAGGCACGTCTCACGTAACCATGCTATTTCCTCCGACCACCAGTACACTGACCTGCGCTTGGTTGGCCTGGCTCTGGGCATCGATAAGTCGCAAATCGACGTCATCGTTGTGCGGAACCAGGCCGCCTCTCTAACAGGATCGGGCAGATCCTCTCCGGCTAGGCCTTCCGACCAGGCCGCGACGATGGCGGCGGCCTCGAGCAGATCTCTGTCGAGCCGCTTGAGGGCCCATCGTCGCGGCGGGCTGCCATCGCGGCGGGACGCACGTCCGGAGGTGCGAAGGGCTACATCGAAAACGATGTAGCGATGGTCAGATAGTGTGACCATTTCCTCCGCAACTCTCCATCCCGACACCAAGTGTGTGGCAGAAGGAGTCGCCCATGAAAGATCCACGATCGACTCCCCCTGCCACCGAACACATGTGCTTACAGACCCCTGATTAAGTAATCGGAGGTCCATACCCGCCGCCCAATCTACGATCGTCTCTCCCCTGCGGTCGTCTTGGGGACTCCCCCACTCACGTGAGTGTGCGTTGAAGTCACCCAAGACGAGCACGGGACGCGGGAGGCACCTGCGAATGCAGTTTCCCACCGCGTCCAGGTACGCCTCGTATTCAACGAGGGTACAGTTAGGAGAGATGTAGCAGCCCACAACGGCTAGATGACCCCACTCTGTGGCCACGAAACCCTGACCCTTTTCAATAAGGGCACAGTGGGGATCACCATGACCGCGACCCCAGTAGATAGCGACGGAGTCCAGGTCGTCCCCGAACCAAGCCATATGGTCCGGGACACGGTAGGGCTCCGCGACTACGGCAAGTGCAATCGACCACTGCGCGAGGTTTTGCAGGAACAGATCCTGCGCACCTCGACAGTGGTTCAGATTGCACTGGAGGATTCGAATGGTGTGATCCATTACGAATCCTCCATGCCTTCCTGAGGCGGCGGGTTTTGACCCGACTGAGCGGCCCCCTTTGTTGGGGCAGCTTTGCCTTCCGGTGCTGGGGCTGAGCGAGGAGACTTCCTCGTTCCCTTAGGAGGGGTGCAATTCTTGCTCCCCATCCTGTGGTCAGCCTTACAGCCCTTGTCCGAGCACAGTGGACACTTGCGCGGATTCGTGCATTGGCTCGCCCGATGGTCGGGCTCGCCGCACGCGTAGCACAAGTGGCTGCGATCCACTGTACTCGGACACTTACTGCGTACGTGCCCGTACTCCAAGCACCGGAAGCACTGGAGAGGCCTCGAGGTCAAATAATCGACCCGAGACGAGACCCACCCTACAACGACGTGCTTTGCCACTGCTAGCTTCCGCACGGAAGCTAGTGGACAACGGACCCATACCGTGCCCTGGGCATCGGATGAGCGACGTATGTCGCCCACCCGCACGTCGAGGACCGAGCAGCCTCCGGCCTCGGCAACGGCAGTCTGCACCTCTTGAGGTGTGATGCTGTCGTCGAGGTCTTTCAGCCGCAACTCCCCCGTTTTCATTGGGCGCGCAACACGCACACCCAAATCCGCGAGGGCCACGCGCATGCGTTCGGCCAGGAGGTCTGCTTTGGAGGTGCAGTCGGGTCCTGACACCTCCAAAATAAGTCCTCCAGTGATGGCCTTCCTGGAACGAACGTTGTCGATCCCAAGTTCAGCCAGTTTTATGCGAGCCTTAGCGGTCGCCATGACTGCAGCGAGGGTGACTTCGGAACCCTCCGGTACTGTCACCGTAATCGCCGCAGAAGTTGGTAGCCGCGTTGGCTTCGCCTTTCCAGCCTTCTTCCTAGCCTTCTCGCCGGCCTTTAGGCCAGCCTTTGAGCTGGTCTTTTGGTCAGCCTTGGGGCTGGCCTTTGGGCCAGTTTTAGGACCAGGTTTGGAGCCTACTCTCGGGCCAGGCTGCGCTGGCTCTGGAACTGGCGCTGGGACCTTCTTTTTGGCCGCCCTTTTCCTCCCTGTTACTATCGCCCACGAAGATTCAGCCCCCTGTGGCGCTGGCGTCTCCGTAGTCTGCGACTGTACAGGTGGCAGGGGAGTTGGTGGCGCGGGTCGGGCGTTCACCTTCCCTTTGCCAGTCGGCCCTTTTTGCGCTGCCGGAGCAGCGGCACCCCGCTGGACCGAAGATGGTATGGCACCCATAGCCACCGCCAACTTCTTGTCCATTAGAGCGCCGATACGCTCCATGAACCGGCCTTCCCAGTCTCCCCCGGTGGCTGGTGGTGACACCACCGCCGGTTTAGCCGCGCTGTCACCAACGACGGCTTGGGAGCTGACCAACTCCTCCACCTTGGCGGATAAGGCAGCCATCTGCGTGCGCAACTCGGCGTTCTCGTCCTCGAGCCGCTTCACATTAGCGTCCACCGCAACGCGAAGCAGGAGCTCTGACGAGATCGCTGCCGCCCTCCTTACGGAAGTCCGCAGACCCTTGATAAAATTGCCCTTCAAGTTCTTAGACTTGTCGGCAATCTTTTCAATGGTCTGCAGCTCAACCGTCATGCGGGCCTCAAGCTCTTGAGAGCGAAGCACCTGCATCTCTTTAGCCAGGTCCTCGGGCTTAGGCAGACCTGCCTTTGCCCTCTTATTCTCCGGCGCGACTTTGGGGTCGAAGACCTCGTCCTCGTCACCCTCCCCGCTATCTTTGACGAACATGGGGCGCTTAGACCCATTTGGGTCCAGCGCGCCATCCCCACCATCCGTCTCGGGCTTTCGCCCCCTCTTCCGCAGAACGCGGGAAACGTCCGATGCTGTCGACGCAAGGGAAGAGAAGGACGCAATAGAGCAGTCCGACTCCTCTCCCACATCACTCGCCATACAGCACCCTGGCGTCGCCGGTCTCGCGAACTTCTTTTTCGCCGAGACCACTACCTCCTTCTGACGAGAGCTCCCGGAGCCCTCGAAGCGATTGTTGCCCCCCCCAGAATACGAGGGGCTGGATGCCGTAGCACCGCGGGATTCTCCGGCGTCGGAGACGCCGGTACCCGCCTGGGGTCGTTTTTCACAATTCGCTTCTTTCATGGTTTTTTTTTTGCTTTTTTGAGGGGTGAGCTCCCCTTTGGTGCCCTTGCTACCGGGTTCCCCCCGGTCATGCATCCCATGTGCAGGCACCGAACAACGGGATTCGGAGACGCATTATGCCCGACAGGGTGGCCGAATTGACCCTCCCTGCCGCGCCGCCAGCCTTGAAGGCCGGCCATCCCACGACCCGAAGGTCCGCTGAGTCCCTCACTGGGACTCCCCGCCCCGCGGAAGACCGCCTGTCCATCCACTGTGCCCTATGATAACTTCATAGGGACACGCGGAGGACACCCTCGCGTCGGATTATTCGCTGCCGTCGATCACTTCCCACAAGTGGGAAGTGATCGACGGCACCCAGGGTACACCACGAGGAGGTTATCCGACCCAGTACCCCCCACCTTTAGCCCTATCTTAACTTGTAACCAGGAGAGATGAGACAACTCGACTTCTAAAATTTATACGAGCATGTGTCCTTTATTTATAATAGGCATATTTTATAACGCTGATACAACTGTATATATTTGTGTTTGCAAAAAAATACCGTTATGTATCAGCGTTATAAAATATGAACCTGTTTATAATTGTGAAGAATAAAATAATAAAGTTTCGGCAGTCACTAATATTTCTTATAACCTAAATACCTACCCTAATAACTTGCGCTGGCGCAACATAATGCCTTGTATATATACATACCGACCGAGCTGGGTCAATAAACTACGAAGTTCATAGATCCGCAACAATACAATATTGCAGCCTTTATCTGCAAAACACTGAACATAGATAGATACATAAAGCATTACTGAGTGCCTACCTATATTTTTGAAGTGTCTATACAAACTCGTTGCATGGCTGACTGTTTATAAATCAAAGCACGTACTGAGGGTCTTAAACTGATTTCCCTGCGGAAAAAGTTTTGTTCGGTTGAGAACAATGTTCCGCCAGAGAGAGATATTTCGTTTCCAAGGTCGTACCAAGCTAGTCAGTCCATCTGGTAGGACTACGCTCTCTGGGTATTCCAAGATATTCCTGTAATATTTTAAACCGTGTTGGATATAACTGATGTCTTGGAAAAAGGATTTGAATAAATGCACCCAGGTGCTTAAAGTGCTTAAAGCCTTACCCTCCCCCCTCAAACTCAAGAACATCCGTCTGAAACTGCCATTGCTTTTTTTAATATAGCAGTATAGAAAAGCTACGCGGATAGACTCTCAAATTTTAAACATGGGTAAGTTTGTTTTTTAGTTTTCCTCAAAATCCCCACTCATTTGTATGATATAATTTTATTTTATACTAGCTTATTAGGCCCGCGACTTCGTCCGCGTAATGGTTTTTTTTTTTTATTTCAAATTGTATATATGACCCCCTACCCTTTATATATATAGTCATCATCGCAAGACCCTGGTTTACATGGTTCGTAGAAGAGTATCACACATACAATCGTTTTAAATTCGCAACGCTCTCAATATGTATTACTGTTATTCAGTGAAAAATGCCTTTTTATTGATTCCACTCCATCATCAGACCTTGGTAGTTTTGACATCCATCAATTGCATAAAGGGCACTCAAAATACACCAGTTTATTATAGAAACCACGTGTACATCGCGTTTTTTCTGTTCAATAACAATGTTTTTTGATTTTTTTCTAATAAAAGGACTTATAAGCTTACTTAAGCCCTTCAATTATTAAAAAATCAAAAAACTATGAATCACGTTCTTATCTATTTTGTATGAGGAATCTATAATGATAATTTTGACCTTTTATCATGCACGGTTTCAGAGTTAGGGCATACTTTTAATGTAAACTTTCAACCCTTTTTGAACCCCTTAGGGTACGAATTTTCAAAATACCCTTTTTAGCACTCATTTGCATCAAGACAAACATACCCTCCAAATTTCATGTCTCTACGATTAGCCGTTTAGGCTGTGCGTTATTAACTTTTGCTCGCGTCTTCGCTCGCGTTAAGAAGTATTAATATTAATTAGGTATAGTTTTTGCGGCTTTACTTTTGTTTAGTGTGTGTAAAAAATTAGGGCCTACAAAACTTAAAACGACAGTACACTCTTCAACTTCTCCATTAACGTTCAGATTTTCTTTAACCATTGAAAAAAGTCTAACCGACAAAACCTATACTTAAACCAAACGAAAACAAAACAAATGCCAAATACAAAGAGTCTACTCGTATAACCAAAACTACTAAACCGAAACAAAACAAATGCAAAATCTCAAAATCCTTTCTTAGGGGATGCCTACGTCATAGTAGCTTTATGCATGCAAAGTCTCAGCCCGATCGGTTTAAAATTGACAAAGATTCATACAAACTTTCATCCCCTATTTTATCCCCTTGGGGGTAGAATTAATCAAAATCATTTCTTAGCGGATGCCCACGTCATAACATCTACCTGCATGTCAAATTTCAACCCGACCCGTCCAGTGGTTTGGGCTGTGCGTTGATAGATCACTATATCAGTCAGTCATAGTCACCTTTGAGTTATATATATTTAGATAGATAAGAAAAGATTTAAAATGTTCTGCAAATTATTATTAAAGTTGATTAAAAAAACCCATAGGTAACATAACATCACATCACACTAGAAAATCGGTAGTCTTGAATTATTTATAAGCTTTAAAACCCGTCTTGGTTTTATTAAAGTAAAACCGTTTTCCCCCCGAAGGGAAGAAAACGAATATTTAGGTTTAAGCCGGAGCTTGACCCACTTGTGAGATTACCCCTTTGAATTTTACGCGGTTGCAGTGCGATTCTACCCTCAAATTCCTAAAAGTTATCACGTGACGTTGCGGGTAGCCGTCGCGTCGCCGCTCTATCGCTGGCTAGTCGGATGTTCCTCAGTACTCTCACAAGCCGGCAAGAAATGCAAATTTAGTGGGTCAAGCTCCGGCTTAAACCTAAATATTCGTTTTCTTCCCTTCGGGGGGAAAACGGTTTTATTTAGGTGTTAGAGCCTTCGCTTGACCCACTTGTGAGATGTGTTTATATTCTGCCGGCGATTGCAAGGCGTACTGTGATAAGGTTTTAGAACGAGGTGTAAAATGGAAACATTTACCTCAAAAATAATCAAGTTTATTAAGTACTTCAGTAGTTACTTAATTATTTTAATTAAACGCAAAGTCTCTTATTATGTAGAGAGCATAAATAACGGTATATATGTTGTCAATTTACAACGGTGTAAATGATTCGCTTATACTGAGCTGGTTATGCTGAGTAGTTTTCTGGGGAATCAACTTAAAATAATGTTTTAGGAAAGTATCTTTACTTCTCCAATTCCCCCGACGGAGAACCTCATCCAGATTTAGGTTTCTGTTGGTCCAATTATCGGTGTTTACTGCTGCTCTAAAACTGCCAGGGGTAGCCTCTATTTTTGCTGATTTTAAGAGATTGCGGATCCAGCCAGCAATAACAGTTCTTGAGGCTGCCTTTACTTGGCTCCTGGTAGTAATGAACAGCTTAGATGTTCTATTGGCTCGACGCTTTTTACCAATCAATATTAATCTATTAATCCAAAACACCATGTCTAATTTTTGTATGCTATTATGTTCGAGTTTCCATCCTGATTGCCTAAAACTAGCTGAATCAGTTTTCGAACCGAATTGAGGCCAAAGTATTATGTAATCATCATGTACCTCAAGATGATCGGGACCCGTATCAAGCAGCGTTAAGTCGTGTATTCTTCGCCCTGAGGCTAGGAGAAGTAGTGCGGACACATGACGGGATATTTGAAATAAGCTGCTATGATCAATCTCATAGCTATTCAAGTGATCTATCAACTGACCAACTTTCCAAGTTAGAGGTTTTGTAGGCGGTGGATTACTTGCAAAAACCGCTTTTAAGGTCCGCTTAACCAATGGGTGACTGCTAAGCTTTTCACTACTTTCAGGGTTAGCAAATGTTGTGACTACCGATTTATGTAAGGCAATAGATCTAGCCGCTAGTTTGACTTCCTTATGGAGGTAACAAATAAATTTAGCGAGTTCTTCGGGTTTTGGGTCGTCCACCTGGATGTTATTAAATTTTGCCCAAGATTTCCATCTAAACCAGGCTGGACCGTATGTTTTCAAGGTTGATTTGCGCCATGATGCCTCTAGAAGGTTACGATTTTCATCCGGCCATGTTGCTATATACCGGGTCCAGCCCGTATCCTCCAAACCTGCAAACACATTTCTTTTATCGCTGGAGGCGGTTTCCCGGTTCTGAGGTCGGTCAAATTGCTGTGTAAGTTGGGGATCGTGAATGGAGAACCTACGGTTCTCTGTCTCAACTCTGCCTTCCAGAATGTTCTCTCCCATTTCGGGGCTACAAGGAGGTAAGTTCCTGAGCAATGCGTAAGGTGTCTCAGGACTCGTGGTATAAGTGCTGGCGGAGGGAACACCCAACCGAGTTTGAAGTGCCACTGGCGACTGAATGCGTTGATAAAAAGGCACTTTAGGTCCCTGGCATCCTCGCTTACGTATCTGTTGAGGATGGCTGACCGAGCACTTGCAAACAGATCCACATCCGGTATTCCCATCTTCCTGAAGATCACTTGAAGTATTTCCTGACTCAACGTCCACTCCGGGAGCTCCATCGATCGTGACAAGCTGTCTGCAGCGCCGTTGTACCGCCCTGGGAGATATCGAGCAATGAGGTTTATTTGATGTTGACTGGCCAGCTCTAAGATTGTTCGAGTCACACGGAGGAGGCGAAGGGACTTGGTGCCTCCTTGCTTCGTAATGTAGGCTACAACAGATCTGTTGTCCGATTGGATCATTACTGTTTGGCCAGATAGTTGAGGTCCTTTTCTTATGATAACTTCTAGGACCGCCCATAGCTCCTTCTGATTGCTGTGCCAGTTTTGCTGCGTTCTGTTCCAATAACCGCTCAGCTTTTCGCTTCCAACTGTTGCTCCCCACCCTGCCTCCGCCGCATCGGTTGTGATAAACACTGACGCTTCTAGATGATGTATCGGGGAGGAACGAGTTAAGTTTTGTAACCACCATTTTAGCTCTTCTAGAACGTTGGCTGGTAACGGGAATTTCTTGTGTTTTTGGTTCAACGGTAGCTTGTTTGCTGCTATTTGGATTTGGCGACTGTGTAGCCTTCCCAGTGGAACAACAAATGAGGCAAAGTTTATGTTGCCGAGCAGAACTTTTGCTAGCTGCCATGTCCACCACTGATTGTGTAGGATATTCTCTATTAGTGCGGCAAATTTCGCCACTTTGTCCTGAGGCAAGCGTTTGATGTTTTGTTCGGTGTTCCAGAGGAGGCCCAAGTGTTCGACTGCTCGTGATGGCAAGGGGGAGGTTTTTCGATAGTTTATGCACCAGCCCATTTGCAATAGGTGTCTTTGAACAAATTGATTTTGCTGAGAAAGAATGTTTGGGTTTGGGTGTAGTAAGAGGAAGTCGTCGAGATAGACTACGACTCGTATTCCCTTTTCCCTGAAACAATTCGCAATCCAATTTGTGATTTTAGCAAATATATAGGGGGCCGTCGCCAAGCCGAAAGGTAGGCATGTCATTTCATATATTGTACTATCAAAATTGAAAGCCAAAAATCGGCGATGAGGTTTGCTGATAGGAATATGGAAGTAGGCCTGTGATAAGTCTATTTTGACCATGTAATCATAACTATTCATACAAAGAGGAATTCGATTGTGATTTATTAGTCGAAATTTTGGCGGCTGAAGATACTCGTTGAGTAACTTAAGGTTAAAAATTGGTCTATTTGATCCATCTGATTTTTTCCTAAGAAACATTGGGGAAAGGAAGCCAGATTCGCTTGGGCATTTAACTATGGCCTTGCAATCCAACATTTTATGCATTTCCGTAGACATATCAAAAGAAAATTTTATTAATAGCCGATCATTATTATCTTTGTTGAACATTCTCAAAGGAGGTGAGCGCGCAAAGGGTATTCTATACCCGGATAGTACTGAGATTATAGATTTAGGGGCACCAAGATGCATCCAAGCTTGAATATGATTGCTTACCTGCCCCGCTTGAAAGTTACTATTTTCTTTAGCCTTTGTGTTTACCCTCATATCTAGGCTTTTTGTTTGTATATGATCCGGATGCGGATCCTGCTTGGGGTTTTTTCTTATTTTGGGTCGGGGCCCGGTAATTAAATCTTCTTTCATAGGATCGTTTGAAGCCCTGGTTCTTTTCTTGATTAGCAGCTGCTTGTGGCTTAGCCTTAGTTTTGTTAGTGGCTGTGTGTTGTCTTCTGGCAGGAAAAAATTTAAAGACTCCTCCTTGTTCCTTAATAAGGTCTCCTAGTTGTGGCTCTGCGAATAAGTGAGTATTCGATGGCGGGATTGCATGTAGGAGTTCATTAAGGGTTTTGTTTAAAGGTTTATAAGTCGATCTCCGTTGATTTATTACTTCTGCCCTTCTACCACAAGCATATTGCAGCAGAGAATCGGATGTTCGGCGGAACGCACAATCAGTGATAAGAAAACTCTTGTTTAGGTGTGACTTCATTTCTAGAGGCGCAGCATTGTATATGGTTTGAAAGTGATTTCTCTGTTGCAAGATCCCATGGATGATGGCACCTAAACAGGTGTCCATTTTTTCTAGGAGTGTTACTGTTTGCCAGTTAGGAGTAACTGTTGCTAGAACGCTGTTAACTTTCAGGCTTGTAAAAACTGGGGTAGCCTGGAATTGTTTTTGTACATCAGCATAACGGATGTTTTGCCAGGTCGATTCTCCGAGCCTTGAACAGTGAGCACCCTGTTTTACAAGAGTTTCCTCTGCAATTCCTATTTTGCTTTCGGATTCTTTCGTTTCAGGGGCGAAATCAAAGAAGTGTTCTTCTTGTTCAGTTGGTTTTGCTTCCTGTGCCTCGGTGGGCTCAAGGTCGATAATCTCCGGGGCAATCCAATCATCATTTTCATCTTCTGATTGACTATCAGAGTTTACGTTATTCGTCGCCCCTTGTTGTGATAAGTCAGCTTGTTTGCCAGATTGCATAGCTACAAGCTGCTCCAGTAGTTTATTTTGATGCTCCATGAAGGATTCGAGACTCCTGGTAGTAACGGTTTGGAGCGGTTCTGGCCTGTGAGGCCTTGTCCTTCCATCGTTAGGCGTGCTTTGTGTGGAAGCAACTGATGGCGATGCTATTCCCAATGAAGCTGCAGCTTGCTTTTTGATTGCTAGGGAGGCTTCTGAGCGTGAGAGCAGTTGACTTTTAATAGTCGTTAGATTCTGCATATATCCGCTGTACGCATCAGTGGGATGTACCTTTTTCATTGTGGCAAACGGTGAGTAGATGAGTGCCCTGCCTAGAGGCCAATTGAGGAGTATCCTCTTTAGTGCTTTATACTTGCGTTCACTCAGAGAGCCTGTACAGCCATATGCGTTGGCTAGATGGATCGTAGGTATTGCGAATCGTAGACGGTTCTCATCATCAGAGGATATTTTGTCCTCGAACAGGTCTTCATATGTAACGGTATTGATCTCCCAGGACCTCCAGTCATGAGGATAACATTTGTCTATAACGTGTATAATATTTTGATAGAAATCTTCTTGGTCGGGGGGTGGATCCCATTTGGCAATGTCGCCAAAAGTTGTGCGGTCCGTCAGGTCCATGATCTGAAAGGTACCGAAAGGTTGAGGTTACCTTTAGAGTTAGACTGATTGTGCCGAATGACGGCTGCATAGCCTACATGATGGCTGCAAAAACTTCTAATAGTTTCCGATACATAAAGTAATTGTGTCAGCTGTACAGCCGACATGGCGGTAGTCAGCCGACGTTAGTCGTCGTCGTGACGTGTGAAGCGTGTTGTCATTTGTCGACTGTACAGCCGACATTGCGGTAGTCAGTCGACGTTAGCCGTCGTGACGTCTGACGATAAAATATCATCAAGATTGAGCGCGTAAATACGTAAGTGTATTTACAGAGACGGGCGCTTTGATCAGGATTGATCTGCAAAGAATTATTTCTTCTTATTGCTTGATTGCGAGTCTACCGTCCGAAGAGCGGGCATTCGCGAAAAGCACTAATCCAGTACAAACACAAACTCCCGACGGAGAATGATATGTGTTGTACTTCACCTTATTTTAACACTTTAAAATACAAATATACTTACATTTTTATATTCACGCCGGTCTATATAAAATATATTTAAATGTAGAACTATTAATTCACACTGCACATGCACCGTCAAAATTCAAAGACGTACTGAGGAACATCCGACTAGCCAGCGATAGAGCGGCGACGCGACGGCTACCCGCAACGTCACGTGATAACTTTTAGGAATTTGAGGGTAGAATCGCACTGCAACCGCGTAAAATTCAAAGGGGTAATCTCACAAGTGGGTCAAGCGAAGGCTCTAACACCTAAATTCTAGTGTTTGCCTTTTAACATATACCTAACTATGTAGGTACCTAGTATTCAAAATAGAAAAGAATATGTATAATATCATAATCATAGTAGTTTTGTGAATGAAAATAGTTTGAAGTGAATTCTAATCGAGTTATTCAACACAAATACTTCGATAATTCGATTGTTATTCAGCTTTGGCACATCAATGTCATCAATGGCTTCTATTCACTGATGTCGTACAATACAAGGCTTATACCTTAGAGACAGACCACTAAGCCTATACTACCATAATAAATAAATAAATGAATAAATAAATATTACAGGACATTAATTTTTACACAGCGCCATCTAGCCCCAAACTAAGCTTAGCTTGTAATATGGGAACTAGATTACGGATAAAATACTTAAATACTTTTTGTAAATACATACGTACTATATGATACAACACCCAAACACAGAACAAACATCTATATTCATCACACAAATGTTTGTCCTGGGTGGGAATCGAACCCACAGCCTACAGCGCCGAAGGCAGAGTTACTACCAACTGAGCTATGAGTCTTGTAATACTAAGGCGGTTATATTGTATACCCTCACAGTTTTATAATGTGTATATTCAGCAACCCAGCTCGCTAGCCCCTGATCGAAATCTCCACAGACTTGGCAAAACAACGGCGCAACAGGCAAACCCACGCTAGGCAAGAAAAAATCTTTTTCCGTGAAATGGATGCTGATGATGATATTAACAAGATCAAACTGTACCCTGTACTTATGTAGTGTAATCCAACACAATGGATAGAAATATTTACATGCCATTAATACCTAATAGCGCATTAAATTGCTAATTAACATTCTTTCTCCGTTCTAATGATGCGTTGAAAGTGCATTAGCATTGTTTATCTTCGCTAAGTAGTTCTTATCTGCAGGTTAAGGTCAAGCTGCTACTGATGTTCTAAGTGCGTACGGATAAGGATTTCTCTGTTCATGTTCTGCAAATATAATACCAACCTCTGACACCCACGAGTGTGTGTATATATAAGGTGAGTACAGCTTGGGTTTCCGTTAAAATAAGCGGCAGCCTTTATCTTCAACCCGCCTATCAATCGTGCGAATAACCGTGAAACATAAACTGAGCGAATTGAGTTTTTTCTTTGATTCCTACCTAGTTGCAGTAAGAAACTTAGAACCGAGTCTTAGAAACTTGAAATTATAGAAATGTAAACTTTAATACACAATGTAAATGCAGATACAATGTACAAAAAGGTATGGATTTTGGAGAATTCCTACAAAAGTCTGTTCCAATTTTTTATAATTAACTAGTTTAACTCATTTTAATAAGTGATACGATTTGTACACTCACGAAACCAAAAATTATCAGTTAGGTACTCAATTATATAAAAAAATAAAATACTTGCAAATCATACCACAATTGGCGTAAAAATCGGTGGACATAGGAAATGGCACGTCCGATTTAAATTAAATTGTACAGACAGGGATAATCTGTGTATCTGGTGCTTTGTTTTTTTATACATTAATATCAAAAATATATATTATAGTGTCTACCTCTAACTAAATCACGTTACACATCACATTTTCATAGACCACCGTTGATGTTAGTTTGCCACAAATTAACCTAGTACAACGCCAGGTAATTTTCCTCCAGGCTGCTAAGCGAGAGTGGTCTCGTTCATATCGCAGTGGAAGTTTTCGCATGGCCCACTTCTAGCTGTATGTTATCTCCATGTATGTCAGCAGTGCCATAGACTTGTTATTTGCCTTTGAGCGTCGTATTTGTAACTAATAAATTGTCTAGATATCTATACTTATAAAATGATTTCAGTCTGATTAAACACCAAAACATTCACAAATCCTTACATAGATCCCTAAGAATCAGTTTCTCTATATTTTTTTAACAATTCAAAGTAAGTTTTTTTATTTACGATGGGTCAGGCTTGCCTGAGCAAGGACGATTTCTATAAATGACTTTTTACTCTTGAGTCATAAGTGATAAAACGGACGCTGCTGTCAGTCAGTCCACGCCAGTCTTTGCCACTATGATACGTACACGTACATAGGTACTAGATATATTACAGGACAGAATAAATTTTAAAGGACATTAATTTCACACAGCGCCATCTAGATTGCGTTAAATTGTCCCAAACTAATCAAAGTATTTATATTCTTAGCCAAAATTCAGTTATACGTCAAAACGGTCTTGGAAAAGGAAACCTACTATATAATTTGAAGGTAGGTTACAGAAATATTTTTAGCGTCTCGGTAGATTGAATGAAGGTCTTTTTCAAATTAGGTCATAAATATACTATTTCGTGATAAGAAGAACAAATGAATTGACTGACCTTGAGAAGGTGGTTTCTTAGGTTTCAGCAGCAACGGCGTTAATTCCGACCCCCGTCGTTTGCCAAGGGAAACCGAATCGAATGCGCTACTGTTTAGCAACGCTTTTTCAAGAAGCGTCTTTACCATTATAGCAACACTTCATTCACTCAAATATATATGTAGGTAAGTACTTAGGTACATATAAAAAAACACTTCACCAAGAAAGAGCTGACGCAGAGAACCGTTTGTAATGAGGTCCGGGATCTGTCTGTGGTCAATTTAGTCATTGATCAATTCCTAAACCGATAAGGGTAGATTATACAGGAGTAGTAAGTAGGTAATTCTCAAGATACCGACGATGGTCATTGAACTGACGATTGTACCTACTGTAGGTACGCAAGATTTTTTTTTTGAAGTGAAAACTTCTTTAGACGCGTTGAGCACTTTGTTATTTAGAAAATTTTTAAGAACTGCACTCAGATTTTGGAAAAAATGTACTGACTGTACATTGCATACATGCAAGATCATGGTCATTTTATACAAATACTTTTTTTGTTGCCAATTGATCCTGTTTCTTAAAAGGATCAAAAGTCTCTACTGGACCGACTTAGGTTTGAGTTTCAACTGGTTACCAGCGCTTCCCCGTCGTACTATAAAAAAAAGCGGCTTATTTTGAGTAGGTAGCATCAATTTTTTTTTTAATATTAACTATTAAATGTACAGACACAGCTTTTCTACGATTTTATTATAAGTATAGATAGATAGATATATATAATACAATATTGGGATGACTTTGGAAGAATATTGAATAAATAGGTAGATATTTAGACTGTATAGACAACAGACATAACTTGTTTTGAGAAAAATATTCTGTGGAATTTCTGATGATATAGCCATAGCCGAACCTAATTGTTTTCATATTGCTAAAACGTTGAATTTGGTGGACAGCCGTAAGCATTAATTTTATAAATAGACACGCAACAGAATAGTGCGTCATTCTTCTAAATTAGTTTGCCCAATTGCTAAGCAGTTCTTCAACAAAGATATGAGATATAGCATATCTTATATCTTTGTTGTTTACAACAATCGATAATGAGATAAACAAGTTTTTAGGGTTCCGTACCTCCGATGACAAAACGGAACCCTAATAAGATCACTCGCGTGTCTGTCTGTGTGTCACACTATATTTTCTCCAAAACTACCTGACGGAAAATCTTGATAGGTACATACATGTTACCGCGGTAATCTGTATAATCCGGTATTATATACATGCCTAGGCAATGTACAGAATAGGTACCTACCTACTTAAAACATTTAGGTAGGTAACTAATTGTATAAAATATTATTTTTAATTTTATACTTTGTTCGGTATTCTATACAATAATACCGAATGCGCATCCGGTAATGTGTAAAAGAAGAGATAAAAGTAAGATTGTAGGTATGCATTTCAAAATGTCCCAATAGTTCCTGGTGTAAGAATATTTTCTTTTCCAGTTACTTAGTCAATTTTGAGTGAACAGTATACCTACTTCTTATTTTTACAGAATTGTACTGTTTCCTATATTTTCAATATTGATTACCTTATAGCTTTTTAGCAAATTAGATTATGTTACATAGGCCAGAAGAATTTTAAGTTTCACTACATGAACAGTAAAGTAGTGAAATAGTATAGTGTAGTTAATTAATAAAAAGGTGCCTTTTTTATGGATTAGGTATTATTTAATATTTTATAATTTGTCTAGTATGACATTTATTCAATAAAAAGTACAATTAAACTAACTATGTACAAAGGAATCAGTCAGATTACCTAAGGACCGTTACAAACGGCCTATAGGTAACTCAACTGTTCCAGACCAGTACCAGACGGAAGCGTGCCCAAGACACTGGCTGCATTGCCACGCTGAATAGCTATGCTAATTCGCTGGCCTAAATAAGAGCCAGCCCTTGGATCACGTGTCGTCTCAATCAAAAGCCCTGCAATATTTTTGAAAACCCGGAGGGCACCGGCTCCCCACGGACCCAAGGTCTCCACCCCAAAAGGCTCAAATAGGTAAGCTCTGTCGAGACCACTATTTTTGCGCCTTTTGTGATCCTCGGCCGAATCAGCTACCGCACCAGCCCTAACTGATGTCCCAGGCAGATGAGATGGCGCTAGGGTGTCGATGCAGGTAGCGTCCCACACCAAAGGCCTACCCATTTCCCAAGGGACAAGAGTCATACCGTCGGGCCGCTTACCATCATCACGTAACAGACCATTCGGTTCAAGAACGGCTGGCACATTGACACTGGTAAAAGCTCGACGGATAATGTCATTAAGACTTGCGTGGCGCAAAATCCTGCCGGCAGATCTTGTGCACGAAAGTCCGTGAAAACCAAATTGATCTACCGCACCGCACAGGCACTGGTGAGAGGCGCAGCATCTTGCACCCAACCGAAGACAAGTGGCAATACGGAAAGTTACAGGATCCATAAGTGTACCGGTATTGTAAGATGGATGTGCTTGCAGCCAAAGACCTGATTCCCATTTTGAAACAGCTAAGAGACGAGCACGATCTGTGGAGGTTGAGCACGTATGTAATAGATAATTCCGTGTCAACTCGCACAGAGGCCCGTCCCACTGCCGTTGTACCGAAAGGTGTTTTGGGGGATCGGTATTAGGACAAGCACTATGCCAAGCATTTCGAGCCTCGTCAAGATAAGAAATTTGGAGTATATTGCCAGGAACAGCCGAAATTGATGGTGTTAGAATTTTCTCAACCAAAGAATGTGTACTATAGACGGAAGAACGCTGGCAAAGCAACACTAGAAATTTTGCGTATGCCTAAGCCGCCTAATCGAATAGGCAATGAGGCCTGCGATCATGCTCTGTCATCCAACTCAATATTCAAAACCGTGGAAAGGGTGTTCTTTATTATGTTGTCTAAGCCTTCCACCAGCTCACGGTGTTTCCACAGTTGACAACATCGTAAAGCATAAGTAAATTTTGGGACAAAAATGCAAAATTTTATAATGGTGAAAGCCATATGTGAGTTAATTTTTAAAAGTCTGTCCAAAACCGAAATTTTGAATTTTGTCGTCGACGAAAACCGGAAAAGATTCATCAAGAATTGGTGAACCTAGCAGGTG
This sequence comes from Venusia cambrica, assembly GCA_951394065.1. Lineage (NCBI taxonomy): Eukaryota > Metazoa > Arthropoda > Insecta > Lepidoptera > Geometridae > Venusia > Venusia cambrica. The sequence continues at coordinate 12,921,847 of OX596043.1, read as the reverse complement.
GAGTGAACTCTTATCTACAACAGTAATATTGGAAGCCAAAGTCTCAAACTTTTGACTAATTGAATTTCTATCCAAACATGTATCTGAAATGTATATTTCACATTTCGAAAAATTTAGTTCTAAGCCAATCTGCCGAAATTCATCTATAATAATTTTTAGATCGCCAAATACTGAGCCCACATCGCCACCTAGGGTTCCTTCATCTAGATACCAAACCTTCAATTTAGATTTCAGGCGTTGAATAATTGGGTGAATGGTAAGGCTAAAAATGGCCGGGCCAAGAGGGTCACCTTGCTGACAGCCAACTGCAGATGAAATAGTTTGGTGCTTGTAAATTAATTTAGATGGCGAACCATAACATTGAAAAAGAAAAGGATAAATTTCAGGAATTTTGTATTTGATTTGCATTATAAGAAAAATAAAAGTAAATACAAATAAACTAATCTAGCAGCTGAGAAGAGCAGTGACAGGCGGGCGTAAGCGTTCACAGCAACCGCGCTCCGCTCTGTTAACATATAATAACAACAACGTAAGCTACTGTCAAAACGATGAAAACTAAATACAAAGAATGAGGCCACCTTTTCCGTCCTTGGAGGGAACCGCAGGTCTTGAAAACAAACCCTGACGTCTTCTCTGCCTAGGACTTGCGGCTCCTACCCTCTACAAAGCCGCAGAAAGCGGAGATCTTTTTTTTCTGAAATTATAAAAATAAATATGAGTTCGTTGTTTGACAGTTTATTTTTATTAGGTATTTATGAATAATGTTGATTAAAAAAAATATTGAAAAAAAAGTCCTTAGTGTCTAATATTTTCAGTAACCCTAAGAATTAATAAATATTTTTTAGTGTAGTAGACGGCTGATTGATGGAAACTAACATTCCTTTAGGAACAGAAAGTTGAAATCCCAAAATTGTTGACATTATTTGTGATCACTTAGTTTAATCGTTGTTGTTGATTCTGAGGGCGAGGACTAACCTCCTGCGTGAAACGCCATTCCCTCCGTATCATCAACGACCTTGGTGAATCTGATGATATGGATATATTTCACACTTGTTTGGAAAAATTGACAGATGCTGCTTCACAGTTGATATGTACTCGTTTTTAAATGTTTATATTTCTTATTTCTTGTGTTCTTATATCATTTTATTTCGGGTTTTTATTTAGATTTTGTGTGGCTTCGTTATTTTATTTATGATTGATTTTGTCCTTATTTTTTCTTTGTATATGATTTCATAGTCGTTTTGGTATTACTGTAAAGGCAATATAAATGTATTAAATAAATCAAGTCATAACCGGACTGTTTGTACCTATATAAATATACTACTAGAGATTAAAAAAGCGTTTGTTAAAACGCACGTTTCTGGACTTATCGGAATCCAACATTACGCAAAACCGTATCGGAATTTAATAATAATGTAGCAAATACATGTGTATCTAAATTCATAAATATCTTGGTAGTAACTAGGATAGGTGTATATCTATATAGTAAACATAGGTACATAACCAGTTGTCATGGAAAAACACGCGTCGTAAGAGCTACCTAGCTACTTCTAGTATCTAGTTACTTATGTTTCCTGTTCTAATAGATAGGCAATGTAAATAACGGATAAACATAATTATATGATACCCCATTAGTTTCTTCATCACTATTAGTTACTGCAATATTAAAGGTTTAAAAAAAAGGTTTTGAAGGTGTACGTACCCAAATTTATATCTGCTATCCTATACTTTGTATTACATGGAATTCCAAGTTCTTCAAGAAACCCATTTGTTACCAACCCAGATAAATTATGTTTTGTTTTTGCCCAGCCCAGAGCATACTAGCATTTGCCTGCAGCTTCGTCTGCGTGGTACCTAACGGGATAAAGTTGCATGGGGCATATACTGCCTATGTACGCCCCATGTCATACACCATATCTATGCCAATTTCAGGTATGATGGATAAAGAACCGTTCAGCCGTTTAATAGCGATAAGGTAACTAGCAGATTAACACGAGTTAATTATATAAATAATAATAAAAAACACTTATTTCGAGCAACATAACTGATATAGGCAACATGAAAAGACAAAGAAAAATCATAAAAAATAATTTGGTAGCGGGGCAGGTGACGCTCGCAGCAATGCCTAACGCAAGGGCTGTCCAACCTTAGCAGCATAATAATGGATAATAATAATAATAATAAATATTACAGGACATTATTTTTTACACAGCGCAATCTTAGCCCCAAACTAAGCATAGCTTGTAATATGGGAACTAGATTACGGATACACTACTTAAATACTTTTTTTTTGTAAATACATACTTATATACAATACAATACCCAAACACAGAACAAACATCTATATTCATCACAAATGTTTGTCCTGGGTGGGAATCGAACCCTGTGGGTTCGATAACACACCTAAGCGACCTAAGCGCAGAAGGCAGAGTTACTACCAACTGAGATATGAGGGTTGTTAATGTTGTTAATGGATGGGTGTACCTAATGGATATATTCCCATCGTTCCCATTAGCCTCCCCACCAATTGGGACGTTGGGAATATTTGTGATTTATAATCGTGATATCACTTGGATTCATGATATCACGTGATATCATGATTATAAATCACAAGGTTATATAATATTTCAGTAAGAAAGACAAATGAGGTAGGTAGGTAGGTACTCGTAGCATTATGCAGAATGCGTAAATTAATATAATTACGTTGTAAAAACTAAAAAGAAAACCGATTTCAATGAAGAATATGATACAATTTACCTGGATGACATATTTTTCCAATTATTTTGATGACGGATGGACGAACTGACAGACGGACAGACAGACGCGTGATCCTATAAGGGGTCCGTTTTTTCTTTACGTTTGAGTTAATACACCCTAAAAATAACCAAATCGCTTCAACACTTGAAGCGATTTGATTTGAAGCCTATAATATTTGAACAGTTCCCTAGATTTCTTCAGGATCTCATCATCAGATCCTCACCTGATGGCAGGGGTCCATATTTTTCTTTACTTAGAGGTAATACATCCTTAAATACCCAAATCAATTCATGTGTGCCTATAATATTTGAAGATTTCCCTCGATTTCTCCAGGATGCCGTCATCAATGGGACCACCTGTGAAGTATACTCTTTCAAACAAAAAAAATCCAAACCAGTCTAGGCGTCTTCGGGTAATCATCATAAGGCATTCATAAAAAAAAAGATTCTGACGAATTTATAACCTCCTCCTATTTTTGAAAGTCGGTAAAAAAATGTGTGGGTTCGGCACAAAATGTCCTCCTCTTCCACTCACTCCTATCAGCTGCGTCAACTCTGTATCCACTCCTTTCATACCCATGTCCTCTTTCACACAATCCATCCATCTCATCTTTCGCATTCCCTTATCCGCATGTGCATCCACACGCATATTTATAACCCTTTTAGTCAAATGGCTGTATCATCCCTCCTCATCATGCCCAAACCATGATAACCTAGCACTCCTCGTCTTTTCTACAACTGGCGCCACTCACGTCATATAAGGTGTATAAAATTAAGTTTCCCTTAATACTAATTTATTATATAACCTGGTCACCCCACACATCCAAATAGGTGCCTACCGATCACCGCAAAACGGAAAATTCGCTCCAATTTTCAGTGCTAACAATAAAATGATATAAATCGGCGAACAGCAATTTGCAAATCATTCGCAACAAGAGCTTTCAACATGAACATAGACTAAATAATCGACTTCAACATGAATCTGTTAATATTACCATTTTGTTTTCTTTTGGTTCACGCAGGAGTATACCAGGAGATCATCATGATTGGTGATGTAATCCGGGCAATGGACTCGCCTTGTGTGATATCCACGCTGTGTTGGTCAATACGTAAGTTTACCTGTTTGGTACATCAAGAGTTATTACCAGTATAATCGGTATTTTATTTATTAACATTTTTGCACTATTTTTATACCTGGATGTGCGCTTAGAAATAAAAAATGAAAACAGCTGCTAGCGTCTTTTTCTCATTAAGGTACGACTCCAACACCTTTAATAGTATTTTTCTGGGAAGGCTCCCTCCATAGGTCCAGGCAAACCTCGAAGCAAGACCTGACCTAACGTAAATAAAAAAGTCCAAATCTCTTCGTTTCTCTTCGTTTATTACGCACTCACAAAGCTACCATGCAATCGAATCTATACCTGTAATGATTTAATTGAATTTAAATTTTACAGACAAAAAAGTACATCTGTATTCGAACCTTGCTGGTGAAGACGTGACGCAAGTAAACATGATGCAGTTTCTGAGCACGAACATAACTCCCAAACTTCTTTATCAAGAGCAAAACATGGTATTCCTAGTTGATCTTAGCTGTCCAGATGTAGTGAAGCATCTTGAACAGGTATTATAAATTACCTAGCTATGCGTCAGTACTTAGGTACCTATATTGCGAATAATGTGACATAATGTGTGATTTACCTTTCACCTTACTGATGGAAAGGATTTATCAACTATTTACCAAATCCAATACAATATTTATATGACCAGTACCTACGATGATAGAAACCGCCGCCAATATAAGCTGCATTATAGGTAATGCATATTTTGGCGTCAATTTGGTATCCAGAGTCCTTGGACGCTCAAAGGAAAACTTTTCTTCAAAGATAATTGCCATACTCGATTTACACAACCATATATTTTACAAAATACCGATTAAGCCTCATCGATCACCCTTATGATAAATTTGGTAAACGTAGGTACTAAAATAAATGTATTTCTTCTGCAGAGCAGTTCCAATAACTTATTCCGCTCACCATTCAGTTGGATCCTCATCGGAGACTCCCTCAATGACTCACGGGCCGGCGTGATACCTGATGCAATGTCTCACATTGAAATATTTCCTGATGCTGAAGTGGCTCTAGCAAGACGAATGGAAGGCGACTCTTTCGACTTGCATCTGAGTAAGTTTATATGTTTTCTTACCGAGGAATTTTAAGGAAAGTACGAGGTACGTACCTATGACTATGGTATTCCGAGGGTCTTTTAGATTCGCTGCCTCAAGGTTTCGGAATTTCCTGCTACCATGGCGTGCCCGATTCACATCCAGATTATTTTTTCAGCTCTTATAAATAATAAATCAATTAACAAAAATATACATTACAATGAGACTTAAAAATTAACTGTGTGCTCGACTGCCTCTATATTTATCTTTTCTTTTCCGTTCTTCTTGTCTCCAAATAAATGTAGGTAGGTTAGGTACCTACCATACCTCATAATTGTCCATAAACCTGGTCCACCCACAGCCACACACTCTCTCTCTAACTGGTAACTTTATGGTTAGCGATGTAACAATCAGGGTTAGTCTGAAAACCAGTATTGCCCTTTGCCTCGGTAAGGTAAAGCTGAGACGGTCCCCTTTTTGACACCTCAATAACCCGGGACCTTTGGATCTGAAATCGGTGGGTTGAACCACTAGACCACAGAGGTGGTTTGGCATGTTTTAATAAATATAAATAAAGTAAACAAGTTTATTCAATAAAAAGTACAATTAAATTAACTATGTACAAAGGAATCAGTCAGATTATCTAAGGACCGTTACAAACGGCCTATAGGTAACTCAACTGTTCCAGACCAGTACCAGACGGAAGCGTGCCCAAGATACTGGCTGCATTGCCACGATGAATAGCTATGCTAATTCGCTGGCCTAAATAAGAGCCAGCCCTTGGGTCACGTGTCGCCTCAATCAAAAGCCCCGCAAGATTTTTGAAAACCCGGAGGGCACCGGCTCCCCACGGACCCAAGGTCTCCACCCCAAAAGGCTCAATTAGGTAAGCTCTGTCGAGATGTTTGCGCCTTTTGTGATCCTCGGCCAAATCAGCCGCCGCACCAGCCCTAACTGATGTCCCAGGCAGATGAGATGGCGCTAGGGTGTCGACACAGGAATAAGAATAAGAATAATTATTCTTCCTACGTACCTATACCATAGGGTAGGTACACTAATGGGCACTACTGGACACTAATGGATAGATTTTTTATCATAATCACCACGCTTGGCAGGTGGATTGGTGATTACAGTAAAGGTGTAGATAAAGAGTAGTAGAAGCCCCTAGTGAAAGGGCTCGTCCGGAGAATTACTACCACCATACTTATTTCAGCCGCCAAGCAGCATTGCTGTGTTCTGGTTTGAAGGGTATGGTTGCCGGTGAAATTACGGGTGAGGCTTAACACCTTTATGCCTCAAGTTGACGGGCGCAATGCAGTGCTGTGCAGGCTATGTTCTTTGTGGATGTGACCTATGCAGTAAGGCTTTGTCATAGGCAAGAGTACACTTAACACCAGGTGCGTTACTTGCTTGTCCCGTCTCCTAGTAGTATAAAAATAATAATAATAATACACAGAAGAAAGCTTCTGAGATGTAGGTTTGATTTCCACCCGGGACAAACATTTAAGTGATGAATATTATAATACATTTACATTTACAAATACTTATGTGTTGAAAAAGTAGTTAAATTCTTCGTAATCCAGTTCGAAAAAAAAACTCTGGAAAATGGAAAATTAAACTGTAGATCTCTATTATCTAGTTTACAAAATCAGCTCCGAAGGCGAATGGAAGACAGAATATTATGGTCACTGGGACGAAAAGGACAAATTCCAAAAAGTTGACAACCTCACTGAATCAACCGCTTTCCGGAGAAGGGACCTGGAAGGGTACGAGATCAAGATCTGCTACGTGCTAACGGATAATGATAGCATTAACCATTTGTCGGACGAAGTGTAAGATTTATGTGAAATTTACCTCTCTTAGTTTTCCTTGTCGACCAAAATTGCTTGGTCGAAGATGACAGCTCAATTAGTAGTAGCTCTGCCTTCTGCACTGTAGGTTGTGGGTTCGATTCCCACCCAGGACAAACATTTGTGTGATGAAAGTGATTTATGTTCTGTGCAAACACAGAAAAAAAAACTGTATGACGCGGAAGCCCTTGGCCTTCATCTCACCTGGTTACATGTTAAGATAAGGCCGAATGTGGAAGCGCACTTCACCCGGAATCCTCAACAAACTGAGGAACTGGCTATCTTACCTCTAAATGCCGGAACACAACATTTAATTAGAATTGTTGTTATGGCGACAGACCTAGGTAAGATTGTGGTAACTGTCAGGCGGACCTAAACAAAACTCTACCACCAACCAAACCAAGCACAATATTGTACTCCCCTGGGGATTGAACCCAGGACCTCTGGATCTAAAATCAGTGGGTCGAACCACTAGACTACAGAGGTATGGATGGTGGAGGTATGTATTATATCCGTAATCTAGTTCCCATATTACTAGGGACTAGGTGGCGCTGTGTAAAGTTAATGTCCTGTAACATTAATTATTACTATTCCGTATTTATGTAATTTTTTGAGCTAATTTGAACCTTGACTCTTTAGACTCACTTTGGAGCCGTTAACTTTCTTTGCGTCATAATCTGTATTTCCCAGGAATGACCACATTGACACTATTACGAAGGTGAATTTTCCCACGACGAATCATCTGCTTGACTTCCTCAATGCTGGCAGAGAATATGTCTTCGCCGACACTTGGGGATACCGTGTCAACGGGACGTGGAACGGAATGACTGGATATTTAGTTCGGAACGAGGTTGAAATAGGAGGTATGAAGTATATTGAAACACTTCACAAACTCTATTGAAATAAGCATTCAAAATTAAAAAGAATACTTTTACTGCTTTACTAAAAAGTTTTTTACTTTAAGCTTCTATGCTGATGTTACAAATACGGGTTAGTCAGTTATACGTATTTTATCAGGTATCTGTGGTTATATACAACAACAATGTCTAGGGATATTGTATGAATGCCCTCAATTGAGATGTTCGCAAATTCAGACATATTTTATTCAATCAAAGAAAACCAGGAAATCAGTCGCAAATTTCGCGTCTTTTGCTTCCCTGCGGAGAATTCGGATTTTTTTGCCAACGGCTACCAAAGTTACGCTTGCACAAGCATTATTGCTTGTGCAATATTTTAGATTACGCGGAAACCTGCTACATTGATATTTCTGAAGCCCAACTCATCAAACTGGAGCGTCTACAAAATCTCTGCTTTCGGTTTCTATTCGGCTTGCGCAAATATGACCACGTCTCCGAGTTTCGTGCTAAGCTCAAGTGGCTCCCTATACGTCTTCGAAGAAATTTTCATATCCTGTTCCTTTTATATAATATTATTTTCAACCCTTCCCTTCCACCGTATCTCAAAGAGCGTTTTAAATTTTAAGACTAGGGCACAAGAGAACAATTCATTCTTCGGAAAATGTTCTACTTGCGATTCCGAGTTTAATTTAGTACTTTAGTACACCGCTTCGTCTGCTCTCAGCTATCCTTTCCATCCAAAGGTTGCATGGTAGAGATTTTTACGCGTTTAGCGATAAGGCCGCCCATTGTTAGGTTAAGTGTTTTTCTTGCTTGTTTGTTTATTTTTGTTTTTTGGTGTTCAATAAAGAGTTTATCTATCAATCTCAAAGTTATTGTTGTATTCATTCTGACTCCATTTTTCAAAGTCCCTGATTGAGTAGGTACCATTATTTACATTATCACGTAAGTAAGAATTTGAGCCTTTTGTAAAATAAAAAACAATTGCAAAATCCTCTTGTCGGTCTCATTTTTTACTAAAAGAGAGACGTAATACAAGCTAAACTTCAATATTTCGTTTTCATTATAAAATATATTTCAAATTTTCAAAAAATCAAGTTAGTTCAAAATATCCCTTTGACATTGTTGATATGTGTATTATTAATTTACCTTATAATTATTATATTTTATTTGTGAAATGGGTCTTGACTTCAAGGCATGTCTGGGCATCACCCAGGCGAGGCTGTCTGCTATGGAGCGAACTGAAGGGCTGCAGCATGCGTGTGCCGTCGTCGGTACTCGGGATAGCCCGTGCCTTCTGAGAATGCTAGTCTTCATCGTCTCGCCTAGACGTCAAGACGAGGTCAAGAGCCAACCCATCGTTTAGCTTTATCAATTTTATTTTGACTACCTTTTTTTTTTTGGTGATAGTCAAGCGTTTGACCACCAGCTTACATGTAAAACAAATAAAGATGTGGCCTAAGATGGAGCACGCTTGCCTGAAAGGAACATATTTACTCTTGAATTGAAGACTCCAAGATTGTATTCGTGCGGGAAAAACAGACGAATGCAAGGTATTCCATTCCTTACCAGTATTAATGATAAAGGTAGACCAAAGGTGCCTTGAAGATGCCAGAAGGTATCTTTATTTGCTTTGCTTTCTTCTATTTATTTTTGATCTTTTTTTTTATTATTGGACATTAATTTTACACAGTGCCCAAACATGTAAATAATTACGCACTATATGATACAACACCCAAACACAGAACAAACATCAATATTCATCGCAAAAATGTTTGTCCCGGGTGGGAATCGAACCACCAATACAGCGCAGAAAGCACAGTTACTACCAATTGAGCTGTGAGGCTTGTTTTACAACAAAACATTAGAGTATTTTTTTATTTACCTTTTACCAGATTAGAGTTTTTTTTTTTCAGGCTCGCCAATGTTTTTTACGTCAGAAAGGATATCGATAGTGGAATACATAGCAAGTCCAACGCCCACTCGTTCAAAGTTCGTTTTCCAGCAACCGAAGCTATCGTATGAAAACAATTTGTTCATACTTTCATTCCGATGGACAGTTTGGTACAGTACCGTGGGGCTGGTGTTTATCATGTTCCTGGCGATACTGCTTGTGGCGTTTTGGGAGTGGAAGAAAAATGCTGAAGGAAGGAAGGTTGGTACATCAGATGGATGCGCACTGCAAAAACATAGAATCGGCATTGTGTTTCCGCTGTGTTACGACCCTTATGTCTTCAAAAGAGAGATTATAAGCACCTAAGAAGCCTCAGGTTGTGTAATCGATTCCAACCCAGGACAAACATTTGTGTGTTGAATATAGTTGTTTGTTCTTTGTGGGTGATGTATTTACAAGAAAAAAGTATTAAGTACCATTCTATCCGTTAACTAGGTCCAATATTACAAGCTCTGCTTAGTTTCGGGCTAGATGGCGTTGTGTGAAATTAATATCCTGTAATATTTATTCATCTATCTGCTAACTCAAACCTTCTGGGTAGGCTTGCTCCACCGTAGACCTCATCCTTGCAAGACCAAGTTTCGAGGTCTAGAGCTGACCCAGAATAAACAACCTGCTGATTATAATGATGATGATGATAATAAAATCATCTCAAATCAAAGGTTGTCTGGAAGAAATCACGTCGGAGCGATAAGACGGCCCATATCTAAATTTTAAGTAGTTTTGTCAGGAGAAAAATAGAGCGTTTTCATTTATTATTTCTTTATTCATTCATGAGCTTATTCAGCCTTCACCGCTCTTAAATAGGAATTTCAAACTCACTGCTAAATTATCTTCCTCAACTGTTTACTACTACTGAATAGAGAAGAAGCCGACACAATCATCTACATCCACGTATTGAGGTGCTTTTATATTATATATTTACAGAATAAAAACCAGGCTGGGTTATTGAGAGCAAATGTAACAGATATCATCATATTGATATTCGGAGCAGCTTGTCAACAAGGAAGTCCCGTGGAACTAAAAGGTTTGCGCGCTAAATATTTATTTATAAACAAGCTTCTGGTTGGAGGCTTGACCACGGCCGTTGTAACACGGTCGACACAAAACATTAAGTACTGTACGTTTTTTTTAGTCGGTACAATTTTTGAACCAACATTTTTTTTCTTTATAGTTCGAAATCGGGAATTAGCCTTCAAATTACTTGATGAAAGTTTAGGTCAAAGTCATCAAGTGATTTGAAGGAAAACGATTCCCACTATCGTTCGATAAAAAAAGTCGGTACAAAAATGGTACCTACTAAAAAAACTTACAGCTAGGTACACAAAACATTAAGGCCAATTATGAGTGGAAATTTATAATTGGCCTTATCCCGACAGTTTCGACCGTGGTCACGGGTAAACTGACGGGTATATAGTCTTACCCGTGTAGACCACTTTCGGGAATATAAAAAAGCGATGAAGACCCGATTTTACTAATAATTTTAATTAATTTTAATAAATATACATGCTGGGTACATGTCAGCCAATTATAAGTTTCCACTTATAGGTTATCTACTAATTAGATGATCAACAACCCCATCACTAACCCTACATTATTATTGGTGTGCAACGAGGAATAAAAAGTTAACATTTATATCTACTGAATGAAGCGCACCGAAACGGGTGCGTTAGTTTTCACTACAATTCTACTAAACCAATCGCTTCACAATGACAATGGTATCATCAGTATCATCTAGAATACCAAAAGGCACTCATAGTGGCAATTCCGCAATTCCACGATACCATGTCATAGTGAAGCGAACCTGCAGGCTTACCCCGAACGAACCCAATAAAAATTCTAATTCAACATCAATCGCAATCCAATACTCGAACAATATTGACTAATTGCCTCTTGAAAAATCAATTTGATAGCATTGGATTGAAATCGGAATTGAACAATGACACTATCACAATCGGAACACTTCAAAATTTGTCATTTCTTACTTAATGACACAAATTCAATACCGATCGATCGAAATCGTATTCAAGGGTAAACTAGCTGGACTGTTATAGTATTTGTGGCTTTCAGGTTCACTAGGTCGCATAGTTATGCTGGTGTTGTTCCTGGCCCTGATGTTTCTTTACACATCATATTCGGCCAACATCGTTGCATTGCTGCAATCGAGCTCCTCGCAGATTAAGACTCTTGAGGACCTCTTGCATTCCAGGATCTCTTTTGGAGTCCATGATACTGTCTTTAATCGGTATTACTTCTCGGTGAGTCTAAAACTAAAAGAAGTAGATTAATTAGTCATGTCCACATAACAAGTTTATTTACAAGTATCCAAATCCTATTTTTCATCTTAATTTCAGACAGCAACAGAAGAAACAAGAAAAGCTATTTACGAGAAGAAAATAGCACCACCCGGCGTAGAACCTCGTTTCATGGCAATGGATGAAGGTGTCAAGATGATGCGGATGGTAGAATCCTGAAACATGCTAAGCATTCTCCTTTATATCTAACGCAATTAAGTCAACTTTACTTTACAGGGTCTGTTTGCATTCCACATGGAAACCGGCGTGGGGTACAAGTTCGTCGGTAAATACTTTAAAGAGGGAGAAAAGTGTGGTTTGAAGGAGATACAGTACTTGCAAGTGATAGACCCCTGGCTCGCTGTGAGAAAGAATACCCCTTACAAAGAGATGTTTAAAATTGGGTGAGTCGGTCGAGAAGTCCTCTGATCGTCATTCAGAGTGAGCATAGATTAATGGAGACTGCTAGTTGTTTAAACATAATGAATTTTAGAAAAACCAACAGCTATATAACATTTCCCCAAAAAACTTAAATAGAAATAGTTAACCAATTACAGGTATTCACTTATAGTAATATTAAAATAATAAAAAATACGAACACTCATCTGACTTCAATTTATAAACACTGAATATACAATGGAACAAATACGCACACATTTATGAACAACTAAAAAAGTATAGTGTTAGGCACTGCCTTGCCTTGGGAATACTGGTATCTATTGAATATGTCTATGCCCATCTACTTGCAAAACATTGACATGCAAAAGTATTCCATAAAAACTTCTGCCATATCAGCAACAAAGGCTAGAAAATGTGGAAAGGATATATTAACTGGTTGAGTAATGACAGTTTTTAAATATCTACCCATATCACGTTTCATTCATCATCACTGTTTTGCAGAATGCGGCGTATCCAAGAGCATGGCTTGCAGTCGAGAGAGAATAGATTACTCTACGAGAAACGTCCAAAGTGTTCAGGAAGAGAGTCGAATTTCATATCTGTTAGCATGGTGGACTGTTATCCGGCATTTCTAGTGCTGTCGTACGGGGCGGGTATCGCTTTTGGAATCCATATTTTGGAGAATTTTGCACATCGAAGGCACGAGTTTAAACAAAAGTTTGATTTACTGAAAAAATAAACCTGCTATGGCAATTAGCTATTACATATTCTGTGCTATAGGTACATACATACTTGTCTTAAACGAACTTCATCAATCATGTTCTTCAATAAAAACTTTATGTTATTACCCATTGACAATGTGAACTAACTAAATCAAATTATGTATCTAAGTGATCAATTTACCTGTTAATAATAATTTATTATATGCACTTATAACGAGAACTTCATCATGAATGTCGAGACAATTATGTCTCCAACATAAAGATGATGATATGAGCAATATTTTAACCAAAAATTATGCAAAACGCCATAAATTTTAATGAATAATATATCTGAAACAAAGGTTCCGTTATGTACCTACGTATCTTCACATGTCCGAATAAAATGTTACACATTATTCATTTAAAGTAGCAAAGGATAGGATAGGTATGTAGATTGCGCATAGACTTACCACCTTAAATAAAAAAAAACATAGGATTTCGCACCATCCACCCGAATGTGTCCTACATAAAACTCCACCAAAACGTACCAGAGCAGCAGTTTCCATTTAGTTTCACTAAAGTAGCTTACTTTGCATTTTAAACTCCCAAGTGTTTAAGTTAGAGTTGCTATTTGTTTAAAAAAATCTGTAATTAATTATTATGTTGCTTTCCTTTACTAGCATCGCATTACCAAATATGCCACTATTTTCGCAGTGCATATATAATAATATATATCGCATAGTTAGGCGTGCGATATTCTTTGTTTTGTTGATCTAAGCTTACCTACCACACACAAAAATAAGGAAAAAACAACACAAACGAAAATTACATTCATGATCATCAGCCCGTTACTGACTTATTTTAGACTAGAGCTTCCTCCAAATCTGCAGATATTAGCATGATCCCACTGTGCGATATCCTTTGTTTTGTTGATCTAAGCTTATCCATTGGTTGTTTGAAAAAATGTTTAAAATTATATTCATCATCATCATCAGCCCATTACAGGCTTGTTTAAGATTTGAGCCTTCTCCAAAACTGCAGGGATAAGCATGATCCCCACGCTCAATGTAGGATTATACAACAGAAAACTACTTTCCATTTGGTGGCATGGCGTAGGCGGTGCTGATAAAATACATTAGTCGCTTAATATGATACCCGTGAGTAGAAGGGGAGAATGCGGACGTCAATAAACTGTTTTAAAAAGAAACCAAGCGCATTACTTCACTACCTAATAACTACCTCCTACTACGTAGATAGGTATTAACCTATCTACGTATGTATACGTAACCAGTAGCCAGGCAGTCTCGTGCTGATGCAGGCTATTAAATCGTCGTTTGAGAAACCGGTTTACACATTACAGGAATCGATTACCTGCTGTAGGTGGTCGTTGCCACTTGTCCAGTAAAATGGCAATTACCCAGAGAAATTACTAATTCCCTCTGGCTATTAAGATAGTGAATGACGCGGGTGTTTGAAACGTCGAGAATTAGGTTCTCACCGTTTCAAACACGGCGGAAAATCCTTCAATTGCTGTTTGTTGACGTGTCAATAATGCTGTTTACTTCAATCAAAACATTATGTCCGTAATAATAGTTGGTTACGCCAACAGCAAGTTCCGCGTAATTTTATTATTATTATTATTGTATTGGACGTTGCAAGGCTAACTATCAATTGGGTAGATCAAAGTTGGTTTACTTTCCTGGTAATTTCGCGTAATCCAAACACGGGCTCGCGCGGAGTTTCAAATCTTCGCGCCACATCAAAAACAACCGGTTTGATTACCGACCGAAGCGACCCCTATGGGAGCTTGATGTCAAAAGGCGTCGAGCAGAGACCTCCCGTGCGCACGGTCAAAGAGAAGCGTGTGATCCACCCTAAGACTCACACCAGAGCGCGCGCGTGTCGACTGGAATCCTAAAGTCCGTCGTCACTACCTACCGGCATATAACCATACCGACCGCGCTTTATCATCGCATCAAGAAAAACCCATAGTTCACGCCAAGTGTTGGAGTGCAGTGTCTCCTGAAAGCCCTCTGGAATTAAGGATTGCTGGACTTGTCAGGTTAGTGAACCCTCTTACTCTGCCTTGGGGTAGTTAGCCTGAACACGTCGATAGGCCGCCGCAAAGTTCTTATTTTCGGGATCAAAACTAGCCCCCCTGATTGTCAGGAACGCATGAGGCACCGGACATAAGTCCTACGCTTGCTTCGGCGCCTCCATTTTGGTCCTTCGAGCCGGATAGAATCCTAGAAAATAAAATTTTATTACGTACAATTGCATATCATCATACGAAACTCGTTCTTATTGCGTTACGTAAAGGTCTATTTGTGTCCGCACTTCATACGAATTCCCGTTATAAAACTATCGAAATATCTTTATAATTATTCACTTTGCAGTACTGATTCACATGTAGGGATGTATAAGTTAATTTGATCTACATTGATTTAAGCCGTGAAATAAGTTTTACGTGATATATTAATAATTACGCTTAATTTTTCATTATTAGAAGTTATTGCGGGTAGTTTCGCGAAGTGTAGGTTTACTCAGCGGCCGCGCCCCACACTTGATACTCGAACAAAGAGTTCAAGGTTACCTATCGCTTTTATGATCTTGTGGTTTTTTCTCTATAGCCTACTAGGTAATTAACATTGAGTTAAGTAGTTAGGTTTTGTTTTTTATTCGCCTCGTCATAATAAGTAAGTTATACGAGTTATATTTCATCGCAATACAGTCCACACCGCAAGTTATTGAATTAGTACAATTTAATTGCATTTAGGTATATAATCGCACGCATTCCATTCTGCAAAGATTGAATGACCGAAGAACTGAGGTACTCGGGTAAATTGTTCACCTAAGTATAGTAGGTACCTACACCGTAACATTTACGCTAGGTTTGTACGACTGGTTAAGTTATTACCATTCGTATAGTTTTTGCATTTCGAATTTTTATTTGATTTGTAATTGGTTTTTACCGATTCGCACCTACGTTAGTGTTAGGTAGGTACCGTTCGGTTCTTACCTAGTAAAACTTTTATAGGTTTTGCTCTCGCATCGCACTCTAACGTTCCGTACGTTATTTGGAAAATTAGTTCCGTATTAGTAATAGGTACGTAGTACGTATCTACTTCACATCGCATCGCACCTAACGTAGGTATCAGCTTACACTAGGCCGTTCAAAAGACCTCGTTCTTTTAGACTTATTATAATTTAATAATTAGGTAAATTTTGTGTTGATATTAAATAGATTTAGGTAGATTAGCATAAGAATTTGTTTGTATTAGGGTTCCGCAGGCTCAGATAAGTGGTTCCGTGATACAATATTTATATATTTCTAATTTGTTGATTATCTCCGCCCCTTGCGTACGAACATACGCTAGGGTTCCGCAGGCTCGGATAAGTGGTTCCGTAACTATACAATATATTGTATATTTCTAACTTGTGTCTTTTATTTTCGCCCCTTGCGTACGAACATACGCTAGGGTTCCGCAGGTTAGGATAAGTGGTTCCGTACCTATACAATATTTTGTATATTTCTAACTTGTGTCTTTTATTTTCGCCCCTTGCGTACGAACATACGCTAGGGTTCCGCAGGTTCGGATAAGTGGTTCCGTACCTATACAATATTTTGTATATTTCTAACTTGTGTTTTTTTTTTATTTTCGCCCCTTGCGTACGAACATACGCTAGGGTTCCGCAGGTTCGGATAAGTGGTTCCGTACCTATATTTTGATTTCTTTAGAAAATTAATCTTTGTTTTCGCACCCCTTTATACTTGAGCATTAGGGTTCCATAGGTTCGGAAAATTGGTTCCGCACCTACTTATTTTTCTTTTCAAATATAATTGTAATATTGTACTTTACGCCCTTTAGCACCAGCTTGCGCTAGGGTTCCGCAGGTTTGGATAAGTGGTTCCATACCTGTTTTTTATAAATTGTTGTATTTTATAGTTTCAGTTGTTGTTTATAATGGAGGACTTGAACAACAAACTCAGGCTTTATGAAGGCAAGCGCGCTGCATATTTCGGTCGGCTACAAAAGATTTATGACTCCATTTCAAATCTCAATGAAGAGAAATCGAGAAATACTTTTATTGCGCATGCCAAATCAGTTGATCAACTTCGTAACGAGTTCGTAACTACGATTGATCACATAAATATTCTGTCAATGAAAATTAACCCTGATTATGTGGTTAATTACAGCACATTGTCTGCCTTTGACGATCTTGCTTGCGAAATTAAGAATGTATTGAGTTCACTGAACCCAAGTAAGGATTATGCTACGAATAGCTCGACGAGTGGTGATAGTAAGTCGGAGTCAAGGTCGTGTCATATCAAAATACCTAGAATCGAACTACCTACCTTTGATGGTGATATCCAGAGCTTTCCGTTCTTTTATGAGACTTTCAAACGGGTTATACATACCAACTCCGATTTGTCGGATTCGGATCGGATTCATTACTTGCTTAGTCACCTCAAAGGCAAAGCGCAAAGCGTCGCCGCCGGTATTGTGCCTGCTGCAGAGAACTATCACGTAATCTGGGACGCGCTTATCGCAAAGTATAAAGACTCGCGCGCATTAGCCGTAAATTATCTAAATCAGCTGTTTTCTTTAAAACCAGCTGGCTCTTCGCCCGCTAATGTTGAAAAGGTATTTGATAGATTCACCGCTATTGTGGCAGGACTCAAGCAATTAAAAATAGACAATATGGATGATTTCATATTTACGTACGCGGGTCTTAAGTTATTAGACTCTGACATCGCAACACATTATGAAATGTCGCTTCGCAATTTGAAAGATCCTCATAGCGTAGACTATGATTACTTCGTAAAGTTTGTTCGTGAACAAGTTAAGATCTTGCATCGCACCGCGCCGCAGCGCCCTGATAAGACGTCTGCCGGCCGCGCCGGCGGCGGCGCCAGTACGGCGTCCGCTGCACCCTCCAGGGTATCGCAGGTGTATGTATCTACTTCATCTAAATGTACGCTCTGTCATTCGACGCATACTCACATGTTTAAGTGTAGTACATTTTTAAAATTGAACTCGAGTGACAGATTTAAATTTATAAAGGAAAATAACATGTGTGTTAACTGCCTTAGTGGACAGCACACCGTATCCAAATGCCAGTCTTCCACCACCTGTAAAAAATGCCATAATGGGAAACACCACTCCCTTTTACACTTCGGTCATTCGCCCACGCCACATCGATCAGCTGCTTCGGTCAGCGCCGCGCCAGCGCCGGTAGCAAGTACTGTAGAACCTGTGCGAGCACAAGACCGGGTCTCTTTGTGCACTCATTCGGCCACGGTTCAAGGTACAACTCGCACTACTGAAGTGCTCGCTACCGCGAAAGTGTTAGTGGTAAATAGGAAGGGTAGGGATGCTGTTCTTCGCTGTATCCTGGATCCGGGCTCCCAAAAGAATTATGTTACCACTCGATGTTGTCGAAAGCTCGGGTTACCCATCCGCGAGGATGCGGTGGTCACTGTCAAAGGTATTGGTGGTACCTCTCAACCCGTTAGAGGTTCTGTCGACCTCACCTTTAGTTCGCGCTTCCGTGCCCAACCCAAGTACACCATAGACGCACTGGTGCTAGACGAGATAACCGGTCAGCTCCCGTTGTGCTCAATAGATGGCGCTTACCTCAATCACATTGATTCGAAGCTACTTGCTGACGATACTTGGGCTACGCCGGGGAATATTGACATCCTCTTAGGAGTTAAACTGTTTGCCAAGTTACTGCAACCGGGCCAGGTTATTTCTTCAGTTGGGTGTCCTGACGCATTAGAGACAGTGCTTGGTTATATACTCATGGGAGACGCGCCTGTCTTAGAACAACCTACTGCCACTTCGTCGTTTTTCGCTACGTCTTCGCTGGAAAGCTACGACATGCGCAAATTCTGGGAAATAGAAGAAGTTCAAGCTCCATCTATCACTAGTGTGGACGATAAACACTGCGAACAGTTTTATTGTTCCACTACTACTCGCACCCAGTCTGGTAAATACGTAGTTGCTTTGCCACTGAAGACTGACGCAAAAGCTTTAGGAAATTCTTTTGAAATCGCACGTCGTAGGTTTCTCAGCCTCGAACGTAAACTAAAATCGCATCCTAATGTCAAGTTGCTTTACGATGACGTCATAAAGGACTACTTAAAAAATAACTACATTTCCCTAGTAGAAGGTATTGTTCCTGGCGAGATTTCTTACTACATACCGCACCATGCTGTCATTCGCGAGGACAAGACAACTACCAAGTTACGTGTGGTTCTAGATGCCAGCGCTAAGACAGCCAATGGAAGATCTCTGAATGATATTCTACACGCAGGTCCAGTTCTACAATCTGACCTTTTTAACATTCTTCTGAATTTAAGATTCTTTGCTGTAGCGATAACGGCTGACGTTAAAGCTATGTACCTCAGAATATCCGTACGACCTGAAGATTGTTCTCTTCAGCGAATACTATATCGCTTTCACGAAGAAGAAGAGCTGCAAGTCCTACAATTTTCAGTTCTTCCGTTTGGGCTTAAGTGCTCGCCTTTTGTTGCCATCCGCACAATTCAACAATTGTGTAAGGATGAAGGTCAATGTTTTCCCCTTGCCAGTGAAATACTGGGTAGGGACATCTACATGGATGATATCGCTAGTTCTGTTCATAGCACTGCGCTAGCAACAGACGCCGCTCACCAACTGATCAAGTTATTTTCACTTGGTGATTTTGAGTTGACCAAATGGTCAAGTAATAGCCCTGAGGTTATTCAGGCTATTCCCGAGTCATTGCGACTCTCGCACAGTGTCGATCTAAGTAAGGATTCGACTCTGAAGGTACTTGGCCTTCGTTGGTTTCCTGACGAAGACTATTTCGCATTCCAGGTCAATCCTGACCACCGCCCCTGCACGAAGAGAAATATTCTGTCATCTATCGCGCGCCTCTTCGATGTTTTGGGTTTAGTCGCGCCCATAATCTTGTACGCCAAGCTACTGATCAAGGATCTTTGGCTTGTAAAACTTGGATGGGATGATATCCCCCCAAACCGCATTGTTCGCTTGTGGGAACAATTCCAAGCTGAACTGCCGTATATATCGCAACTTAAATTCGCTCGCCATATTGGTGTAGTCGTGAACTGCAGAGTTACACTTGTGGGTTTCGCAGATGCCAGCGAGAGGGCATACGGTGGGGCTGTCTATGCCCACGTAGTCAAGCCCAGCGGTGACATCACCGTCTCACTGGTATGTGCAAAGTCTAAAGTCGCGCCACTTAAGGTTATTTCATTAGCTCGCCTCGAGCTCTGCGCCGCTCTCCTCTTATCGACTTTGATAAAACGAGTTGTGGATCTCTACTCTGCTCGATATGCCATTGAGGCTGTTTTAGCCTTTTCTGATTCAACTGTGACTTTGAGTTGGATTCACTCATCGCCACATCGCTGGCACACTTATGTTGCCAATCGCATAGCCAAGATTCAGGAGAATCTACCGCCTGATCATTTCTTTCACGTTAAAGGATCAGAAAATCCCAGTGATTGCCTCTCCCGCGGCTTAACGCCTGCCCAGCTAGTCCATCATCCATTATGGTTGAATGGACCGCCATGGCTTAAATTGCCCCGCAGCGAATGGCCTGTAAAACCATTCATGTCAGGTACTTCGCAAGAGCTTCCCGAAATGAAGCCTGTAGCTCTTCCTGCTTTATCGTCAGAACTGTCTAGTGCAAGTTCTCCTGCCGAAAACATTCTGTACGACCTCTCTAGCAGGTTTTCCTCGTGGAAAAAATACTTGAAAACAATTTGTTTTGTCTACAAGTTTGCAAAGCGGCTTCCTAGAGGCCCAGTAACCGCATCTGATTTGGATTTGGCTGAATTAATTGTGTGGCGAGCTGTTCAACGAACCCATTTTGCATCCGATCTAGATCGATTATCTCTCAACAAGTTATGTTCTAAGCCAATACAGAAACTGAGTCCGTTTCTGCATAATGGACTTATTCGCGTTGGTGGACGCTTAGCCAACTCAGAGTTAGACTTTGACTCGCGTCACCAAATTCTTCTTCCTCGACAGGACCACGTAGTGGAACTTCTAGTTTCCTACTACCACGTTTCTAATTTTCACACAGGTCCAAACTTGCTTTTGTCTCTCTTAAGACAACGCTACTGGATTTTGTCCGCACGACGTATTGCGCGTCAGATTACATTTAATTGTAACGTTTGCTTTCGAGCCAAACCGCGACCTGTATTCCCGATCATGGCGGACCTGCCAAACTCTCGTGTTGAAACGGCCCCTAAAGCGTTCTCCCACACTGGGTGTGATTACGCTGGCCCGCTTATGATTACTTCGGTTCGCGGTAGAGGCCAAAAGAGTCGCAAGGCGTACCTATGCCTTTTTACGTGCTTGACAACGCGTGCCCTTCATCTGGAAGTTGCCTCAGATCTCAGCACCGCCAGCTTCTTGTCAGCACTCAAACGTTTTCTCTCTCGTCGCGGTCCAATCGAGTGTCTTTATACAGACAACGCCACCAATTTCATTGGTGCTCGTTCGTATCTTCGCGATCTCTACCAATTCTTATCGCATGAGTATCGCCCCTATTGGGAACAAGTACTGGCGGAATGTAGAGTCTCTATCAAGACCATTCCTTGTAGAGCACCTCATTTCGGAGGCTGTTGGGAAAGTGAGGTTAAAAGTGTCAAAACGCACCTTCTCAAAGTAGTTGGTCAGCAAATTCTTACCTACGATGAGCTCAACACTGTGTTAGCTCAGGTTGAAGCTCTGTTAAACTCGCGACCACTCTACGCGCTTAGCTCAGATCCGTCAGAACCTACCGCATTAACTCCTGCACATTTCCTCAATACTAAACCACTCGCATTTCTTCCCGCTCGCGAGGTAACGGAAACGCGTCTACACCTTATTTCACGACATGAACTGACTGATCAACTTGTTCAATCATTTTGGAAGCGGTGGCGCAACGAATACTTGCACACCCTCCAATCTCGAGAAAAATGGAACACACCATCCAATCCTTTACGTGTTGGTATGGTTGTAGTCTCCATGCAGGACAATGTTATGCCTTTGCATTGGCCGTTAGGTTTAATAATAGAAATCTTTCCGGACAGTAAAGGGGTTTGTAGAGTCGCAACTGTTAGGACTAAAGGTGGGGTTTTCCAGAGGCCAGCCGTTAAGCTGTGTCCTCTCCCAACACAGTAACGCTTGCAATACTGTTTCTTAAGTTAGGTTAAGTATTCCGTGTTTGTATATATTGTAGTGCAGAAGGTAAGTTTAATTTGCATCGCTTAGGTAGTCATTTCGTGATGATATGCAATTGTTTTATTTCGCTTTCTTTGTGTGTTGAAAGTAGGATCTTTCAAGCCGGGGAAAATGGTTACGCCAACAGCAAGTTCCGCGTAATTTTATTATTATTATTATTGTATTGGACGTTGCAAGGCTAACTATCAATTGGGTAGATCAAAGTTGGTTTACTTTCCTGGTAATTTCGCGTAATCCAAACACGGGCTCGCGCGGAGTTTCAAATCTTCGCGCCACATCAAAAACAACCGGTTTGATTACCGACCGAAGCGACCCCTATGGGAGCTTGATGTCAAAAGGCGTCGAGCAGAGACCTCCCGTGCGCACGGTCAAAGAGAAGCGTGTGATCCACCCTAAGACTCACACCAGAGCGCGCGCGTGTCGACTGGAATCCTAAAGTCCGTCGTCACTACCTACCGGCATATAACCATACCGACCGCGCTTTATCATCGCATCAAGAAAAACCCATAGTTCACGCCAAGTGTTGGAGTGCAGTGTCTCCTGAAAGCCCTCTGGAATTAAGGATTGCTGGACTTGTCAGGTTAGTGAACCCTCTTACTCTGCCTTGGGGTAGTTAGCCTGAACACGTCGATAGGCCGCCGCAAAGTTCTTATTTTCGGGATCAAAACTAGCCCCCCTGATTGTCAGGAACGCATGAGGCACCGGACATAAGTCCTACGCTTGCTTCGGCGCCTCCAATAGTCGAGTGCAATATTTAATCGATTCGGTTTTTTTCATTTTAATTCAAAAATGTTTACTTATGAGGTATTTCAATTGTTAGATTATGAGGTACCTACGTTTTGATTTGTATTAGTATGTTAGCATAAGACATGAATGGTCTCAAAAATCACTAAATGGAAGAACCCAGCTGGTAATCGTCGACGACAGCAGAGATGGGATGAATTAGAACAGAAATAATTTGCAGCTTAAGGAGGATTCCGTTCGAGGGTTCAGTACCCAAACGGTGCTAACCCTATCACTGAGCCTACGCTGTCTGTTTATCCTACTTTTAAATTTTTTTTAGACAGTACTTTTGATTTGTGTAGGTTAATTGTCGTATAATGTGTTATTACGGCGTTACCTGACAAATTATAAAAAATTGAAGTCAAACGTAGGCGAGTACGAAAGTAGTTCAAAACTTGTTGTGGGTATGGTCCTCATTGTGATGTGTGACAAAAAAATTTAATAACCGACCACCCTTACAAAATGGGAGTTAATAGGCAGTTTCTAGGAAAGCTTGCTCCATCGTAGATGTCATTCTTTCCCAGGCAATTCTCGTGGTCAAGAATTGAGCCATCATGATATAAAAAGATGAATATAATAGATTAATAGAGCCAGAAACAATTTTGGCATAGGTAGGTACTAATATCTTGCTTAGGTTCAATTTAATGGTATGTAATTAAAAGTAAAGAATGTACTGGTTCATATATGTATATAGGGTCGTGGTCATGATTACCGAGAAATTTTAGATTTTTATTTCTTCTACTACAGGTAGGTACCTAGTACCTACATATTCAACGCCGAAATATAGCCGTGTAGCTGACTGATTGATCGACTGCAAATTACCGCACAGCCCAAACCAAAGATTCTATATCAGGGTAGCCTGTTTTAGAGTTTAGGCTAGGGGTTCATTAAGTATGGTATTTATAAAATTCACAAAAAGTCCCGAAAGTTTTTCTAGTAGCTTCTACGTTACTATATTACTTAACTAGGCAACGAAGCGCGTTGATGTCTTTTGTATGGAAATGGAGACTGGTATTTGATCCTTTCTGTTCGAAGTTTGAAAGTGTATTTTTATCTGTTACCACGACTGCATAGATTTTAATGAATTTAATAATGATTACATCGATTTTACATTGATTTTCATTATACCCCTCACTTCTGCAACTCTGCCTTCTGCGCTGTCGAAATCCAACCCGGTCAAGATTAAAATAAGTACGTAGATGTGTATTCTGTATGTATAAATTACATATTGTATTGTATAAAAATTGAATATATCCATTTTACACACCTCAGTATAGATCTCAGTATAGATCGGGAAACACCCGAAAAAATAAAAATAAAATATGATAAGTAAGTGACAAACATAGATGTTTGGTCTGTGGTTGGGTTTAATATTGTATCTTTGTGTATTTATTTGGTCTACCAGCACAGAATACACATAAATCTAGTATTTTGTCAATGAGTTATATTGCTTACATAATCTGGGCACAACGGCATTTTGACTTTTTGGAGTTTGCTCTGCAAAAAGGTACTGAAAACGTAAGCTAGATCTAGAAAGTATGCTGGGGGTCTTTGGTGTAATCTTGGGTATAATCAGATCATTGCATGCAGAAAAAAAGTACATGATTATAATACCCGTAATATAGTCATGAAATTGATTGAGGCGAAGAGAGACTTAAAGGATGGCTCTTATTTAGGCCAGCGAATCAGCATAGCTATTCAGCGTATCAATGCACACCGGCTGCATCTTGGACACCCTTCCGTCTGGCAGTGAACTGGAATAGTTGAGCTACCTGTCGACCGTTTGTACGGGTCCTTAGCTACCCGACTACTTCTTTTGTAAATAGTTAGTACCTATATAAATAGTTGGTAGGTAAGGTAAATACTAACAGTTAGAAGGCACTTGCGTTAGTGGAGCGATAGATTCAGAAACTCATAGAGAAGGCTATGTAGGTGCTCATTATATATATATATCTCGTAATAAAGAAAAGTTTATTTTTTTCTTACTTCTCCTCAGACAATTACTTAGGTAGACCGCTGATATGACATAGGTACCTACTAACACTGAAATCCGGCAAAGTAGGTAATCTATTAGGTATGGGCCTCTAGCCCCTAGGTGATCCTCAAAGGATCCACATTCTGAGTCTGAGATCTGAGGTGAATTCTCGACTGAGAAAAAGTCGTGAGTTTACTTTGCACGGCAAAGTAAGTAGGAACTCTTCTTGCTATTTTATTTTTCTGCTAGTGCAGCCCATAAAAATATCTTCCTCTATGATTCCTTACTGTGGTGAAAAGTGGTCAAGCGCTTGATTACTGGCGTATTCATAAACAAAATAACCTTTATCAAACAAAAGAACTACTTTTGTTTGATAATAATGCGCAAAGTAAAGTAGGTATACTTTATATAGGAAGTAATAGCATTGTGATTTCCCGATGATAAGATAGCACAATAATTAGTATCGGGTTGATAGCGCTTCGGACGATAGTAACAATTTGCTTGTATTACTAAATGTTGTTTGTGAAAGATGGAAATAAAATTGGTTTTTGTTTTTTTGTGTGCTCTTGGAAATACTCTCGGTAAAGTGTAACTACTTATATCTAGTTGAAAATACTGTACCTACTTTCCATACCTACCAACTTTGGATTGATTTCGCATTCGAATAGGCAGTAAATATCCCTTACGATAACGGCGACAGTAATGTATAATGTAGAAAGTTTAGGTCTGTTAATACTTAGTATATGTTATGCGTTTTCAAAGATCTCTACTCGCCAGCTAAGCACAGAGGAGGCTTATGCCTAACAATGGGCATCTACTGCTGCCTCAAAGTAATAATATAAGTAATAAAGTAAATAATGAGCCTCAAGTAAGTCCAGCAGTAAAAAAAAAACATCCTTCACTTCTCTATTAAAGGATGATGTGATTGGTATATTCGCATGTGTTTCTTCTGAAATAAATTCCCCAGCCGACTGGCTCTTTCCCCCTCTTGAAATATTATCAATGGGTTTTATGGAATTGACCGATACCTACCTACACAGCAACAGTACCTACTTGTTCTACCGAATACGAGTTAGTCAAGCAAGCGTCAATAACGTGGCCTGCGTGTAGGTATTACCTACCTACGCAAATGTAGCCTTTCAAGTGCAGCACCGATATAGCGTTTCAGTCCGAAAGATTGTAACTCTATATCTACGTAGTCACTTCGTTATTAGAATCGAATGATGTCGTCTACATTATTACTCAGTCGGTCATTGATTGGATTACCTACAATGACTGTATATATGACTAGCTATTGCCCGCGACTTTGCCTACGTAGAACACGAATGAAAAGTAGCCTTTGTTCTTCCCCATGGCCAACGATATCAGCCCCAAAGCGTAAAAATATAGGTATATATGGAAGTATTGATGGATGGAAAGATAAAATATTTGTAAAAGGACGCTCTACTAAAACCCAGTTTTTTTTTAATATCGATGTTTACGTTACAGCGCAGCAACTGACATGCTACGCGTGCGGGTTTTCGGCGACCGACTCGGACCAGTCTTGTCTGACGATTACTGAAAATACGAACACTGTACCTTGCCCGTCCACATACTGCACTATTATGAGGCAGGAGTATTTGGTAGGTTAATGCGAGGTAGACACGTATACCAGCACCCGTAATCTAGACCACGCTCTACCTCTCTCTAGTCTAGAGGTAGGTACAGTCACTGCCGGCGGCGTCTAGTCTAGCTAGACCACGTTTAACCTCTTGGATTTATAAGTAGGCTTAGATTGATAGATTTTTTTTTTTACTTAAAAGCACTACACGACATGAAAAAACGTTAAAAACAGTACATAATAGATTTTTTTTTTTCAAATAATTGTAATTTTAAACAGCAGGAAAGAAAATAATTTAATGAAACTAAAATAGGTGTGTGCTACAGTAGCAAATAAGTCCCGCGGGTCATTAATGTCCGCTGTACACGGTGGGCGCTGTGTTTTTCAGCGTAGACTCGAATCGGTCCCAAGACCCGTTTGATTCCCGGCTTACCACAAGTACCTATATGGGAATAACAACAGCTATATTCTAGCTAGACCACGCTATATCCTGCCTCTCTCTAGTATAAACAGAATAGAGCTACAACAAGCGCCACCGCGACGCTGACCACAGGTCTTGTTGTATTGTGTTGCTCCCATTTTAGTTACCAGCAAAAATATTGCCGATTTGCAGGCTGGAACCAATGACGAGTATCATACGCATACATTTAAGGCTACAACACATTATGCCTGAGTATGTATAGGTAGGTACTACGTACTACTATGTGTTGTAGCCTGTAATGGTCGGTACACCATATGGGGTTGTTATTGCCCAGGAGAAGGCCCATTGGACCTTGTGTGATTGTGTGCCATCTATGATCAATATGACCAAGTGTTTATTTTCATAGGATCCCCCTGGAACAGTAGCCAGCTTCGTGCGAGGCTGCGAACAAGTACCAGCTTACTTAAACCATGAGGTCACCGACTCCACCTTCAGGACTTTCTTCAGGGCCTGTACCAATAGTCATTGTAACATTGGTAAGCCATAATACTACTTTTAATATCACTATAGAGTCTGTTCAAAAAGAGAATCGTCGCTTCGTGGCCAAAAAGGGAACTAATAATGTAATTATTGTGTTGAATTGTTTCGTATGTTTTGTAAGAATAAAGCACAATAGTGCCAAATCTACGATGGTTCTCTTTTTGATCGTTCTGCCTTTTCCTAGATACTTAGATAGATACTACCTACGATGATAAAACTGTCATCACTCTCTTCATTTTTTTTAGGTAACGGCATCGAGTCAGTTACTGGTAACAACCTGTCCCCGACCCCAATTTACAATGGAATCAATCTTTTGGTCCCCGGTACCGGCGGAAATAGTGGAGCAAATTTTAACACTATCAGCATGTTTTTGATTTTTGTAGGCGTTATTGTAACCGTTCTAATGAATATTAATATAAATATTTTACAGCATCTAATATAAATAATTAGCGAATCTTGTATTTTTACTTTTTTACCTAGCTACCAACCTATTACCTATACCTAAACATACTGCCTGTACCAGACACTGGACTTCTGTAGGTCTACTCTACAAACCGATAAACGACACTCGGGACAATTATCGTGCAAAAGGTACTCTTAGTGACATCGTTTTGAGTATCGTTTGAACGATGAATCGTCCGACATTAATTTCGACAATCGATGCCGAAATCGTACTCTAGCACCAAAAACGATACGATGATTTGAATTAGACCAATAACAACCGTTAATTCGACCGAGCTTGACGAACATTGTAACGACACATAGTTTGCTATCGTGTACGTTATCGTTTCTATTTTTTCAACAGTGATTCCTAGATTTTCTGCTTCAAATTATTTAAGTAGTAGGTATAATAGGTACCTACAATGTTTATGTTAAATTAGGTACCTATCTTATTAACACAAAAAGTCCAATCGAATTATTTCTGTAGGAGGTACCTAGGTACAGTGTTTATGTTAACTACTTAGGTACCTACCTAGTAAGTTTTGGGTTACTAGGTAGTGGACTCTCGATTTACCTTGTAGTTGGATTCATTAAACTCACCACCATCTGTAACTTTTAAAGTTATATGTAACCCAAAGTTTATAAGGTAGGTACCAAAGTTAATAAAAACATTATAGGTACCTCTACTATTAAACCTACTACGATTTGACTCTCTTCTGTCATGTTAATTATGTAGGCATTCTTGTTTTAGGTAAAATGGTGCGATTTCTTCTATTTGTCCCAAATGCTTCCATGGTCAGAAAAAATCAACTTAAAATAAGAATGTACCTGCCTATACATATAGAACATGAAAGCAGAGAGTTAAATCAAATTATTTAAGTAGTAGGTACAATAGGTACCTACAATGTTTATGTTGACTTAGGTACCTACCTAATAAACTTTGGGTTACTTATAACTTCCAATCCAATCAAAAAGTCCAATCAAATTATTTCTATAGGAGGTACCTAGGTACAGTGTTTCTGTTAACTACTCAGGTACCTTGTAAGCTTTGGGTTAAATACAACTTCAAAAGTTAAAGATGATGGTGAGTTTATTGAATCCAATCACAATGTAAATGAAATTGGTTTCAGACAATGTTTTCTATCATATTATGTAAACTACGTAGGTAGGTAGACGTTATCTACTTTTTGCTACTGCTGGACATTATTATCACAACCGATTAGGGAGTTAAGAAGTTGTGTCAAATCTTGCAATAACCTCCTTGCCATAGTGCGGCCGGATGCCACTAGCAGATCCCTTGCTAGATCCCTATGCAGGGTTAAATTATTTCGATGTTTTTCAGAGTACCGTTGTTTCCGATTATTCGGAAGACTATCGTATCGTTTCGAATATATCGCAATCGGTTTGTAGAGTAGCAAGGCTGCTTCCAGCATCTACAGGTATATCCAACGACCCTAATGTCTTCAAGAATTCAGATGTTTACCTATTATTCTCCCAAACCCCATAGAAGGCACCTTCTGGGTAGGTTCGCTCCATCCTAGCAGTCATCCTTGTCTTTACAAGTTTAAAGGTCAAAATCTATATACCAAGCTAGAATACCTACTTATCTAACTTATTCTTTAAAAAAATCTGTTCTACCTTTACGGTTCAAAAAATACCAATACAGTCCTTTTTATATGTTGGACAGAACCCAAAGGGGCTGACGTCATGATGTACTGTCCGTAGCCGCACTGATAATTGTTTTACCTCTGGCTTTCGTTTTATTTATATGGATCTCAGACCAGAGGTACAGAACGCTCAAAAGGCGGCGGCGGCGGCGGTGCCCATTTCATAACTGTGATCGGACTTTAAGGTATAGCTGTGAACGGGCTGTGTTTATTATATTTATTAATTTGGACTACCAACAGAGGAAACACAGTAATGCAAAAACTTACAAAAATCTTAAAATCTAGTGCTCCTCTAATAAAGGTAGCCACATCATGCGTAAAATAAGTATACCTAATTGGTGAGTTGTAACTCAACAAAATTAATATACTTAAAATATAGGAAAATTTAGAGTTGAATTGCGATGGGGTAGGTAACTAAAATCAGGCAAACATTATTTACAACTAAGTTGTCTCCTAAATTTAG
Organism: Venusia cambrica; assembly: GCA_951394065.1. Taxonomy (NCBI): domain Eukaryota; kingdom Metazoa; phylum Arthropoda; class Insecta; order Lepidoptera; family Geometridae; genus Venusia; species Venusia cambrica. The sequence goes on along the minus strand of OX596043.1, from coordinate 12,891,743 downwards.
GTACCTAGGGGATCGCTTAGATCTAAGTCTGTGTTTTCGACAATGTGTTATATTGTTTACATATTCTGGGCACGACGGAATTTTGGCTTGAGTTTTTTTTTTTATGAGTTTTCAACAAAAAAAAACCTAAGTACCTACCTACCTACCTCGGTATTGAGCAAAGGGTGAAAGGCGTGTAAGCGGATAATCTGGGAAGTCTGCAGTGGGGGCATACATTTGCAGAGGGTTGGTCAATTCCATGCATAAAGTCCCATAAACATTTTGTGCAGAAATATTGAATCTAGTTTTTTTTCTACGTGAGGCAAGTGTGGTCATGATATACATAGGTATCTACCTACTTTGATAGCCTAGTGTTGTAGCTTTTGCACGCTTTTCCTTGGTAGGCTACATACAATATATGGTAAAGAAAACGTTTTTGTACCTACACTCTTCCTGACCAGTATTTTTGAATAGGTAGGTACCTAGGTAGGTATGTTTTATATTGTGGGCTCCAAATACTGCAACCGTATTTCAAGACGGGACGGACTAAAGCATAAAAAGTCTTATTTTAGTTTTAGATGTCTTGAAATCTTTTGAGTTTCGAATAACAAACCCCAAGATCTTGAAGTAAGTAGGTTGATACTAGCTTGTAATCAAATGTCACACCTACACTTAGAATACTGCCATTTATGCTAAATCATTTTCTTTATTAGTTTTACTACGGTTAAATTGGATATAATACCTAGCATTTGCTTACATTTTGGGGACATGTTGTTCTAATTGCAAAAAAAAATAAAACAATATTGCAGTGATTGAGTGAGGTGAGGCTGTAGCATAGAATACTATTACTTACCGGCTGTAGTTGCTATGGCAATCTGTGTTACATAAACATGCAAAAACCAACAGAACAACTTTGTAGTTTATGCCAACATACGTACCTACATAGTCTCAATGATTTAATATTTTGTTCTTCGCAAGTTACTTATTTATTCTTGAACGCTTCTCCGTAAACTCATAAAGTTCCCGAACGCATTTGTATCTTACTTTGACATTTGACACTTCACTTTCATTCTCATCTCGTAGTAGGCTTTGATGTTGATGAGTAAATCTGTCGAAATCGCAATTGCAAAATGTCAAGTCAAGACAATTTCTTCTGTGTGCTGTGTAGATAGTGTATTGTTGAGGTTAGAGGTATCATAGAATTAGTAAAAATGTGATAAAATAACATAAATCATCAGTTTATCTGGTTTAGAACCAACAATGACCACATCACCTACCAAAACAAAGCAAAAGCTGTCGCTTCGAAAGCGACTGTTCGTCAAAAAATCTCCAAAAGTGGGTTGCTATGTTGATGCTGATTCTAACGATGAATTCAACCAGTCTTCATCACGTCCGATATCACCAGTGGATCCTTTTCTGGCCCACAGTGCGCTGTACACGGACCCGAATACAGTAGTAGGTGAAAGTCCCCGAAACTCTAGTTCTGAACCCATTTACTATAGTGCTGCTCACAGCACAGTTCTTTCACAAAACGACGATGAAAACAATCCTAAATGCTGTCGAACCTTCTTTAGAAGATCTCGCCCCAAAAGCCTTATCGATAACCATCCCGCAAAAGAAGAAACACGCTCTAGAGAGGGCAGCCCTTGCAATAATTCAAACAGTCTAAGCGACCAAACCATCTCATGTTCGCAATCGAAATCCGAAGAGACACCGAAAGCTACAATAAAGTTTCCTAGAAACGATGATCCTAGAAAGTGTTTTGAACATTCTGGTTCATTTGAAGGTATTAAAACTAAGAATAAATTGTTTGTGAAGCGATTGTCAGCTGATCACTTGATATCGAATGAAAGTAAACCATTGTACCAATCATCATCACCTGAAAGTGATAGAAGCAGCTCTTTAGACCGTAAAAGAAAGTAAGTACAAACCAATAATTATTGAACTTTATATGTGAAATGTCCGTCTAACAGTGTGATTGTCTGCTTACTAGGACTAAATCAACAATAGCACGGTCTTCATCTCGTGCGGGGAGCACTGACAGCTTGGCACGTAACTCTCTGCTTGCAGCGCAGGTCCTAAGGCTCATTCCTACACACGAAGCTCGGGAAAGGTGATCTTTGCTTATATGCCCAAATTGTCTTTTGCTTTCGAAGCTTGGTTATGGGTCAGAGTCACCTGTAAATATATTTTTAATTAGGTAGGTACATATTTGATTATTCTTGTTTGTATTTGCAACTTTTTTAATTATATTCATACAATATCATGGTAAAATTAAAAATCTCTGTAAAATTTTAAAAGTTTGTCATTCTTGATTTTTTTTGTAAACAAAGTTATTAGTAGGTAACATTGTATATATATGACAGATATCAGAATATTAAACAGTAAAACTGTAAAGTTACATAATCTTTACCATTTGGTAGCTAAACAATATGTGTATGTGTATGAAAAATGTATACCTACTAAAGCTTAATCAATTGTTACGCTAATATTATTCCCAGAGGAGGGCATGATTTCCATCCTACAGATTAGTACACCATATTATGTTACAGGGCTGTATACAGAATAACTAAGTTAGCCATCAAATGTAGTGGTCTCGACAGAGCTTACCTATTTGCCTGCCTTTTGGGGAGGAGGCCTTGGGACCATGGGGAGCCGGTGCCCTCTGGTTTTTCAAAAATCTTGCAGGGCTTTTGATTGAGGCTACACATGACCCAAGGGCTGGCTCTTATTTAGGCCAACAAATTAGCATAGCTATTCAGCGTGGCAATGCAACTAGTGTCTTGGGCACACTTCCGTCTGGTACTGGTCTGGAACAGTTGAGCTACTGATTTTACTGATTCCTTTGTACATAGTTAGTTTTATTGTACATTTTATTGAATAAAGTTATATATAAAAAAAGTTAGCATACAAATAAATATGTTTTTAAATTTACAGAAACTACCTCTATGGAAGACTAGCTTCCCACTCATTACTAGGAGCTGCAGAATTAGAGCATGTGTTCCCCGATAGAGAAGTCAAGGTGTTTGTTGGAACATGGAATATGAATGGACAAGCACCACCTAAGTAAGGAACTATGAATAAATTATAATCACATAACATTGCCAGTGCCACCTCTCATAATTTATCTGGGTAAACAGTACCTAGCTTATATGTACTATGTGACTCAGTCTCTCAGCAGACTCCTTAAGACATACATAGGCAGCACATTCTATTACGTAATTTCAACACTACAATTTATTTTTTTTATTGTAAGATGGGGAAGGGCTTGGCCTAATCTACAAGCTATGATAAGGCCGAAGGTGGTAGTGCATATCACTCGGTATCCTTAACATTCTGAGGAACTGGCTATCCTTCTAAATTCCGCATACACAACATTGAATTGTTGTTATGGGACAAACTTATTAGGAAAGATGGTGGTAGCTAGCCAAGTGTACTTGAATAATTGAACAAATTCGTACCACCTACCAAATCAAGCAATATATTGTACTCCCCTCAGAATTGAACCTGGGACCTCCAGATCTGACACTGGTGGTCAAACCATCAAGCAATATATTGTTCTCCCCTCAGGATTGAACCTGGGACCTCTAGATCTGACACTGGTGGTCAAACCATTAGACCACAAAAATGGTTTAAACCGTCTACCAAACTCGGCGATTATTACAAACCCTCCAGCTAAGAAAGGTTGTATCAAAGTGGCTATGGGCTGTTGATGTTGTAAGTCATTGGTTTCATTTAATTAGAAAAATGTTTGTTTACAGAGAGCTAGCAGACTTCATATTCCCCAATCAAGTGAAACATGTGCCGGATATATTTGCAATTGGCACGCAAGAGTCCTTCTCAGAGAGAACTGAATGGGAGATCACTATTCAAGAGGTTTTAGGACCATCACATCTTTTACTACATTCATATTATTTAGGTGAGTAAAGGCTAGCTTTTTTATCACTGGCGCTTGGCCTTCATCTCACCTGGTAACAAGTTAAGATAAGGCCAAAGGTGGAGGCGCACTTCACCCGGAATCCTCAACAAACTGAGGAACTGGCTATCTTACCTCTGAATGCCGGAACACAACAATTTTAGAATTGTTATTATGGCGACAGAATTAGGTAAGATGGTGGTAGCTAGCCAGGCGGACTTAAACAAAGTCCTACCACCAACCAAACCAAGCACAATATAATGTACTCCCCATGGGGATCAAACCCGGGACCTCTGGATCTGAAATCGGTGGGTTGAACCACTAGACCACAGAAATTGAAATGGTGAATCTGTCATTTAATGCTGTTATCATTTTACTGTGAATGGCATTGTTGTCCCGATTTTACCGTTCACGATTCAATGGGAGAGGATGGAATTTGGATGGTGACGCTTTTGTACTTGTTGTTTCTGGCAAATTGTCTATGGCTGTCACCATAGTACTCATTTCGGCTCAATTTTGTACGCCATCCACAATCAAAAACCAATTTAAAAAATTTACCCATTGAAATGAGAGGCTGACATTTTTGTCGAAAACCACTGACTACAGATGAACTGAAGATGAGTCTTACCGCGATAGAGCAAAGAATAGACTGCGTCTTTCAAACGGTGTGTAACGGTGGTACACCTTTAATGCGATCGCCAATCGACCTGCCAAGCGCGGTGATTATGGCAAACCCCTCCAGCTTTGGAAGAGGCTCTGTCCAGCAGTGGGCACTAATGGCCTGTTGATGTGATGATGGCAGTGATAACTGGTTACAGTATGTCATTTCCGCAAGCGTTAACGCCAAAAGAAATTGGATCACGCCGTAGATACCCATATAGTATTTCTGACCAAGGTCCATCAAAGAGTTACCAGCGTAATATGACACTGCTAAAGACGAAAGACAGATGAAGGATTAAGGGGAGTTTTTTTTTTCATATTTATTTTTACAAATTAATTTACGAAAATGACAGTCACGTAATGACTAAAAATGAAAACTGAAATCCCCCAAATGAAGTCCCATTTTTACAGAGCGCAACAAAATTTGCTTCCATTGTGCTTTCTACGAAACCGGACACTGTTTCTGAGGATAAATAATCCGAATGGCGTGTTTCGTTGCCTAGTATTCCGTTACGCGGCGATGGTTATGTAACCAGTCACGTATTGAATAAAAGTCCAAATTACGTTCGGCATGAGCGTAATTTGGACGTGATAAAATTCATGCTCTGCGTCATTACTAGATCAGAGGTGAATCCTCGAAGGGCACAAAGTCGTGAGTATGTTTGTTTGTTTGTACAATTTTAATGATTACATGAAACATTCCAGGAACTCTCCACCTAGTTGTATTCATTAGACGAGACCTTATCTGGTTTTGTTCGCTGCCTGAAGACGCGTCATTATCGGTTCGACCTGGGACCGCTTTTCGAACTAAAGGTAATAGAAGTTTAAGGTTTGGTTTTATCTTAAAAAGTATCCAAATAAAATCCACATCTGCCACAGGTCGAAGTGGTGGTAGCATAGTCTAGTAATACATGAATGGCTTCTGACTTGGCTCAATGACAAACAACACAATTGATGGAATGTCATTCACACAAGGCCTCTAAACCAAAGACAATGGAATGCTTAGTTGACTGTAATGTGTATAAATGGTTCCTAATCAATATTAGATTTGTTTACTAGCATACGCCTGGGAATTCGTTGCCGTTATTATTCTTATTCTGAGTGGGGTTGACTGACGTCCCGCTGTGGGGTGTATTGTGCATTGTCCCCCAGGCTCCTTAAAATAAAAGAGCAGAACTTTGGGTTGTTAGTGACACCTATTGAGCGGCTGAGTTCGCGACAACGACAGTGAAAATGACACTGTGGTTGTGGGGACTTTGTTGCCCTCATCCCGGGTAGGTTGCCTAAAGTCCTTCCTTAGAGCACCCCTACACTACAAACGACAGCTACGCGGAAATTTTCAACCTGTATTGTGTAAGATTTCTGGTTTGTGCTGTGCGTTGATCGTCTGGCTGTCAAAAGCTACACAACAAAGACAACAAACGGATAAATATGACAGATTTCTTCCGGAAAGTCTTCTTAACCTTCTTTTCGGAAGAAATCAGCTGTTGGCATCAAGGTTTGCCTAGGCAAGAAGTACGTAGCAAGCCTTGATTTTTTATATTTAAAGGAATACATTTTTATTTGAACACCAGCTCTTCTCTTGCTACAAATGAACGTCAATGTATATCTGCAGGTGCAGTGGCGATATCCTTCGCCCTATTTGGTTCTACGTTCCTATTCGTCACAGCCCACTTGACAGCGCATCAGGAGAAAGTCAAAGAGCGGGTTTCGGATATCAAGAGGATTATCAGATCGATCGATCTGCCCAAGAATCTACCGTGTCGACATAAAAGTAAAGGTACATACATATTGTATTGTTGAATCGCAACGATAAGGTGAACCCTTGGCTTAGTTGCGATCCATAAACATTCATTACCTCCCACTCTTGTGACGCTATGTTCATACACTAATATATCCTCAGCTTGTAGTTGAGTCGCTAGTCTGTAGATGTTCTTGACATTTTTTTTATTGTATGACGGGTTAGCATTGGGCCTAAATCTCACCTGGTTACAAATTAAGATAAGGCCGAAGGTGGAGACGCACTTCACCCGGAATCCTCAACAAACTGGGAACTGGCTATCTTACCTCTGAATGCCGGAACACAAAAATTTTTGAATTGTTATTATGGCGACAGAATTAGGCAAGATGGTGGTAGCTAGCCAGGCGGACTTAAACAAAGTCCTACCACCAACCAAACCAAGTACAACATATTGTACTCCCCATGGGGATCGAACCTGGGACCTTTGGATCTGAAGTCGGTGGGTTGAACCACTAGACCACAGAGGCGGTGAATTATCACAATATAGCAGACTAGCGGCTTGGCTCGCGTGGTACCTACCCTTATTATATTTCTGGTCTAGAACGATATCTGTGCAAAATTTCAGCTCAATCCATAGTTTTACACTCATCGCATATAAAATATCTATATTAGTTTTTATTTTTCTTTTTATCCTTAGATTTTCTCGTTAGTTCAACATGGTGTAAAGATACACTTCTTGATAATTTAATGTGGTTAACCATATAAATAGTCTATATTGCGCGCACAGAGGAGTTGGGAGTAGACTCGTTTTTTTTTTATTTTGTTAAGTTTACCATGGAGAAGTGCAGAATTCTATTATTTTTCGACTACTGCATGATTTCTAGTAGTCGGTTATGTTCTATTTTTATCCGACACTTTCCTCTCCGATGCTATTTATTGATGTTAATGAAACTCTTATTTATTTCAGATGTAACAAACAATTTTGATTATGTTTTCTGGTGTGGTGATCTCAACTTCAGACTCGGCGAGCCAAGAGCGGCTGTGATGCGGTGGATTGAGCAAACTAAGGTGAATATTTCACTATTTCAATTCGAAACGATCAAATCACCTGCACAAAAATATAAATACAAAAAGCTTCACAAACGAAAGCAGAGGCAGACATGACATTATTGTAGTTCTCAAGTCTGTCTTGGTAAGTTTACTTTCACATACATATACAACTACATATGAATTTAAAAATAATGATCAACTCCATTATAACCCTTATTCTTATCCATCCATAATTTATTTATTTATTTAATTTAGTCCATTTAAAAGGTAGGCTGTGAAGACCAATACACAAGAAAAGTAGCAGATTTGAAGTAAGAGATGAGTGGAAAGCCAGCCACTTTCTAAGATAAACCGCCTGTGTGGTCTAGGGTTTTGCACACTGATATCAGATCCAGAGTTCCCGGGTTCGATGCCCAGGGGGGTACAATATTGTGTTAGTGATAGGGCTCTGTTAAGTCCGCCTGGCTAGCTACCACCATATGACCTAAGTATCTTACCTGTGTAATTATAATAATATTGTATTATTGAGGTGATGCCTCAAATATGACTTACCAACTGTTGTATGTCTGTAATAGCTACAGTAGCTTAAGCCTTTAATTGGCAGCTTCTGGAAACATCGCTCTATCATGGACATAATTCTCGCCCAAGCAAGCATCTAGGCCAAGAGCTTACTACGTTTGTACCTTTTTAGCCATAAGATCATCTCCATCGAAATTTTGTCTGGAAGAAATCGCTTCTAAGCGATAAGACCGCTCACTGTATGTTTATTTTACAGTAATCCAGTTTAAGGTGTGTATAAAGTATTTACATTAAATCATTTGAGCGCGGACTGTATGATGAGGTAGCCACACGCATTCTAATTTGATAACACGTAACGTTTGTTCCCAGTTCCCCCTGCCCCACAACTTGCCCCACGGTTTACTTCACGCGGACCAATTGACCGCTGTGTTGGAGGATGGCGCCGCTTTCAGGGACTTCAGGGAGGCACCCATCACATTCCCCCCTACCTATAAGGTTAGTATTACACAACAAATATTTAAAGCGTTCTGAATTACCATCAAAACTGCGATCAGCAACCCTCCTGATGAACTCGGATCCGGAGGTCTAGGTTCGATCCCCAGGGGAGTACAATATGGTGCATGGTTTGGTTGGTGGTAGGACTTTAAGTCCGCCTGGCTAGCTACCACCTATTACCTAATTCTGTCGCAATAACAGCATGCTGAAATTGTTGTGGTTCGGTATTTAGAGGTAAGATAGTTGTCAGTTTATTGAGGATTCCAGGTGACCTTCGGCCTTATCATAAATTGAAAAATGTGGTGAGATGAATTGCACACAAGCACATCCCCATTGTACAATAAATAAAACAATATATACGAATCACCATGGCCCCTCATAACAGTCTTTGGGATGCTATGGTTTCTCAAGCCTCTGTCCTGGAGTCAAGGGTAATGATGTTAATGATACTATGACAACACAACTGGTCTATGTTACTTAAGTAAATTTGTTGAATTTTTCAGTGTATGTGGACTATTGATGTCTGAGCAAATGAATTTTAATATCATTCATTTTGTCTACGACGGGAACGTTTTCTCGTCCTGTTTTCTAGACGACGCTGTGTGAAATGTTTTATCATTTATTAGAAATTAAAAGTATCCATAGCTAACATGTTAACATTATGTATTTAATTCAACAAGCCTCATAGCTCGGTTGGTTGTAGCTCTGCCTGCAGCGCTGTAGGTTGTGGGTTCGATTCCCACCCAAACATTTGTGTGATGAATATAGATGTTTGTTGTGTGTTTGGGTGTTGCATCATATAGTAAGTATGTATTGAAGTAGCATCCTTAAGCCAGTTCCCATATTACAAGCTATGCTTAGTTTAGGGTTAGGTGGCGCTGAGTAAAATTAATGTCCTGTAATGTTTATTTATTTAACTAAGGGCTGTGTATTTAGTATAATAAATATTTCATTTATTTTGTAGTATGATCCCGGAAGCCAACAGTTCGACACTTCAAGCAAACAGAGGGCGCCGGCGTACACCGATAGAATACTTTACAAAGCGAAATGCCTCTCCGGGAATTCCGGTTCTGCTTTTGCGGGTAAGAAAAAGAATTAAATTAATTTAAATCTGTACTGCTCAATCTTATGTGTTTGCAAAATGTTGATTAAAAATGGTTGTGCAAGGACCAATGCAAAAGCCATAGAGACAATGATTTAGGGGAATTTAAATGGGATTGTAAACTTTACTACCAAGCGTGTACGGTAAAAAATATTTATACCTTTTATCGACCAAATGTGTGAAAGAACTGATATTTATTTATATCTTATTGCACACACATCAAATTAAAAAGTATGGCAAAGACAATCTTAACCCTAATAAGAGTTCTCTTTCAGCTAACCTAAATAGAGAGAAACCAGTTTAAATGATGAGAAAAGTGTACACCATTAATAAACCTCACATAGGAATAATACAATATTGTATTACAAATATAATTAAATTTATTGCTTTTTGCTGTTCATTACAAATTGGAACTTGCTAATAACAAAGCCGTACTGCGTAAGTCAAATCCACAAACCCACGCTGCACTGCATTTCTACCATCAACTTGAGACGTGCCCCCAATTGTGTTTGTGTGTTCTATTGTATGATAAGTATGTATTTACAAAAAAAAATGTATGTATGCATTCTATCCGTAATCTAGTTCCCATATTACAAGCTATGCTTAGTTTGGAGCTAGATGGCGCTGTGTGAAATGAATGTCCTGTAAACTTAATTATTATTTATTTAGGCCAGCGTATTAGCATAGCTATTCAGCGTGGCAATGCAGCCAATGTCTTCGGCACGCTTCCGTCTGGTATCTGGAACAGTTGAGTTACCTATAGGCCGTTTGTAACGGCTAAGGGCCGTAAACTGACTGATTCCTTTGTACATAGTTTAATTGTACATTTCATTGAATAAAGATTTTTATTATTATTATCACAACTTTTTTTTTTTATCCAGGCCTACGTCGAATCAGCTCCGTGCCAGTGCCAACTGGGATGAAGTGCTTCGCCTATAACTCGGTTCAGTCCATCTGTACGAGCGACCACAAGCCGGTATGGGGCTTGTTCTCTACCACACTGCGGCCGGGCACTGATGTGTAAGTCCCTTTATAAATGAAGGGTACGGCAGGGTACTAGACCTTCATCTCACCTGGTTACAAGTTGATAAGGCCGAAGGTGGAGGCGCACTTTACCCGAAATCCTCAAAAACTGAGGAACTGGCATCTTACCTCTAAATGCTGGATCGCAAGAATTTTAGAATTGTTATGGCGACAGAATTAGGTGAGATTTTGGTAGGCAGGCGGACTTAAACAAAGTTCTACCACCAACCAAACCAAGCACAATATTGTACTCCCCTGGGGATCGAACCCGGGACCTCTGGATCTGAAATCGCTGGGTTGAATCACTAGACCGCAGAGGCAGTTTGGCGCCAGACTTCGGCAGGATTTTTACAGGACCTACCACCAGTGTTTAGTGTAAGTATACATTTTGAAACACGACTGACTATTATTTTTCTTTTTTTTCTTTAGTTAATAAAATTTTAGATTGAACGAAACTCATCTCCTCTTTTTGGCTCTTACCAATAAAAGGTAATTTACCCAAATCACCACACTAAGCAGACTCTAGTTAAAATGGGTAAAATTCACAAATCTTGTGATACAAAATAATCTTAGCTATAAACTGAGATAATTAGTGAAGTTTGAAGGCGACTGGTTTACAAACGTCTTCTGAAAATCATAGACTTTGGAAACAAACGTCCATTTTGATATATAAACGTCCATTTTACATATTGGAAACAAATGTGCACGCACTGTATTTGTTTTGCCCAGCAATACAGCAACACAAGTGAAGTTATTTACTATAATATTATTATAGTAATACAATTAATAATTAATAGGCATATCGTAGGTATAACAGAACGATAAAATAACATATGTGTTTGTCAATTTCAGCGTCCCTCTAGCGGCTGGGCTATTCAACCGGGAAGTTTACATAGAAGGCATCAAGCGAAGGCATGCATTATTGGACCACGCCCCAGGGACCTCTGCGGTATGCACGCTACAATAATACTTATTCACATGAATCCAAGCGCTGTCTTAAAACAAAATCCTATTACGCCTCTATAATCTGCCGACTTTGGTATATTTCTATTTCATGAAGTCTGTTTAGCCTTGGTTGTATTAGTCAAGTGACAATAAACATACTTGTGTTGTAAAGTCAACCTAGGCATGTCTTACACACACTAAAACATTGTCTACTTACGAACAGTACAATGATCATAGCCAAACGGACTTTTTGATACAGAATGACCAACGAATTTAATTATGCGCCCTGACAATAATAATTTATAGTAAATCAGTATAAATATCAAACCGGTTATTGACTTATTTCATAGTCATAGTTATTTATTGCAATAATGATGTTGGGGTGATAATGTCCTTACGATTTATAAAGGTACACAAAACTACCCCATTGTGGCATAGAAATAAAGTGATGCGGACCCACGCTGTAAATATAGTTGCTACTATATTTACAGCGTGGGTCCGCATTTGCTGTCAGAATCAGAAATATACGGGACATTTAATTTTTACACAGCGCCATCTATGTATATTTGGAAGTCTTTAAAGTTGTCAGCAATAATATAGTATAGAAATTTGTATGTAACCAAATTTTGAAACCTCTCTGGATTACAAAAACATTATAACACGTGGAGATTACAGAAGATGAACGAAAAATTGTCGAGGCGCATAATGAAAATCATGGTACTGGCATTGTGGTTCTAAAGTATGCTTGTGCATATCGTCGGCAAAGCTATATTGGTCATGTCGATCTGGAAAAAAATATTTGGTCCGCAATATTTTTGTGGTTTCCTTGGAATTTCTATAATTTTACTTTTCCAACTTCATCATATATTTTACATTTGTTATCATGCTTTGTTGTGTTTTTTACTGCAAAATTTACATATTTATGAAGACTATCTGGTAATGTAGCCGAATATGTTATGTCACGTCAAGAAATCTAGCATCGTACTTGTACCGGCTGTGGCCAAAATAGACTTGAAGGGAACTTTTTATGTTTTTGTTTGAGATTGGCGAATTTTAATTGTTAGACAAAATTACGAAGAGGTGTGTTCTGAGGAAGAACCATCGTGGCCAAAAACTTGAAGACTTATTGACTTTATGTCATAATAAAATACAGATGTGGCCTAATGGATGGATGGAGCACGCTTGTACAAAATGAACCTATTCATTCTGGGCTTGAAGACTCCAAGATACATAACGGTTTCTTTCATGATGCTATTTTGCCAAGACCGGTATAAACATTTCAAGTAGATTATTTGCCGCTGGTTTAGTGAAAAATGAACAAAAAAATCGGCTACTTTACCGGCTAGATCGCTTCATCGTTCTTGTATTTTCGCCATTTTTGTGATTTTCTGTTAGTTTATTGCATTACAAACATAGTGTTTTGTTATGAACTTGTGATTATTGTTTCTATATACCAAACCTAATTATGCTTTATGATATATGTTTCCAAAGAATAATTTTACTTTGCTTGTAGCTATTATATTTTTATGTTTTCTTATTACAGAGCAGTATTTTGAAAAGACTACTTAGGTGACAAGACTATTAACAAAAAGACAATGGTCTTATGAAGATCAAATAATTCCAGTATTCATGTGTTGTCTATATAAGTATGTAATGTTATTTATTTATATTATTCATTCCTATTTGGTTACATATTTTGCTCACGGGTTATACGAAAAAGACAAATCTAGTCAATGACAACAAACATAATAATTTAAGTATATTATTTGTTTTTACAGCAGATAATATGTATACACATGTTTATTTATTTAATTTAAATTATTTTATCATTACAATCGTTTTGATTTCGGTTATATGTTTATGTTTGCCAATTTATTTATCGAAGTTTTTTAGTTTAAAATTCGTACTTGTAGGTCGCACAACAATTGTGCTAATATTCTAAGACAGTGGTTTAGTACTTTAGATTTATATGTGTAGTTATTCGAGCTTTTACTGTAACTATATTTAATAGGGTTCGGCAAATAAAAAAGTATCGCCTTAAAATAAAGGCATAATAGGGGCTTGCCAAGAATTTTTATTTCAACTTTAGCGATTATGGAAAAGGAAATGTGAAGAATATGTTGAAAAACTTGGCACAATGCCCCTGCCCCAATTGCTACAACTTGGGTACTAGCATATCAATGTTTAAGAAAGTCACAACTATATTTCAAGTAATAAATATTACACTTGTCATGGAAAACAATATTGACAATGATTACCATCTAGACAACGGGATTTTTCACGATATCGTGTTAGACTACATAAGTTCGATAGTCACGCTGAACCCTGATATTTGTCGTGATGTTTTAAAAACTAGTGCTTTCTGCCTTAAAAAAACAAAAAAATATTATGGAAATGTTAAGAACATTTTAAAACTATACTTGAGTCGCTGTGATCTATATTCATGCTAGTCTGGTATCCATTCCATTATATACCGCGTACTTAAACTGAGAGAAATATATCGGTTGTAAACCTGTTCCAATAAGTTAGATGCTTTCAACGGGCGAGTCCAATAATAGGCCGGTAGAAAGACTTGAAATAAACTCTAGTGAAGTATTCAGTCGTGTTTCTTGAACCAACGGATTGTTTTGCCTACGAACAGTATTGACATATCTCTACAAATAAAAAACAGTTGACAAAGTGATCTTTTGGAAGAATATAGGATAAGAATATAGGACCCGACTAAAGTAAATTTTGAAGCCGAGTACAGATAATGTGAAGCCCAAATGCAGTACGCGAGTTTTCAAATAGCTCTTTGTAAAAGGGTCGAGGAAGTGCATTACATATATATTTATTCTGGCGCCGCGCAGAATTATTGTGTAATGGTTTAAAGAGGTTTGATTGCTGGTGATTTGAGGTTAATTTAAGTGCGCAGGGCATTCATCATACCAATATATGCGTGTTTGTTACCTTTTAACGAAACGGATCTTAATGAAATTTGCCATGGATAGCGTACGAAAATGGGAACAACTTAAGATACATTTTAACCAGGTACCAAAAAAGTGCTAGTGTAAAAGTACCAAGTGTTGTTTAGATTACCCTAACTATATAACAAAGCATTACATTGCTTTGTCATATGCACGGGTTGGAAAGGCACTACACCATGTTGTATAAAAGTGATCGTCAATGTATAGGTTGATACTATGACTTACTTGTTTTTATATAAATAGGGCTTATGTCCGCGGCTTCGACCGTGTACCCGGATAAAAAGCACTTTTGACAACAGGAAACGAATAAACAATGTGACAATTTAAAAAGTTTTCATATCGCACCCGCGTTGAGTGCGCAGTATTATTTAGGACGCGATGAATTTCAAAAATTGTGTGAAAAATGTTGCACCCTGTTGCAATTACTCTGTACTTGGCATTAAAGTATACTTGTAAAACTTGTCCGTCTATTGCTAACGCTTTATCCAAACTATTTTGCATTCATATTTGTGTAGAGTTCAGTCCAAGCTTTTGTCCATCAAACTAAATCATTATTGATATTAATTAATTATATTATAAAAAAACGTAGTACTTATACAGTTTAGTTATAATAAGTATTTTGGTAGCTTAAACAACCAAATTATGTTTCTGTTGTTTAGATTCGTTTGAGGTGTTAATATAAATATAATTTATTATGTGTGGCGTTTGCAGTCCCTCTGTTATTCCTACAATTGTATATCTGTCAATTACTTAGGGACTGTCTACTACTAACTAATAAGTATTTTTCTATAGGACCTGGTACCTTTATAGTTTTATAAGTACCTAGTCATTAATAGCTAAATTATTAAATCATTTTGAGAAACAATAGGGTAAAGTGATGAAAACCAATTTTGATCCGACAGGTACCTAAGTTTCCAAACATATATCTAGATTTAAACAGTTTTATGATAATGTCAAAAGCGAATTAATGATCAAACGATCAATTTTATACATAGCAAAATTAATATAACACAGCGTCTTCCATAATGTGTAAACTTGTCTGACACCTAGCGAGGCGGTAATTAATGGAGGTGTGTTAAATAGTGCCTTCAGTACAATAAAATATTAAAGTTTTGATATACTTTGCTTTAGAAAGCTTCTCTTAAGTTTCAAGAGATCACAACAGCACCATACATTTACATTACTCTAATCGTATGCTCTTTGAAACGTTACGCCTCTATGTTTGGTGATACTTGTATACATAACCATACCCTGGAGTAAAGGTTGCGTTCCTATATTCAACTAGTCATATATTAATTAAGTTGACACGGAAGTACCTATATTGAATGTCATATAGTTTAGACATATTTTCTATATACAATGTGTAGAACCAACATAGGTACATACGTTGCAACGTATGTACCAGCCTTATGTCACAAGCCAATTTTGTTTATTTTGACCCATTAGTATATATAGCATATACAATTATACTTATATAGCAGATAACTGTAGTAAAATACTCCGGCGTAATTTTTCTAAAGACCTGAAAGAGGGTGCAACCTTCATTGAGGCGCTTACACTGGCCAATCGTGCTTGAGGGACAGCGTAATGTAGATCTGCGCTTGAGTGAGTGAAATGGATGCACATGAGTTCTCGCGAAAATCATCCATTTCTTCTAATACACGAAAGCAAGACCCAAGTAAAGAAAAATAATACTTTCTAAATGAAGGTCTAGACTTTCTATATTTGAGCTCAAAATATGTGAATATTCTAAACAGTTTGAAAGTAGTAGATCAAAAACTGGATTTAATTTCACATTATAAAATAACGCTATAGTTTTTCTTACCATCTATTTTGAGATAAAACGTAAAAGAAACAGTAAATATGATTTTCATGATTTTATGGACTTGACAAAGAGTAGATAGAACCCAAATGTGACCATTTGACCCATGTAAGCGCCTTGAAGTGAATATCAAATTGTATTTATGTTTGTCAGATACTGAAGAAACTGATCCCGCTCTGGTTGCAAGGAACACCCACTGAGTATTTCTCGTAATACAGTATGTATTGTAATTGCGGAACGCCCGCGAAATCTATGAAATCCAACATCGTAGTACAGAGACATATTTTTTAACCCTTTTTATACAAAACTTGGATCACTTCTCACATACATCACATGCACGTATTAACATACCTGTATACATTATAGCTTTGGTAATAACAGCCGTTTGGGTGCGCAATATACAAACTGGTTGGGAGTCTGTCTGACAACGCCCAACCCAAACTAGGAGAAATAAGTATGATAATGATCACTGTGGCCTTAATTAGTAGAATGAATTAATTAATGAATGCACAAGTTTTTTAATCCGATAATAGTGTGGGCACGATAATGTCCGATTCTTATTGTTTTTGATCGATTATCTTGCCCCCCAGTCGGCTATCTTGAAGCTGTCATACACATGAACTAAGCTCACTCATGGAAACCCTTGTAATGCATTTGGTGCCATGCTATTGCCTTTGCTATTTGAATTTCATAGTTTCGCTCTCCGTTATAAAACATACTGTACATGTAACATTTGCTAGTGAATCATACTGTCTATTCCCAGTTGTTCCTTGGGCCGAAGGGGAGATCGTTTCGTTCGAATGTTTACCCGCCTCGCTAGGCTTATAATCATATTTATTTATCTAGAAACTATACCCGCATTCTGCTTCATTTTTGTAACTTTCTACCACCTAAATTATAATGTAAAATAGCATTGGTTGATTTAGGTACAATACAAAGTAAGTAGGTAGGTAAGTAGCACATTGTGTTCTGGAAATTGTAAAGAATATTTTCTTCTGATATGTCGTAAAAGAATTTATAGGTATATTACACCTACTTTTTTATTTATTAGGCCATGCTTATGCACGACCTTTCTTCAAGGCGACATAACTACCTAGGTTCGGGAAGTCACTTGGGCGTTTTCCGTGCACACGTAACTCTAGATGTTGGCGAAGATAAGTAAGAGAAGCACCTGACTGACTGCATTTGAACTGCAAACATGCAGCGGTAGCAACACACAAGTATGCCTGCAATTTTCCAGCATGCCTTCTAATGCAGCCAGTCTGTGTAGTGTAACAAATTACCTTCGTAGATTTAAAGTAGTGTAGCATATTGCCATCATTGATCTACCCAACTCCCTTAACATTTGTCGTCCTGCGGGTTGACCGTGCACAGATTTGGCTAAACCTTTATTCACACCAAACCTAGGTAATTGCCAACAATTTTGTATAATATTGTATACAAAATAGTTGTCAAACAAGCTTACGGCCCATCGTAGCATACAGTACAGACGCTTGTAACACCAAAGGCATCACTCGCGCTTTGCCAACCCTTTAAAAATAAATATAAACCTGTTTTGAAGGTTGCACGCGTTGGACGTCAAATACAGGAAAACCTTAATGTGACGACAAACTTGCGTGCAAAACATGTACGGTGTAAAAGGGGCTATAGTAAAAACTTTACCGTGTAATCATGTTTCTTTAGATATAAATTGTTCTGCGCTTACGAATATATCCCTTGTTACAGCTTTTTATTTAACCACAAAGTATTTTTAGTCATAAGACCGCACAATTAATCTAACTCATCATCAGTATTTTCTATTGTCGTATAGGTAATTAAAAATTTACACTGTTGTAGTATTTATGCTTAGTTACTTAATGTACTTGTTACAGTTGAGGATGCTATATTGGTACCTACTTTAAAAATTATTTAAGTAAACCTAAAAGCAAACGGGCAGGTATAAGCTGAATAACAAACAACATCAATATTTTGTATGTGATTGGTTTTGTTGCCCAGTCTGTATTTCAGAACTTTGCTTCAGCGTATTTCTGGAAAAGGTTTTATTTTAATTTCCAATCAATAAAATTTAGACATTTCGTTAGTTTGTGTGCGATCAAATAAAAAGCTTACTGTCCGTTTTTTGCTTACGGGTATTTGATAACCGTAATACCATACATAACTTTGTTGTGTTAAGAATATTGCTGGAACTTTACCATAAAACTTATTTTAGGGTTACTAATTTTTATATTTAATTACTGTACTGATAATTTTGAATACGGACAGATTACATAACCGTTTCTATTACAATATTGAATTGGAATGCTAAAAATTACTTACAGAATTGTAAAGTTCCAGCATCTGGTTACTTAATTGGGGAATAATTGACTGAAAGTTGATGAGATAAGTCAACTGTTAAAGATGCCAAAGACTTAAATTAAATTACATAATCAGTTAAAATATTTCGACAAATAGTAAAATATATGTTTTCTTTCTTTATGTACATTGATTCACGATTGCAAATTTTAGGGGTCTGAACTAATGAAGGTTACATAAGGGGATGATTGTTTCTTCGTAGCATGGATTAAAAAGATAAACAGACGGTAGATAATGTTTCACAAGTTGGAGACTGCGTCTATGGTTTGTTTATTATTTCTATACCAAAGATAATCTTTATGAAAAAGGTAATCTAATTACAAAAAAACAAGTTATATCAATCCAGTGAAGACAATAGTAGTTATATGATGATTTCTCGAATTACACATTATCAGGGTCAAACTACTTATCATGACATGATTCAGTCAATGGTTGTCTGTTCATAGAATAGAGAGGCTGTTACGATTACACGTAACATATATTTTATGAACATCATATTGTGCTGAACTATGATTTTTAAGTATTTTGACCCTCCAACTCTCGCCTTGTGATAAAGGAACGTTTTTTTAGATGGAAGATTATTTCTTAACCTTGTTTGTAGAATAAGTTACTAAGTAAATAAGTTGAACAGATGTTATGCTAAATATAGTTACTTTCCTCTCAATGCGTTTTTACTTATCCTTGTATAATTTCGCCGAACCTTTAGGTAATTTTGTAATAATAATAACATTTTTATTTACTTTAAAATAGTTTTATGGCCTATCATACAATATTCGAAGTGGTTGCATGCAGATTTAAAAAAGTCATCGATATGACTGTTGAAAATGGAAATGGAAAATACAAAACATAAGAACACAACTAATAATGTTCAAAACATTTTTTTCGTCAGGTATTGAATGCATTTAAATAATGACCTACCCTTTTGACCCGGATCAATAGTTTTTGCCATAATGATGTCTGAAATCTTGAAGCACCCATCTTCGTCCTATTTACAAGGAGGTTCTAAACCATTTTTTTTTTAAATCAGTGAACTGAGCTATGGAGTGGGATTGGAATAAAGTAATTATTGTTGGAACACTCCGCCCTCATTATTGTACTGCCACTCCACACAAGCCTTTCCCTTCACCCCGTTGACGTCGACATTCGACCAGCGCTCGTAGAATTTACTCTCACGCGATTTCCCGATGTAGAATATTTCTTCGTCTTCAAGCTCCACTCGTACCGTGAAGTTTTCCCCACCTGTTGAACAAAGGCTTTTACTACGCCGACATGTTGCAAAAGTTAAATAATCATAAATGAAATAAAGGGAAGCGACTAGCGACGTACTTAATCGGTAAACTGTCAATGGTCGAAAGGCTGGATGGAAAAAAGATCAACGACTAACAACCAATGACAAAGACCACTTTGTCATTGGTTGTTAGTCGTTGATCTTTTTTTTTTATAATACTGTGAAGCGCTTTGTTTCAAGTTATGATACGGCCGAAGGTGGAAGCGCACTTCACCCGGAATCGTCAGTAGTCTGAGGAGAAGGCCTTCTTACACACACAACAATTTATAATCGTTGCTATGACGACAGACTTTGTAAGAAAGTGGCCAGGCGGACTTGAACAAAGTCCTACCACCAACCAAACCAAGCACAATATTGCACTCCACTGGGGATCAAACCCGGGACCTCTGGATCTGACTGACAACACAGAGGCGGTCCAATGACAGCATATTTATGTGTAAGTATTGCGTATAAACACCTTTGCATCAAAACTTGACCGCTGTGGAGGGCCGTTCATTTGTAGGCGTGTGTGGTATAACTATACTTATATTACCTGCTCTGAATGAGAAGGCGTACTCTTTAGGCAGGAGTTGGTTCTCCGCGTGTTGGTACAGCTGGAAGTCGCAGCCGTCGACCGGCAGTGCTGCGGACGACTGCGACCGACGACACACGTACCCGATCGTTATACTGACAAATTAACAAAATCAATTGGCACCACAGCCAATTATAACTGGGGAGTAAAGAAGGTATAAAGAAATGTGTTCTCTAAAACTCTCGAATCTTTGAGAACACATTTCTACACACGAAAACAGTTATTTATTGTTTCTGTATTTGATCATTTGGTTTGGTACAAATTTCGATAGGTAGGAGAGTTCAATATGAACATGAAAACAGAAAGCTAGGTGACTCTCACTTGTAGCGCAGCGCTAATGGCGGTGCACGTCGGTAGAGGGCGCGTAAGCTTAGCTTTTTACCTTTACAGAGTCAACCACTAGCGAAATCGAGCATCTTTACTTCTTTCGGATGAGCTGGTGGTCAAACTTGGCTATCACCAGTAAACACATTCTCGAAGCTCTCTTCAATTAGACACGTGACCCAATGTCTGGCTCTTACTTAGGCCAGCGAATAAACATAGCTATTCAACATGGTAATGCAGCCAGTGTCTTTAGCACGTTTCTGTCTGGTACTGGTCAGTATAAGACACACGGAACAGTTTATTTACCAATAAGTAGGCCATTTGTAATTAGTTTATTTTAATAAGAGTACTTAAAGTCATCTTCTTTATGTTTTCTTACTGTGATAGAATAAGTGGTTGAGAAACAGCGCCGACGGCAATGCAGTCCCCATTATCGAGGAAAATGAAATGCAGCACGTAGCGGTGAAAGTTGCGCCATTGGCGGTACGGTCCTGAAACAGACAACCATCTTAGAAATATCTAACCTTAGATCAAATTATTTTAAACTGTTATACCCGTATCTTGAATATTCCCGACGACGAAGTTTCGACTACAACCCACCCGAAACGTTGGTATAGAAAAAAAAAAAAAAATTACCAACTTCTCAAAAAAGGTAGGTACAGAGTGTCTAGTGCTTAGTTACAAACGAAGTTCACTCGATTTGCGTTTGCTCACTGTGAATGGTGAATGAGTATTATTTTTCATAAAAATCGTGGTAAACACGAACGCATTCGAGTAGGTACGTAGGAAAGGTGGTAAGTAGAAAACTCACACTAGACACATAGTCGCCTACACTAGGTATTCTACTTACTTCAAAATTCTAAAAATGGTATTGTATCCTCACCTGGAAGATATGTTATTTATTGTGTGTTTTATTAATCACGCTTAAATAAGGCTAATGTAATGAAATTTGCCAGACGCCATGCAAATATAAAAGTTTGCAATTTGAAAATTATGAAGTGTTTTCATATTATTGTACATTTAATACATGATAAGATGTTCTGTGCAGATGCAAAAGACTTATTAGGCCGATATTCTAAAAATCCACTCAATTTTAAGCAATTTATCTGCTAAAGCAATGGTCTCCATTTGAGCGGCTTTCTGACATTTTACTACGATAAATGAGTACCTGAAAATCAGTTTTAAATAACATCTTAGAAACAAGTAGGTACTTATCTCTTCATCTTCTATTTTTGTAACATGAAAGACTATCCTGCTATTTATTCACTATGACCAAAAGTAACAACGCGGCGGGCGCGTTACGATATATCAGAATCATCTTATAAAACAAGTTAAAGCATCGCACGTTATTAGCAACCATTCTTTGATAATAACGAACGATGCGTTAACTTGTTTTACAAGAGTTTACTTTAGGTAAACGTACCTAGTATGTTAATTTATTGTTCTTTTCAATGGGTGTGTAATCAAGTGTTCTATCAATTTAAATGCTTACCAAAACTATGGTCTCTTACGCATGGCATCTTGACTAACTGTTCTTTGCCATCAATCTTAATAGAACCTTTCAGAGATCCCATTTGCTCGTAGTGTGTTTGGTGGAATCTAAAATAAGATAATATGATAAAAATGACACTTGTCTTGAAGTGGCAGCTCTAACGATATAGAACGTTTGTATATTCAACTTATTAGATAGTTTTTATTGCAGGGTTGAGAAAAAAAACGTAGGTAGTGTTTTTAAAATTATTATTTTTAATACTTCTATCTCCAACCTTGCCATGATGATGATGATGCAGATAAACTTACTTCTTTTGTAGTTCAAATAATTCCCTTGTCCAGTTTTCCCTCGCCATGTCCTTGGCGACGCCATGTGGCGCCATCTGGTAGTTATAGTTAAAAGGAGCCCAAAGTGCGCTCCACAGTAAATCCGCTTCTACCGTCACAGTTTTGGATGGGTTGTCGCGGGATCTAAAATACATATTATTAGCTTCTACCTGCAGTTTCGCTCGCGTGTTACTCAGACATAAAACAGAGTAGGTATGTAGCTTCGTATGTAACAGCTCAGTTGGTAGTATATCTACCTACGGCCCTGTAGGTTGTGGGTCCGATTCCCACATGGGACAGTAAATTGATGATAAGATTGATAAGTGTGCAATTACAAAAAAAACTGCCGTGGCTCTCTCAGCACATGGATGTCGTAAAAGCCGACTATGTATATATATATCTACATCTCACGAGAAGGGCAGCAGCAACCTTCTGTGTATTATCTACACCTTTACTGCAATCACCGATCGAGGGGTTTGCCATAACCGTGGTGGTTATGGCAAACCCCTCCAGCTTTGGAGGAGGCTTTGTCTTTGAAGAACTTAAAAATTGGTATGTAGATATTCTTTAAGAAGTTTATTTTGTGGCTAGACTTCCCTGTATGACCCGGATAATAAGTTGCATGTCATCAAGTTCCATTCAACCGCTTAGACGTGAAAATTAAAAAAAAAATATGCCAACTTTCTCATTTTAGGGCGACATATACGTATCTATACCAATACGTCAGAATATCCATAGTACTAGTATTTTATTATCTGTGTCCATAGCATAGAAGATTAGCTTCAAAAAAATAAGTAGGTAACTCACTTCATCTCCCCAATGTAGGCCAGTTTCCATGAACGCAAAGGCATGAAGTTCTCGATATTGATTCCTTGGATTTTGTACTCTCCTATTTCATCACCCGTTTGCTGGAGATGCGTGTCTGGCAAACTCGGAGTCGAATAAAGCTCTCCGTTAAGCTGTAAAGTAAAATATAGACAGATATGGTCTGTCTTATACTCGGAAATTTCTTATACGAGTCATATATATACCTAGGGCCTCCTCAGAACGTTTTTCCAGTCAATTCAAGGGTTTGAGTAGCTCATCAGGGTTTCAAATAGGTAACCCTTTTTATACCCGCTACATCCTTCCACGCTTTACTATAGGTTCGAGAGACAAATATACCTACTGGAATGCGTATCCCTAGTTGCGTCACTACCTGCACACCGTATCGTTTGTAAGCAGTAGGGTGGTCAATTTAAACGAGCTTTGATGAGCAGCTACTCGAACCCTCCACATTCTTAATTTGGTGACAGGAACCAGCAGGGACAATACGCTGGCCTTGTTCTAAACCGGGAGGGCGACAGCTTTGCGCGGACCTGGCTGGCGCTGAAGGCGCGAGCCCAAAAATTGTTTTTTGAGGCAACAAGCGCTAGGGCACCACTTAGTCCGGACCTCGATTTGGGCTGTTGCCATTTGGTGGGGTAGGATAGGAATGGCCGAAGGCGATACCGAGGGTAACGCTTTGAGGCGGAAAGGCTCATCGACTCCGCCCACGGAGTCGGCGTATCTGCGTAGCGTTTTCTCTGTGTGACGAGATAGTTAATGAATGGATGCCGTCACCTCAGTTTTAACTATCCCTACCCCTCCGAATCCTTGATTAGAAAACGTTTAGAAACATAGTAGGTACTTTTTTAACTCTTTAAAAGTAGTTCTATAACAAAATAGTTTTTAACAGTAGCTAAGTAGTTCTTTCTATAAATGTTTATTACTGCATTAACGTGTTTTTTTTTATTTAGTCATATAAAATGGTCGGTTTACACATTTATATATCTGAGACCAATCAATCTAGTTGCTAAGAAAAAGTAAGGTTAACAGCTATTTTTATTGCCTATCGCTCCAGTAGGTAACCTAGTTGGTAGGTGAATTTTCCATGTTATGATAAACTGACTGATGTCAAATTAACATTTTTTTTTATTTTACGACGGTTAAGCACAAGGCCTTTATCTCACCTGGTAACAAATTGAGATAAGACCGAAGGTGGAGGCGCACTTCACCCGGAATCTTCAACAAACCGAGGAACTGGCTTAGACCACAGAGGCGGTTAGTTTACTTAGTTTAAGTTAATTGTTGTCATCTTTTTCAATAAAAAATATCTTAACATAAAATCAAATTAGGTACTTGTATCGTTCCACGCTCACTTTTACCAGGTTACCTTGATGTACATAAACGCATCGACAACTTGCTTGGGTCTCCTTGCCAGACCACAAATTACTGCGTTGCCCTCCGTTGACACCCCGTTGAAGTAAACGGCATCAACTCCCTGAGAATCATTTGCAAATTAAAAAATGTTTAAGGTAAGGTGCCAACAACAGAATGAGGAATATTCTGTGGTTAGAACAAACGCAGAAGAGGAAGGTTTTAATTGACAGTGCTGTGCGGCGGCGATGCGATGTATTTTTTCTATGTAAAACAAAAGTAAGAACGAAATCCACAAATTTGGAAGTGGCGCGGCGGGGCGGTGTCGCTGCGTATCGAATAGGTAGGTATGGAAAAATAGTTATATACTGATGAAATTATAACATTTATAATTAACAAACATTCAAGCAGAGATGAGAATAGATTGCAAATCTACCTAAGCGCTTCTTCTTCTTCTCTGTTACATTTGTGTTCTGGTGAGTTACAAGCGATTAGGGTTGCCAACACTAGCAATGATAGGTATCACATTTCATGGAGCTCGGTAAGTTCAGGTAAAACCACGGGGCTGGCTTTACCTGCCCTAGCCAATGCACAATACTCCCCACAGAATAGGAATTAAAAAAATAAGAATCATGGCTAGTGGCCTAGAACTTAGTGACCTACATGCTCAAAATCGGTGATGTCAAACTTCTTCTCCATGAGCGCGTCTTCCTCATGTATGTGAATATTGCCATCGCAGCTCTTACCGATATCCACCGCGTAAGCACGCCTTGCCCGGGTCGCCCACTGCAAAAATAAATTCAAACAGAATACACTTGTTTCCTCCGTCTATCGCAAGACTTACAAAAATTGGTAGTGATAGAGACTTTAATAACTGTCTGTTTGGTTGGGTGCTGAGCCCCTCGCTGTCCATGAGTTGGTTAGGTATTATGTACCTACTTACGTAATTAATATGTAGCACGTACCTACAAC
The DNA here is from genome assembly GCA_951394065.1 of Venusia cambrica. Taxonomy (NCBI): domain Eukaryota; kingdom Metazoa; phylum Arthropoda; class Insecta; order Lepidoptera; family Geometridae; genus Venusia; species Venusia cambrica. The sequence goes on along the minus strand of OX596043.1, from coordinate 12,866,022 downwards.
CTAGTAACATTATTTCCATTGTTTTTAACCTAACGAGCTAAAGGCTGGGTGTAACTTGATGTGGTATATAGTGTAGGTACCTACTTTAATACCTCAGTAAGTAGGTACTACCAACAGCCTAGTCATGTATTATGACAATATAGGTACCTATGTATTGTAAAGAGTTATAAAACAATTCTAAATTTTTGTGTTCCGGCGTTTACTGTGAGATCGCTAGTTCCTCAGACTTTTAAAGATTCTATCTAGGTGAAGTGCGCTTTCACCTTCGGCCTTATCATAGCTTGAATCCAGGTGATATGAAGGTCAAGCGCATCCCTGTCGTAAAATAAATATACGCAAGCAGATACTTATGCAAAATAAGGAAAGTACGTTTATGCTTACCTTTCGTAGATACAAAGTCACTAGCATAAACACATATTTCAACCAATAATACTTGTTCCTCTGTTGATAGACACCGAAAATGGGTTTTTTGTTAGGTTTATTTATAAATCTAAACACTAGCACTATACCGAGCGAAATTAGAGTGGAAATAACTATGGATAACATTTTTCATTCGTTAATTATTCGATTTCTAGATCTGACTTCGCATGACCAAAAATGACATGCATTGATAAACATTATCACATTATAAGATAGGTAGTTAATTATGGTTGTCCAACCGTTTAGATTATTTTGAACACTTTTATTGAGTTTATCATATGCTTACAATGATATCGTAATCGGAGTAGGTAGATACTAAGTTGAAGAACGGCTAGCAGAACCGAATCACTTAATTTGTCCTACCATCAACAAAACTTGTACTATCCTCTCCATTCTAAGGTTGTATCTCAAGCGATCTCCTATCGTACATTAAGATTTATTTTTTAACTTGACAATCATAATGCTGTATCGGCCTATGTTCAGCAGTATGTGGTCTGAAATGATGATGATGATGATTATTATGTTTGTGTACAACAAAGAATGTTCATTCATTCTTTAGTTTAAAAAATGTCTGGTTTTACTGTGACCTAAACAGAAACGGCGAAATAAATTCCTATACTTATTTTTTTCTTGATATATAAAAATGAAAACAGTCAGCAAGGTAGCTTAAAAAGTATTTTAATTCAAGTGTACCCTTCAGTTCCATGCGTTTTGTAATAGCTTTACTTAGATATATTAGGTTTATATTAGGTTGGGTTCTATTATGGGTGGGTTTCTTTTAAAACCTAAAAACGATGATTATCATAAACTGATTAAACAAATATTTCATAATTTATTTTACTCCGTAAGTATAGCAAATTTCCAGTCAATCCGTCAATATATAAAATTTATTAAAAAACTTTTATTTTCAACCCTGTAGTACTAGCAACAGGGTAGATGAAGTATATTATCGTTAACCATAAATAAGATTTACACTAAGTTTCAAGTTGCAAATCCATTAAGTAGTTTCAGCACGATGTGCGTTCAATGTACAGACAGACAAACATACAGCCGAAAAAGGAAAAACGATCTGTTTCAGTATTGATAGTGTTTCCTTGTTAAAAAAATATATGATATAATAAATTAAAAAATATTTAATGTACATATTTTGACCCATTAGTTTTATTATAAGTATGATTACCGACCCAAGTTTCTTATTTCTGTTGCACAAAAGTTGACAAAAATTCTTTGCAACCAACTGGATTCAAACCTGTGGTTCAAATTCTCAGCTTGACCACACTCAACTGAAATCCATGACTTTTTGGGACATATGAAAATGAATAGATAATTATATTATAATGGTAATTTTATATTAATTAGATAGTAATGTATATTCAAGCCTCCACTTTCGCCAGCAAGTGTTTGTATACGCATTCCTCTTTGTTGATGAGATGCGTGGTTTTGTTCACCAGTTGCATCAGAGTGTTGAGGTTCTCGGACCATTCGTTGAGACGATCCGACGCGTCCATGTTCAAACTGAAACAATATTTGCTTGATTAGGTGATTTTCTTTCATGTCTTGAGAGATAAATCTGTCAGAAAAGAAAAGACCTGAGGCCAAGCGCTTCCCCGTCGTACAAAAAAAAAGACCTACAGGACAGACAGGCTTCAGGGATGTTGATGATGATGATGATACGGAAAACGATCACTTTATTTTTATCAAGAACTTATGATTTGCTTGTGAAGCGTTTCTGGTGGAAAATAGAGTTGTTTGAGACTTTCAGAGATTCAACTTGGTTTTTATGACAAATTACGTTTTTTTTCACTGACTACCTTTTTTCAAAAATATGCAGGCGCACGCATTTTTCTTTTCACAATAAAACTTAACCAGAAAATTTTACAACTACTGTCAGATGTTCGTGTAATAGCAATTCTCAAACACACGGAAAGTTTACGGATCGGAAACATCACTTTTTGTCGGATTCGACTTAGAATCTGATAGATATCGACGCTATTCTCAAACCGCTTCTGTGGTCTAGTGGTTCACCCACCGATTTCAGATCCAGAGGTCCCGGGCTCGATCCCCATGGGGAGTACAATATTTTGTGCTTGGATGGTTAGTGGTAGGACTTTGTTTAAGTCCACAAGGCTAGCTAACACCATCTTACATAATTCTGTCGCCATAATAACAATTCTAAAATTGTGTTCCGGCATTTAGAGGCAAGATAGCCACTTCCTAAGTATGTTGAGGATTCCGGGTGAAGTGCGCCTCCACCTTCGGGCTTATCTCAACTTGTGTAACCAGGTGAGATGAAAGCCTAGTGTTTACCCGTCGTACAATAAAAAAAAAACCTTACAAAAAAAACTTCTGTAGAAGTCTCGAATGATAATTTCAAAATCTTTAGATTTCATAATTAGAATATCGTTTCCGGAATCCCCATCGTAATTTTCCGAAATCGATCCGACAAAGCTTTCCGAACGTTTGAGAATAGCTCTACCGACCTGAAGGGAATGCCCAGTCACGATAGAAATGACATGGAAGATACAATTTAGTGATTTTCCCACCGCTAGTTGTTAAGGTAAAGGTACCCTCTATTATAAATATATCCTGTATGAGCTAGGTTTGTCACCTGAAGTGCACGACGCCCGCCGGCCTGTCGATCTTGGCGCGGACCACGCTGCTGACCACGAGCGCGCTCAGAGCGTCCTCGGTCTCAGTCTCGGTAAGTCCTAGCAACTCGCTCATGCGCTTCACCGTGAGCCGTGTGTAGTAAATGGACATTATACGAATATTCTGGAACAAACATTACTATGAAAAAGAAGTATATATTATTTCTTTATAGTAAGTATTACTATAAAGTTCACTCCCGCATCACTGATGAGATACACTAAGGGGAGGTGCTTGGCCTTCATCTCACTTGGTTTCAAGTTAGATAAGGTGAAGGTGGAAGGTGGTGGCGCACTTCACCTGGAATCCTCAACAGTCTGAGGTACTTGTACTACTTAGCTCTATCTTATTTCTAAAACTTCTTTCTCTTTTTTGGTTGGTGGTAGGATTTAGTTGTGGAATCGATTCTCACCCAGGGAACCCACAAACATTTGTGTGATGAATATTGATGTCAGTTCTTATTCTCTAGTGTTTGGGTTTTGTATTGTATGATAAGTATGTATTTACAAAAAAAAAAGTATATAAGTATTATTTCCGTAATGGGAACTAGTTCCCATATTACAAGCTTTGCTTAATTTGGGACTAGATGGCGCTGTTTTTTTTTTATTATTATTATTTTATTTATTACTGTGTGAATGTTAGATATACTTACATGTTCTACAACCCTGTTTTTGAGGTCATTCCATCGCTCCACGCCTTTCTCGTCTGAGGGATTGAAGTATGGAGTCGCGCGAAGCATCTTTTCGTAAGTAGAGCAGAGCATGTTCCATCTGATGATCTCAGGATTGATGAAGAGTCCCAACAACAGCCTGTAAATTACATTCAATTAGAAAGACTTTGTCCGGCATATACTATAGTCCCCTTCCTATCCTCTAGTGGATGACGTACGAGGCGACCGAGGGGTTATACCAAGAGTTTTGTTACCATACAAGCTCTGCTCAGTTTGAGGCTAGGAGACGCTGTGTGAAATGTCAACGTGTTTACTCAATACCTTTAATGATGATCAACCTTGGTTTTGTTGTTTAATTTCGTCATACGTTTTTGTAAGCCGACCGACAAAACATCAGATATAAAAAAAAACTGTGGCATCCGGGAACGCCGACATAAGTGAAAATTTGAAGTTTGTCGATCTTTGCCGAAGAGAACATCTGATATTGTTGGTACTAGAATCTTAATGTTGTCGCGTTGGTCGCGATATTTATTAATGAGGGTTGTACTTGCAACGGAACTGACACAATGACTTCATAGAACTGACGTTGATAGATACCTATCACGGCTGTCAACCGTCTGTCTATAGGTAGTGGAAGTCTTCGAATGGTCCTTACCCGTACTTCTTAGGATCGTAAAGATAACGTGACAATGTGTTTCGAAGTCAAATGTGTCAAAAGTGGTGTCGGTAAGGTAACAGTGTCGCGAGTTCAATGGGTTTTATTCTCAATAAATGTGCTTCAAGAAGTTTTCACTTTAAAAAAAATATCTCATATAATATGATGACAGAAGGTACTCACTTATAGTCGGGCAGTTTGTCCAAATCCTTATCCTCATTAACCCTATGCGTCAGGTCTGACTGTTCGTTGTCATAAGGCGCGAGTATCAGAAACACTACGCTGCCGATGAGTGCGTCTGTCCCCGCGTCTTGGCCGAGCGCCCTAAAGTGGCGGCAGACAGAGAGGTAAGCGCCATTGTGTTGGTCCACAGCAATCATTAGACGGTAGAACTTCTCTTTCAGCTCCTGGAATTTAGGATTGTTCATTGTAGTACACTACATATTCCTGCCCTTATCCCACTCTTCCACACAGCACATTCTACTCTTCCACTCTCCTTTGTCACCTGTCAACTCAGCATTGTCACTCACTGCCATCAATCTCTTCTTCTGTCTATGCTTACTCCTACGTCCATCCACATTCCCCTCACATCCTGTAGATCACTACATCACATAATTATAAATTGCCCTATCTGAAAATCATCTTTTTTCAATTACAGAGAGACAAAGAATAAAAAATACATCCTGTAGATCACTACATCACATAATTATAAATTGCCCTATCTGAAAATCATCCTTTTCTTCAATTACAGAGAGAATAAGAAAAAAAAAATCCAACTATAATATTTGATTTAGAAGATAGAAATAGTAGGTTCAAAATACTGTTTCATTGCGGTATTTTTTCTCATCGTTCAAAACAACACTTTTTTTTTCCTACTAGATGCTACTAGGTATTTAATCAAAGAACGTCACAAAAACTTAAATTTTTGTTCCTTATTTTATATTGACGCATCAAAAAATTGTTAATTAAAATAGTAAACTAAATATGGAGAAGTTTAGCTTTACATATTACTATTATTTACAAAGCACAAACACCATGAACAAACCCTTGTCTTGGAGGCGGCTCATGTCCAACACAGTGGATATAAAATAAATCAATAATTGTAAATAAAAATAAATGCTGTGGCGATCGCGGCTTAATAATCAACCCCTCTAACTCAACCCATGGATGTCGTAAAAGCCGACTAAGGGATCGCGCAAAGGCAGCAGCTTCCTTCTGTGTATTATCTAAAACTTTACTGCAATCACCAATCCGCATGCCAAGCGTGGTGATGATAGCAAAACCCTCCATCTTTGGAGGAAGCTCTGTCCAGCAGTGGACACTAATGGGCTGAGAATTACATTAAAATAATTACCTAAACATATAGTAAACCTGCAACATGTTTCATCACAAGTTTTACCTTAGTATTATCCTCCTCAAAGAATTTAGTGTTAATCTTCTTTGAAATGATCTGAGTGCGGACATAATCCTTGATGGCAAGGCACAATCTCATTTGCTCCAAAATCAATTCCACCTTTTCCCGTTTATCCATTGACCCATAGGTCTCAACCTGGAGTTCTTGGATGATCTTAGCTGCTTCTGCTACATTGTTTTCTTCCTCTCTGATTTTAGCTAAGATATGTGTCAACCTCGCCCTTTCCACCTCCACATAGATTTTTCCTTCGGTGATTGTCCGCAGTGTCTCAATAAGCTTGACTTTGGTTTCTTTGTCAGGTGTTTTATCAACATAGGTGTAGCATTCTTGCACCATTTTCACAACAGCCTGTTTGAGTTGAGATCTGAAATTAATTTGAATTATTTACAAACATCAAGTATAAAGACAAGTGGCATCTGGCAAAATGTATGAGTATGCCAGTTACCTAGAAGTAAGCGCATATAATACTAAAGAACAGTATATAAAGTAAGTTCTAATCTTATGTATGCAAATCTGTTCACATATTTAAAAGTGGCAGCATTCAGCTATGCAGACTGTGGATATGTTAGTATTTTATAATCTGTACTGCGGGCATGTGTCAAACAAAAGCATGGACATGCCTCTGACTACCTAATAGTAAATAAGCAATATCCTCTATCTAATCATCATAAGATGAATTAAAAAAAAAGAGAAAGTTGTGTCTGTTTTTTTTTCATTCAGCTTGTATTATACAATATGATTTTATTTACCTTCTTTTAGACAGCAGTACAATGTGGTCATTCAAAGCTGACCAGTTTCTAGCATCATAGCATATCTGCACAATAGCTACTAAAATTCTAGCTGTTGAAACCATGTCAGCACCCTGTGATAAAATAACAACATAAATTAATTTATCAACAATCTACACTAAATTACGTCATTATCATATGATGACGTAATTTTTTTTTTTAATTTGGATGTAGGTGGTAATCTCCAAAACTACACATCCAATTTCATAATTAATTTTACAAATATTTATAATGGACTTTCAAAACCAACATAATCAGCAGAAGTATGTAAGGTAGCAAAGTACCACTACATTCCAAGGCAAGGCCCCATTGGACCTATTTATGCAAGAAGGAACCAACCCACACTCATGTCAAAATTGAGTTAAGTATACAGAGAGCCTTCAGAATGCACTTTCTATCAACCCTATAAAGATCATAATGATCTGTCAATTTTGACTGAACAAAACATATTGTCGACAAAGTTACCAACCCACAAACCAACCGTTGAACAATAAACTAAAAAGATTCATGCCTCATGGTAACCCAGCAATCATAAAAACAGTTAAATATATTTTTTTTTTCTATAAGGAACCAAACCACATGGTTTCCTGTAAAAGTATTTTTTGATAATTTTGTAGAACCATGCGGGTTGGATCTTGATTGCATTATAAACATTGAATATTTCTATATTTTTACAAAGACCATCATCACTTGGTTCTTTGTTGATATAACTTTATCGACATTATTATAAGCCATATTTTTGTTTTGAATCTGTAGTGTAATGAAGTTTTTGCCAAATAATTTTATCCACAGTATATCAAAGCTGTTTCTAATTTTGATATGAATATGGTAACTTTTTTCTAAAGATAAGTAAATAAAAGACTCGAGCAGCCCTTTTTACCTTTCTTCAAGTAATTTCATTTTTCCTAATATTTTTTTTATGTTTTGCATTACAATACCTTCTAAACCGTTTCTTAACCGTAAAGATGAGCTCAACGAGACTTATGCTGTAAAATACGGCATGCGGTGTCGGAAGAACTTAGAACCGATATTGAACTGAAACGGGTAGCAAATCAAATCGCAAAATCTCTGCAAAATTTATTAAGAGGCTGGCCAAGGTGGGTTCTTGCCTTATCAAGCATGTCTCAGAAAGGCTTGATGGCAACATATAACTCCTCATTTTATGTAATGATTCTTGTGGCAGCCAAAACCGCTACATAAAACTAAAGTTGATGCTTAAAGCCATGTAGCATTGTCATCCAACTTTAGACCAAATCAATATTAGATTCCTCGATTCGGGACATACCTTTCTACCAAACATAGATGATTTTGAAAAGATTGAATGTGTTTAAAATTTCAACAGAGGTTTAATACGCCGAATTACTACACGCAGGATATGAAAACATGTAAACAAAAGTAAACCAATGCGCGTACACAGAATAAAAAGAATAAAAAAATAAGACTTCTTGTTATCATTAAAGTTAGAAAGAAATAAAATAAATAGAAAAAAAAACCATAGATGGAGAGAAAGTGTCATGGCTCAATACCATAGAAATAATGTTAAAAAAGGATTTAATGTACTTATAAAAAATATATGAGATTGGTTGATAATGAAGATTTTAGGGGGGAAAAAAAATACTTGAAAGAAGGCAATTTTTTATTTTTATTTTTATTGTACGACGAGAAAGCGCTTGGCCTTCATCTCACCTGGTAAAAAGTTGAGATAATGCCGAAGATGGAGGCGCGCTTCACCCGGAATCCTCAATAAACTGAGGAACTGGCTACTAAGATATCAGATACCTCTGAATGCGGGAACACAATATTTTTTTTAAGTATTGTTATTATGGCGATAGAATTAGGTAAGATGGTGGTAGCTAGCCAGGCGGATTTAAACAAAATCCTACCACCAACCAAACCAAGCACAATATATTGTAATCCCCATGGGGATCGAACCCGGACCTCTGGATCTGAAATCGGTGGGTTGAATCACTAAAGTCAAAGTCAAAGTCAAATATTTTTATTCATTAAGATTTTTAGGATCATTTTGAAACGTCAAATCTACCGCCTGTTCGGAATCGCGACCAGCACACAAGGAGAAAGGCAAGAACCTCGGGCTGATTAATTTTTTTGAAAATCCATTTAACATTTAGGTACATTGTTTAGAATAATTTAATAACATTACAAGTGTTACCTACATCATAAAACTAAAAACTTAATATTATCTTAAAACATTGATTACTACATAACTATCTAATGGGCAGTTTCTTGACATTGAAAAACACCATTTAACTGTCAACTGGTATAGCAACATCGGGCCACGCGTTCTTATCGTCGATATAGTCACTTATTTTGTAGTAGGCTCTTTTAATTAAATTATTCTTTATATACAATTTGAATTTACGAGCAGAGAGTTTGGTGGCGCTTTGAGGAAGCTTATTATAGAATCGTACACAGTTTCCTAAGAATGAATTATTTACTTTTCCTAAGCGATACCTAGGTATGTCAAGTTTATTTTTATTTCTAGTATTAACACTGTGTACATCACTTCTTTTAACAAACTCATCAATGTTCCTGTGTGCGTGCATTAGGTTTTCATAAATATATTGGGAGCTGACTGTCATAATACCAATCTCTTTAAAACGTTCCCTGAGAGAGTCACGAGTTTTCAATTTATAAATTGCCCGTACAGCTCTCTTTTGCAGGATAAAAATGCTTTCAATATCTGCTGCATTTCCCCATAAAAATATGCCATAGGACATAACGCTGTGAAAGTAACTAAAATAAACTAACCTCGCCGTGGTTTCATCAGTAAGATGCCTTATGGTACGTACTGCGTAAGCTGCCGAGCTTAGCCGGCTAGCTAATGTATTAATATGAATACCCCATTGCAACTTTGCATCGATATTTAAACCCAAGAAAGTAGTTGCTTCCATAAAGTTAAGTATTTCCCCATTTAAGATAATGTTAGCATTGCTGACTTGAACGTTAGGCAAGGTGAATCTAATGCATTTCGTTTTTTTCTCATTTAATAAGAGGTTATTTACCGTAAACCAATCAAGAACTCTAGCTAGAGAAGCATTTACACAATCATAATTATCTTTAGCTCTATCAACTCTAAATATTAATGAAGTATCGTCTGCAAACAATACAATATCACATAAATCCCCTACACAGGAAGGCAGATCATTGACATAGACTAGAAACAAGAAAGGCCCCAAGATTGACCCTTGTGGTACACCGATGTTAGTGGATGTTCCCGAAGATTTGCTACCGTTAATGTCTACTTTTTGAATGCGATTCGATAGGTAGCTACGCATGAGGCTTATTGCCTGATTCTGAATGCCATAGTGTTTTAGCTTTGAGATTAAGGTGTCATGATCTACGCAATCGAAAGCCTTAGATAAATCACAGAATACTCCTATGGCATCCTGTTTTCCTTCCCAGGCTTTAAAAACGTACTTCAACAGCATGGCACCAGCGTCAGTGGTTGAACGACCTTTAGTAAACCCAAATTGTTTTTCATGAAGTAGCCTGTTACAGTTAAAATGTGACAACAACTGGTTAAGAATAAGTTTTTCAAATATTTTACTACATGCTGGCAGAATTGAGATTGGTCGATAATTTCCTGGATCCTTTTCATTTCCAGATTTGAATAAAGGAATCAACTTGCTATATTTCATAAGATCTGGAAAGATTCCTTCGTCGATGCTTCTATTAAATATATATGCTAGACATGGTGCTATTTCAAAAACAATCGTGCTTAAGATCTTTACGGACATCCCCCAGAGATCTTCAGTATTTTTAATATTTATTGACTTAAAAGTTTTTAGAATACAACACTAAACCACAGAGGCGGTTAATTATTACAATAATACAATTATTACGATAGAGCCACTTTGGCCAAATGTAAAACCTATCCCAGATGCTAAGCTCAAAGACTTAGAAAAGCATGCTTCATCTCATCCCGCAAGACTCATATGACTTCTATGTGAAGCTAGTCTGAGATGAGGACATAACAAATGACTTCAAGTGATTTTCAGGGCAACCTGATTTCGAAGTAGAGGAAGATGATTAGATTTAAGTAAAAAAAAATATTGTTTACACATTATTGTAGAGTTCTTTTGTTTTATATGAAAACTATATTTCTAAGATAGTTCCTACTAAAATTCACAAGCATAATATGAATAGCTTTTATTTTATCTTAAAATACTTGAGGGTACATTAAATCAACAAGGAACCAACCCACATAAAAGTAGTTTTGCTAGAAGGAACCAGTGAGTTTTAACAAAAAAAAATGGATATGTTCATGTTTTTCTTCAAAATTAAATTGGCATACATAGAACACATAATTTTGTACAAAAATATGATACAAATTTTTCTTTGCACAATTTAGACAAAAACTGCTTTATCTCACTATCATGATGTGGGTTGATTCCATCTTGCATAAGTAGGTCCAATTCTAATATGGAGGGTTGGAGGAAAAGTGTTCAACAAAGACATACTGCATTTGGGTTTATTGTGATTAATAGACCATCACAATGAGCTTTATGGTAAAGCCAAACAATTAATCTAAATTGCATGATTTTTTTAGTGTTTTTTTATTATGCAGAAAAGTTTTAATGAATACTTGATTTCCAATTCTGCACATGATTGATCATGTATAGGTACATATTTTATGAAAAAACTTAGTGTGACTGGCTACACTTTATTTTAGAAGGCTTTGAGTGATAGAGCAAAAATAAATCATTTTTTTTGTTTTCAAGTGATTTACTTAACCAGGGTCACTTTAATGGATTTTGATAACTTAGATAAATTTGTTATAGACTCACAGTTCTAGTTTGTTTTTCAAGGGCCAACAGCTGGTCAATAGCTTCTTGAATCTTCCCCTCTGTGGCCCAAGTCTTCCAAACGGGAATCTTTTCATCACAAGTGGTACTGTAGTCCACCTAAGGAAAAATATTATTATTTATGTAGGTAACACTTTCTCTACGCAAGTAATTTTGGTTCTTAGGCTTGATGTTAGCTGATAGCTTCCCATTATCTGGTCACAAGTCCGGATTGTATTCCATTGTAATGGACACATACCTAGTAATACACATTGAACAAAGGGCTTCTTGAAAAAAAAGTCCATATACGAATAATAATTGGTGTAGGGTAATCGCTTGGACTCGTACTTACTTCCATTTTTATAATTTTACCACTGGCGTCCAGTGTGCCGATGTCTCCGTTTGTCGTCATATTTCTGAAGAAATACAATTTATTATCTTGGGGCTAAGAATGCTAGATAAGCAATCAAAGAAATTAAGCATATTACTTACACTTCACGAATTATTCAACAGAAAATAATGAACTAATCAAAAATAATCTATTTGCAAACTCACGGCGGCAGCCACAGACAGACAGATCAATATATCAATAACTATGTATTCTACAGACAGACGTGCCCACAGAACACTAATATTAATATCCTATGACGTACCACAGACTAGACCATAGAATGCTATTAATTAGTACCATAATACCATGTAGAACACTATTACTCACAAGACTATTACTTACCTTATCATAGATAATTACCACGCCCAACAGTCTTTTGCCAGTCTCATTCAGGTAATCTGCCCATCTTGCTGCTGGACGACCGACATTCCGATATCCGTTTCGTTGGAGCCATTCCGTCAACGCTTTGCTCCATCTATCATCCGTCCGCCAGGTTCCCTGCCCAGCTCCACTTTAGTTCCGACATACAGTTCCCAATGTCTTTACCTTTGTTCGTCTTCGGATCTCGACGTTGGGAATACGGTCTTAAGGCTTGATGACGAGCATGGCACGCTCCATCTCTGTGCCACTCTCATCCTATACATAGCGAGAGAGCGTCCATGTTTCGGCATCGTAAGTCATAGTGGTTAAGACACACTGGTTAAAAAGTCGGAATTTGAGACATTGTGGGATATCAGGTGACTTGAGAATGTCATCCAATTTACCAAATGCAGCCCAACCTAGCTGAATTCTATGTGCGATCTCTTTTTTCTGATGCTCTTTGCCAAAAGATAGAATATGTCCAAGATAAACGTACTGATCCTTTGTCTTGGACATATTCATCTTCAGACCAACATGGCATCAAATAGGTCTTGCAAAATGAGTTGGAGATTGTAATCAGTGAGTTTCTTTTTGTTACATTTTGTAAATTGGTTTGATGTAAAAGTATGCTATTCACGTCATCGTCGGTAGCGGCACTGGTAGCAGCGTTTTGCGAGGAACCCGCATTGGGCGCGGTGGTGGCAGCGGCAGTCGTATTTTCCCTCTAGATACTGTTATGTTTCTTTTCTTGCCACAGACAATTCTCAATTATGTTCTGAACCAAGTTAGTTTTGACATTTTGACATTGACAGATTATACATTCCGAGTCCAATGAGACAGACTACGTCCAATAAGAAAAGCAAAACCAATGAGACGGATTCGGGGACACGTGAAATTCCGTCATTATATTTGTGCGCCATCTCTGAACACTTACGCGACTACGCCGTCCGCGCAGCAACAGCAAGGCGGCGAAGCTAGCGGATAAGGCGGAAACTCAGCATTTTATTTTAATAAGTCCAAGAATAGAAAGATTCATTTTGAAAGAAGAAAGAACATAGCATACTTAGTATTGTTGCAAATGTTAAAATCTTATAAAACTTAAAACACCTGTATTACCTATATATTTATTTTTGTGTACGTAATGTAGTAATACTTATTTTGTTTTTAGAATTTTATTGTTTAAATTGGACTGTGTGAACCATTTCCTTACTAAAATTTAAGCTATTAATCACAATCCAGTATTCAGCCGTTTTGCTCATCCAGATGTGTAAGCTGGGGACATGGGTCTACAGCATACACGTTGTTTTTACCTTGTATCTCTGAAAGTAATATAGCTACAGGCTTCAAATATTTGGTTCTTAGTGAACCCATTCTGCACAGAATTATAGGCTATCAATCACAATCCAGTATTCAGCTATTTCGCTAATCCAGATGTGTAAGCTGGGGACATGGGTCTACAGCATACACGTTGTCTTTACCTTGCACCTCTGAAAGTACTATAGCTACAGGCCTTAACTCTGTGATGCTCAGTAAACCCATTTTGCACTGAATTATAGGCTATTAATTATAGCCCAGTGTTGACCAACTTGGCGTAACCAGCATGTGTTCGCTGTAGACCCTATCCCTGGCTTATACACCTACTTAGGCTCGTATCTACGAAGTTTGATTGGAACCTAAATTTTAAACTAGATTTTCAGATTGAACCAATTTGAACCAAATATTGACATATTTAGAAATTACAGATTCGTTCTGTGTAAGCTGGAGACATGCACATCATAACGTGAGCTTGGATTGTTATTCAAAAGTCTTGTTTTTTTTAATAGTACGATAGGGACGCGCTTTTTCAATATGAAATTTTGTGTAGCTCGGGCAGTATTTGTGCTCTATTTTGTGTGTAAATTTCGTTGCTATAGTATAAGCCGTTTTCGAGTACGGTCATGTGTACGCTAGCTTTATCGTTATGCTGGCGTACACACTACGAATGGTCATTATTTCTTAAAAAAATGATGCTTTATTTATTTATTTTTGCACTTATTATGTTCTATTTATTAGGCATAACAACGAACCTGAATTCGATTTTGTGTACGTTACCATAACTGACATTTTGTACCGTTGCTGTTGTGCCACGCCAACTATTATATAGTCTTTGACCTGTGCAACTGTGCTATGTTCTTCTTAGCAAAGAGTAAATAAGTAAGACGCTAGACGCTAGAAGTAACAATGTTCATGTTCGTTCGTTCTGTGTGTCAATACTCTTTGATGTGCGTGCAGTGTAAGTGCAAATATGGCGTAGTTGTCTCGTTCGAGTTATTTTTACATTATTTTATTGTAATTTATATTACTTTGACGCTAAATCATACGAGATTTGAAGTTATTTAGTTAAGTTAAGTTTAGATTTCAGTTTTGGTTAGTCTTACGCGCAGTGATTATCACCACTGATAGCTTATATTCCTTTGTTTTTTTTTATCCAACATATGTTGGACTACTTTCTTTTTTTGTAAAGTTCGCTCGATTGACGATAAACATTGTAAAGTATGAGCTCGAGAAATTTTGACGACGTAGAATTGATTCGGGGTAGGGGAATAAGAAGTCATTCAGCCCAAGGTCTTGCCCCGACTGTTCTGAGCCCTGCAATGAAAATACCACTTCCTCCTCGAATGTGGATTACTGGTAAGTAAATATTTTCATTTTTATCAAATCAGACCATATCTTAGTGTACATACCTTATTCTCTCACACGAAGTTTGACCTGATTTTCTTGATGTGCTAGGCAGTATTTGTATGACATCGATCATTTTGTCACATCAGCTGTTCCTTGCATTGCAAGTAATTAATGACTAAACTTCTCGTATTAGAAATCTTTTATTAAAGAAAAAAAGATGTGTGTATGCTCCCTATGGACTCCAAAACTGATTTCTTTCACTGGCAGTTAGTTGATATGAAAAGTAGTAAATTAGGCTACCTACTTAAAAGTTCTGAAAAATAATTAGGGTTTCACAAAAAAACAAAAAACCATGAAATCCAATTTTTTTTAGAGCAGCTTCTATTCATGGTATGGGGGTGCAATATGAAAAGAAATTCCCATGTGATAGCAAGAAACAGGCTAGGCAATACAACTAGGAAACTACACTCGAGAGCTTAGAACCCTTATTTTTTTTTAATTAAAGTTTGGTTGCAAATATAACTTGAATTAAATTAAAGTACACACTGTTAGCTTCCTAAAAACCCATAATGTCTAGCCTTGGCCTTCGAAATCATAAAAATGGCAACTTAACAATAGAATGGCCTAAATTAGCTCGTTTCAGGTTGCTCGGTTTGTGGGACTTTGAGCAGGTATAAAAGGATAAGGGATGATTGAAAAGACATAATTTGCATACCAACTCCCAGTCAGAAAGGTCCTTTAACAAATACGTCATCACTCTAAACAAGAAAATGGATACCACACCGGAAGCAGCGTCTCAAGTGGTTGCACTAATTGAAACTGGACAGAACCAAAGTCAAGTGGCTCGTCAATTCAATTTGAGCAGATATGCTGTTCGACATATATACCAGCGATATCAGCAAACTGGTGGCTATACCATATTAAGTGCCAATAGATTTGCATTTTTATAGCCAACATATGCTCATTACAAACATTTGTGTGATGAATATAGATGTTTGTTCTCTTTGGGTGTTGTATCATATAGTATAATACTCCATATAGTATGTATGTATTTACAAAAGTATATAAGTATTCTATCTATAATCTAGTACATGTGGTGTGTAAAAATTAATTTCCTGTAATATTTATTAGTAACCAAATTTTTCATATTATGTAATGAAAATTAAATATATGTTTTAGACATTGAAGATGAATCATCAGATGAAGCAAACTGTAGTGTTAATGATGATGGGGTCATGCACGAAAGGCCTCGGGTCAGGTCTCGGTTCAGGCACCACAAGGCAAAGCAAAACAGTGTGCCTATCGGAATATTCTGGGACATTGAAAACTGTCAGGTATGTTTTTTAATAGGCACAGTTTACTGTCAACAGTAGCTCTGCTCTGCTTTCTGCGCTATTAGTTGTGGGTTTGGTACCCGCCACAAACATTTGTGTGATGAATATTTAATTATTACACTAATGTTGTAGTGGTGATTCTATTTGCTGGATGTTATTATGTACCTCATAATTATAGATACACTGCAAGAAATATCTGTGCAATCAACCAGTACCCTGGGTCCCACTAAAGTACGAAATTTATTGTTGTACACAAGCTAAATACTATAGTATGTCTTTCTATACCTAGCAAACAGCCCTGTGTCCATAAAAATATATCTCATATTTACGTTATCTATGCTTGTTTCATCCCAACAATTTCAACAGCTACTATTACAGTAGCTACTGGCATAATGATATTCTAGGGATAAATATCCCTAAACAATGTCTAAGAAATCTTGTAATCTAGAACTACAGTTTTCTACTAAGAACTTTTTTATCACACAAATCAAAATACAATCAAGTAAGTATGAATGATAAGCTTAAACAATAGGTACAATAGTTTTGAGTTAGGTAGATCATTTCCAAAAAATGCTAATCAGCTAGGTACTATTAATAATATTACTATGATAAGCTTAAACAATAGGTACAACAGTTTTGAGTTAGGTAGATCATTTCCAAAAAATGCTAATCAGCTAGGTACTAGTAATAGTAATGTTATTAATCCAGAGGTGTTATAATCTCTGTGGTATAGAATGTGTAGCTCTCGGTGGTGATGCATGATTTTAACCCAGGACTTCCTGGGTTAAAATCATCATCTTTGTGATGTTTGTTTCCAGCTTGACTAGGACATTGCAGGCTTGAATTACACAATGGTCCAATAATTAAGAGGATGCTGTGCTTGGAAAGGCATGTTAAGCAGTTGGTCCCGAGTACTGCATATAGTAATGGTTGTAAAAGAGCCCTGTCAGGTGCCTATGGTGGTGGCTCATCAAGTCTTCCACTAGGACTATTACACAGCCCATACAAAGAAATAAAGTTAACTGTCCAACTTGAAATTGAAATTGATCCACAGGTGCCCAAAGGTGTTTCAGCAATAGACGTAGTAGCAGCTATCCGTGCCAAATTCTTACCAGGACGCAAGGAGGCTGATTTTGTGGTTGTGTGTGATGTGAGAAAAGAGGTTGCATACAGACTAAAGGAATTAAATGATGCTCAAGTGAGTTACTAGTTCCTAGCCTTACCTATTTATACTTTTTTAATGGGTCGGCAGCAGCACAAGCACAGGTAAGGGTTAGGTCTACAATGGTGCTAGCCTACCCATTAGCTGCTGATACACTCGCTTCTTTAAGCCATTGGAGCTGTAAGACATTTGAGATACAGATGCTGGAAGCAGATAACAAGCAAAGTAGTTGTAAATACACAAGTAAAAACCCCTATTTATCAACATTCTCATCGTATAACTGTTTTTACATCATCAGTAAAGCTTGTAACTTGACAAGTTGTATAAAAAAATATCTGCATCACTTTAAAGCCTGTAATGCACTATTGGTCTCAGTCACAAGTCTCCTTCAAGATGTTTTGCTGTAATCATCCACTTTTGAGAGGTGTAGATGGTTTCAAACAATTATTTTATTTTGAATTAGTTGATTTAATCTTAGATGGCAGGGTCTTATGACGGACAAACATTAATTACTTTTTGATACAGTCCTAAATTATGGGTTAATCACATAAAGGCCCTGATTTCATTAAGACAATCCCTCTCACTCATAGTATAGGGTTGTGTTTATTTAAATTACAATAAGTCTGATGAGGAAAATGATTGATGTTGACCTAAATATTCTGTAAAGTAAATAATTAATACATAATATATGACATGTGTAGGTATATTCTCTTGATTTATGTCAACTTTATGCAATTAAGAGTAAACAGTATTTTTATCAGACCCACCACCTTCTACATTGTAACCCTTTAGGTTACAATGATGTAGATAATTATGTGGTAGGTCTGCATGC
This sequence comes from Venusia cambrica, assembly GCA_951394065.1. Classification (NCBI taxonomy): domain Eukaryota; kingdom Metazoa; phylum Arthropoda; class Insecta; order Lepidoptera; family Geometridae; genus Venusia; species Venusia cambrica. The sequence continues at coordinate 12,847,884 of OX596043.1, read as the reverse complement.
TTTTGCTCTACTAAATATTATTAGGCCCACTTTAGTAGGCTTGCTCATAATACTGTATTTGATAACATATGTCATAATAATAACAATATTTGTTTGTGTCATTGACTAGCATTTCGCTACAAAAGATTTGTCAGACTTGATCGGTTCCTTAGGTGGATACTTTCACACAATTTTGTTAAATTATTATAATACTTAATATGTATTTAAGTTAATAGTTATAATACTTTATATTAATAGCTTTTGCCAGCGGCTTCGCCCGCGTTGTGCCTACCCTCATAAAAAGCCTAGCAAACACCTTTTAGGTACATACATGTCAAATATCAATAAAAAAATAGAATAAAAATTGCCTTTGATAGTACTCTTTCTCAACTCACCATCACATAAAAACGTAAGTGTTTCTAAAGAAGTTAAAAGGTACAAGTAAGTAGTTGATGAAGTACAAAGGGTATGGGAATTCTAGATCAAGTTCTATATGTCATATTATAATTATGTAGGTAGATTATTGAAATGGTTTAATTTGTCCACAGGTAAGCCTGATACATGTGTGTGGAACCCAAAAGAATGCAGCTGATGAGAAGTTGAGGCAGTGTATGCGGAGATTTGGAGAACTTCACACAGCCCCTGCAGCTTTACTATTGATCTCAGGAGATATAAACTTTGCTGCTGACCTCAGTGATTTTAGACATAGGTATTGATCTAGTTTATCAATATTTTATATGACTTAATCCTTTGCTATTTCCTATATTTGGTTATCTGAGTTCAATCCTCTTAACTAAGGTCATCATATATGTATTACTCCGGCAAAGATGTACCCTTGTCCTATTTTTATTTTCTGTTTATAACAAATCCGTTTTTATGAGTAGAATCATTGTTCCATATAGTATAATACTTCATAACAAAAATCTAAATAATAACGCATTTACAGCTACAAAATGGAAATGGGCTGATCTTTATGGCCATACAGAAAAGAAGAGCCTAGAGAGATTATTCTTAAGTTTACTGAGGAAAAAGTCGGATAGCTCAAGATGATATTTATTTCCCACTTTTTCTTATTCATGACTGAACACCTGGGACTTTGTTCCCACTATCATGTGGAAATTCCCAGGAAAACTATCCATTGTAGGTCCAGCCATTTGGAGTCTAAACTATATATATATATATAAGGACCATACACGCATACATACAATACATCAGCTTATATTATATAAAATTAACTTTGAATGTATTGCTATGTTTGTAACTTTTTATTTATTTATTAGAAAAAATATGGATGTAATATTGGTGCATAAAGAGAACACATCATCTGCCTTAATCCAGTGTGCAACATCGCATTACTCCTATTATGAACTGACAGAGTCGCTGCCGTTACGGAAACCAAAGGTAAATCTATATAATTTTATCACTTTTTTTTTCTTTGTTTACCTAAGGTCCTAAGGCTTCATCCGCAAATAATATGGGTCCCTCCCAATCTTCCCTTAGATGTCGTAAGAGGCTGAGGCTAGTCCTCAGGGGGGCACCAAGGGATAGAGTAATTGAAACCATCACTAACCGGCCCGCCAAGCGTGGTGATTATGGAGAATCTTGCCAAAGCATTCTTTTAGACGCTTTGTCTACTTCAAACAAGCTTATTACATACTACTAAGATGGCAAACAGACATACGGTCCACCTGTCGTAACCAATTACAAATTATTTTACAACGGGTCTTTGATACGTGGTTTTATTTTGTTTAAAACCTCTGAGAGGCATCATCCGTGAATACGTCGTTTTAGGTCCTTCTACAACCAAAAAATAAAAAAAAACGAAAATGGATCTAAATGTGTAGTACAAAATTCATGTTGGTTCTCGCTGAGTTAGGCAAGCAAACGTACGTCAAGCACTTGTTTGAACCATTATTGTAAACAGAAATCATGTTCTATTGTGTTAGTAATACGCCGCCGCCGGATCATGTTGCGTAGGTACGCAATACAACGTGACTCCTGATTGCTACCACAGCGGAATAAATATTGTTTTTCACACCACCTGTGAATACGTAAACTGTTTTGAAATTTTAAATGGATACACATCTGGCACAAAATCCTGTTATGTTACAAGCTCGATCTTGTTTATTCTGGATGTAATTCACGATTATCTGTATGTTTGTATTTTTATTTTGATTAACAAAAGAGTTTGATTTCATATACACAAAAAAACAGCTGTGGCCAAGTGGGTATAGACCCGCCTTCCGATTTGAAAGTAGTGGGTTCAAATCCAGTCGTGCACCAATGGACCATTGGGCTGTCACGTATTGAATGCTACTTGCAAACTGTGAGCATATGGAAAATAAAAGTGGGTATTTGTTCCATGAAGGGGAAATAAGCCCCCAATATAGCTCGTTTTTTCCAGGTGAGATAAAAGTTTCATCTCACCTGGATCCATGTTATGATAAGACCTTCTACAGGAGATTTGCAACAGCATTTTCTGAGTAAAAATCACCACCGCGATCATCGAACCGCCTGCCAAGTGGCAATAGTCAAACACCCTTGCATAATGCTGATTTAATTTCCGTCTGTACATCGTGCTCCCGTTTCCAGTCGACAAGCCAGTCAAACGACGACGATGAAGACCCAGCGTGCGAAATAGACGTAGTAAACCTTCCTTACCACGCACCTTATGAAAGGATAAGATCGCGATTGAAGAGGCTAGCCGAGAACTGTGGAGGGAAGGTGCTCCGGATTGTAGCTAACAGGGCTACGCTACGGTTCGCGACGCCAGATCATGCTAATAGGTCAGTAACCCATATTCCATTCTTATATATTATACATTCGAATGTGTCTTTATTTTTTTATTGTCCATTTGTTTGTTACATTTTCAAGTCTTTTGTTATATTTGATGGGTAGCTAACCCATGACCGATAGATGACCTCTAAGCCTGAGCAAGGATGAGGTCAAAGATGGAGCAAGCTTTCCTAGAAGAGACAGGCTCTTTCGACGAAACACGGCAAACCGTTTGGTATAGGACTTGGGTAGGAGGTCGCTAGCCAGATCCTACCAGGGTTGTCGTCATTCAGGACATACTGCTGGCAAAAGTCTGAATCCGCCCGGGTAAGACTACTAGGAGGTAGATCCTACCTACCCAATCTAAACGGCTTATCTTCATGTAACAAATCTGAGTTTAATTTGGATTGAATATAGTGCACCTACGCCACAGGTTTGGACATCAGCTAGGTATTTATTCGAGTGCCTTGGGCTAGTCTTAATAACTAGTTGAAAGTTGATAAACTAAAGTTTAAAAAAAAGTCCTTGAAAGTAGGTGCTATATTTTAATAGTGCACATATGAAATTGGGTGTAAAACTACACCTAATTTTATAGACGGAAAAAATGAATTGTCCTTATCTTTTTTACTAGCCACTGTGCACCCTTTGCAGAGGAAACGTTATAGTTTGCGTAGTTTCACGCAATTGGTTTTTATTTATATACCATAACACTCCTTCTGAGGCTGTCGGGTAATAGACAATCGCAATATACAATCGTTGTGAACTCACTGACAGTCAACGCACAGGCCAAACTAAGCGCGAACTCCGTCTGCCAAGTGTTGAGATTATGACCAAATCTTTTAGTTTCCGAGAACCTCATAATCCGTGGGAAAATAGACAACATTAATTTCGGTAGCTTCAATCAAACTTTTAAAATGAATGCTCGATCGATTTCTATAATCGAATACGTCTTGGTTTCGTGAACGCATCCATAAGAAATTTGTCAAATGTAGGTAGACATTCAATGTGTTAAGGTTGAATGAACTGAATAACTGTTCTATACTAGCTTATTTTGCAACTACCCTCACGTTTTGATTTTGCCTGATTCATTTAGTTCCCAAGATCGGCCATTGCAAATTCAGGCACAAGCAAGAACACACACATTTTCGTTTTAGAAAGTGTAACGGATTTTTTACAATATACCTAGATATTCTTCAAACAATTAATGGTGTTATGAGTGATAACCTGGCTCAAAATGTTACTATCAAGGTAAGATTTTCATAATATCTTCTCGATCTTAGACTCTTCATGTACAATCTTTATGCCTTTTTATTCGTTCCAAGCTTTATTGTGTTACAGTTCAGTTATTGTATAACGGTTTTACTAGATATCTAAATAATGTTAAAAGGTTCGCATATCGCGTAAAAGATAACGAGGAATTGGGTCACATCATAATTACGCATTTACTTATCATAATGTATTCATCGTTGGCAGTTGACTACTTATTTCTAACTTACATTTACAATTCTCAAATTTAACAATCAACTAATAGGTAGATCCTACATTTCCTGTGTGCCTGAAAGATGGAGAATATTTTCATTAGAGTATTCATTAGCCCATAACGCCAGCGGCGGCGGCGTAACAGTAAACCAGCAGTTTCATTGCTTTTTTTTCGTAAACACCGTTAAAAAAGGCGCCAAACAATATAAGATATTAAGAAATATTATATTAATTAATTAGCTCATTTATATTTTGTGGTAACAGCCATGCTTTCTCAGCGACAAAAAGGCGCCAAAATTAACTGAACAATCTATTTCTAGGATATATTGTGTGTTAGTGGATAGGTATATCGCCGTAATCTAATGATACGGGATATAAACTTAATTTATATTTTATTTATAGATTAAACGGCCGTTTCTACGATCGGTGCCTTCATAAATATTTACACATTCGATAATCGTTACTTTCCCGCGTAATTTGTAACGATATTCGCGATGAATCATCGACGGTTACGATGACGAGCTTTGACTTTTGAATTTCTTTTTTTCTTTTTTGTGCTGTAGGTACTTCCTTTCCTTGTTTCTGGTGTTAATAATTATTTATATTAATAATTATGATGTTGATGTATGATATTTATTTAGTTGCTGGTACTGCCTTGTTTCTAGATTTTAGATGTGGAAATCTTAGACTCGGGATCGAATGTTTTCGTAGACATTTCGTAGAATAGTATTAGCTATAAATATTTATGTGGCTTTCGTTATAAAAATTGACTGATCATAAAATCACAGAAAATCATACATAGACAGTACATTTATTTTTTAGGATTTCCTGCTTACTGAAGCAGGTAGATCATTAAATGTTTAAATTAAGGTTCCGGTTAATAATCCTTGCTTCCTAATTTACAAAAACCGGCAATTAGAATGAACAGTCTATTTTCTTCACAGATTTCTTTTCATATGCTTCACCTTCAACTTCGAGCGACAATTTAATACGCGTTTTGTTTCGACGTCATAGCTTCGTTCTGTCACCGTTCTGATAGGTGCAGAACACTTGGTATGGGTAGGATGATTTGCATTTTCGGCGAAAACGTTCGATTCACTGTTTGTGGTTTTAGCCATTTTACCTGAAACTTTATCAATATCAAGAAACAAGACAAATTTGCCCGCACGTAAAACGAACCAATTTGGTAATAGGTATACACAATAATAACAAGGGTCACTTGTCTGTGTAGGTATTTTTAGTTCCTCAGTTTGTTGAGGATTCCGAGTAAAGTGCGATTACACCTTCGGCCTTATCATACCTTGAAAAATTAGTTGTTCTGAAATCGGTCCCATTTTATTTTGCTGAAATTCCGATGACACTTGCGGACCTGACTCGTCAACGGACAGCAGTAAATCATAGATCTCTCCATTTGAGTTTTCGTGATTAGTTTTTTTGACGTGGCGGTCGCAGCTTAAGAATCGACCCCTCAACTCAGCGCATGGATGTCTTAAAAGCCGGTTAAGGGGTCTCACCAGAAGATAGGCAGCAGCTTCCTTCTGTGTATTATTTACGTTTTACTGCGATCACCAATCCACCTGCCAAGCGTGGTGGTTATTTAAAAACTTCTTAAATTCTTTATTTAATCGATTAGGTACACTACAGATAAAATATAGTTTCAAATTATTTGGTGATCGACACCAATGGCTTTTGGTGGTAATTCGTGACAATATATAAAATCGTGTTTACATTAAATCTCTTACCACTAAAATGAGTAACAGTTATTAACAAAAAAACTGATAATAATTCCAAGGGTTAGTTCGTACATTTCGAAAGTATACTTTGCTTATCGTTATGTAATAAGTTTACCTTACGACAACAATTCTGTTGTATGACTTGGCAAGTTGGCACCAACTTACATGATATAGGAACTTTCCCATGAAATCATAATCATCTCAATAGCTCAGTATTTTAGAGATTTAAGCGAAGTCGGTTCCAATTTTCTTTTAAATTAATTATCATTTATTAATTAATTCATTAAATATAATATGTACAATTAAACTATACTATTATAATATTGTACAAAGGAAGCAGTCAGATTACCTAAGGACCGTTACTCATTAAATTAATTATACTCGGCCTAGCACCTTATTAAGGTACTATACCTACCTACCAATATCATATATCCTCTTGCATATTGCTTGTAACATGAATATATAATGCAGAATACATATTATTATATTGTATCATTTGTTGGTATAAGTAGTATACATACCTACTATACTAATTATTTTATTTAACTAACCTACACAAGTAGTCTTTTTTAAATAACTATTCTTAATCTAAACAGTTAATTCCATCCCCATTCAAAGGCTTTCTGTTGGAGATCACTTTTAAAGCGATAAGACCGCCCATTATTACAATGTTTTTATTGTTCTCTTTGTTTGTTTATGTGTATATTGGTAAATTATAAATATACATTTCTTTTCTTTATTTTCTTCCAGGGCAATGAAGCGGATGGATGGAGAGGATGTCTTTGGGCGTAAAATCGCGACGCGGTGTCCAAGAGGAATCCAACCGACGTATTCGAGTGATGAGGGATATAGCACCGCCCCTCCCAATCTTCCCCCGCGGCCCACACAGCAGGTAAAAACCTAGAGTATGGATACGTGAACCGTGAATCGACATGTATGGCGACAATATACAACATGTTTTGGACAAACATTGACATAACGCTTCACGGCTCGCTCAGTTGGTAGTTGCTCTACCTTCTGCACTGTTAGTTATAGGTTCGATTCCCGCCCGGGACAAACATATTTTGTGTTTTAATATGTTTGCTCAATATTTGGGTGTTCTACCGTATCTTAGCTCAATGAGTGCTGTAAAACAACGGTGTGTTTTACATAGAGAGCGGGACGCGCTGTAGGTACTTACGCTAGTATTGTTATGGCGACAGAATTGGTAAGATGGTGGTAGCTAGCCAGGCGGACTTAAACAAAGTCCTACCACCAACCAAACCATGCACAATGTACTACCCACGGTGATCGCACCCGGGACCTCTGGATCTGAAATCGGTGGGTTGAACCACTAGACCACAGAGCCGGTTATATTTTTCCCTTCTGATTTTTCAGTCAAGTCGTGTCGGCACAACACTTTCTCCCTTTCTCTTCCCACTTGTCAAATCAGCAGCCACATTCATACATAACATTATTTTGATAACGTGACTGTCTTCCCTCCTCATGACATGTCCCTACTACGCCACCCGATTACTACTCAATCTCTCCGTCACTGGTTTCTGGACTACCCCCGATGCACGCATTCTGTCATCCCTATTTATCGATTTTGGTCACAATAACATCGTTAGGGTATTTGACGATTAACTCCTAATCGAGTAAGTTATTGCAGGTGAGTGAGCAAACTCCGGCTGCTGCAGAGAGTAGTTCCGCGACCGAGTGGGCGATGGCGCTGCAGCAACTACCGGCGTGCACGCCGCCGCTGATGCCGCCGCCGCTCGACTTCTGTCCGCCGCCCGTCGCCGTGCCGAGACAGATCAGGGGCACCCATGGTTTGTTCTTTACCACTCTCCGATTGTAGGTTCTACGTCTCTTTGGCGTTTACTGACTATTTATCTGGAATTCAATATATCAATAAAGGATCACTCACATATAACGGTGTACCCGCCCGCTTGCAACGTCACCTGTATGTCAGGAAGCTTACATTGTCAAATTCAGACTGGTGGTTTATGGTTGGGGTGATGTGCTATATTTAGAAATGAGTAGTAGTTTTGGGTGCTGTAAAACTCTCACGGTGTGTTCTTCATAGGCCAGCTATCTCTCAAGCACTCGCGAGTTATTATTTTTTGTTGTTCCCAGGCTCTGTGAATTTAGATAGATCGGGCTGTTCTTCGAGCAATAGCGGTGACGATAGTCGCCTCCGCGCCGCCTCGCCTTGGAACTCATCCGCCAGCATCAGCGAGCAGAGCGAAAGTGAGGAGAGCAGCACCGAGCTCACCGTCGCCAATCTGCCTCCGTACGAGCCTGCAGTACTACAGGTAACCCTCCGCGCCATCCTCTGAACTATTGAAGAGGTCAAGAGCGAGGTCATCGGCAATATTCACTGCACTGTCGTACCGTCTGGTACGCCCTTTCCTTCGTCCTGGCGGTCGTTCTTAATATTTATTATTGTTTATTTATTTCGTAATGATATCTTTAAATGTATTCATATCTTATTTTAAGTGCTATTGTTATGCGTGATTTCGCTCGAGAGAGTTCCACCTGAAAATCAGCGTCTCTTCACTCTATGGTGGAGTGGCTTTTTGCTGAGGTGATACCTTTTTGACCCAGGCCGCCCGGCGCAGTATATTATGTGTTTACCTGTGTACTTACCTACTCATTTTATTTTATTTTTTCTTTACCTATTGTTACTAGATTTAAGTTAGTACCTGCCTGTGTGTGTTCATGCGCTGTGTTTGTTCTTGGTGCCAAATAAATATTTTTCTTCTTTCTACTTGGTACTTGTGCGTGGCGGGTGGGTTCTTGTAAGTCCAGCCACTCAATGCCCTCCAAAAAGACTAGCAGCTCGCTGATGCTGATGCAGGCTTAACTGGGACCCCGGTGTCACAAGGTCTCCTACTGGCTGAAGATATACTGTTTGAATGAATGAATGAATGAAAAACACTTTATTGCACACCTTAAAAATAAAAACTGGATAATTTAAAAAATGTACAATGGGCGGTCTTATCGCTAAGAAGCGACTTCTTCCAGACAACCTTTGGATGGAGAGGATTTCATGGCTAAAGAGGTGGTTGGTGGTGCACATATTAATTAGGGTCTAGCTAAATTAACTATACGTAAATCATACATTATATGTAAAGCTATGCTACAAATATACACACTTCTTATATAATATAAATATGGTATAAATATGTTTGGTGTCTGGCTTAGTAAAATAGCAGCAACTCGTCGCACTCATGGGTGTCGTACAAGGCGACATAGTTTCAAGTTTGCATCATGGCTTTCCATCAGGTTCAATAATAGCCAAATGTGTGTCATAAATGTTTACAAAGTTGCACTAGTTTTCCCTTACCATTGACTTTGAAGGCTGATAAGAGACATCGGGATTCACAGCTGATTTTGGTCGAGAGCACTTTCAGAACGAAACATAGCCAGCTGGAGCCATCTCTTTAACCATATAATTATCTGCTGTCTGTAGATACATTCTTCTACAAATTCGTATTGAGGTTGACTGAGGCCTGCTTCGACCTCGTGATATTGATTCGATTGTGAATGAAGTTACGTTCGGTATTAAAGAACGCTACGGTAACGCTTGTTTGATAAACTCGCTGTTCCCACAGCTAGGCTCCATAAGGTTAATAAATCGTTCATAGGGCAAACTGTACGCTTTTATAATAAATTGCCAAGTGATGTGCTAAGCTTGTCAAATAATAAATTCAAAAATTTTTTTGAAACAAAAGCTATCCAGGGAAGCTTATTATAAAATTTCAGATTACCTAGAAGATAAGAAAGCCTGGCATTAAAAAAAATGAATTTGCTCCAGTGAATAAATTGTAATTAGTAATGGATCATGAAAAAAAAAACTAGCCCGAGGTTTGCCTTTCTCCTTGTGTGCTGGTCGCGATTCCGAACAGGCGGTAGATTTGACGTTTCAAAGTGATCCTAAAAAATCTTACTGAATAAATATATTTGACATTGACTTTGACTTTGATGCATACTCTGTGTTCCACAGGACATGCTAACAAAGCTGTTCACTCAATACGTGTCTGTGGGAAGGGTGTCGGTATGGGCGGGTAGCGACGGTCCCCTCGCCACGGTCCTGCTGAGAACGGAAGCGGACGCAAGGCTTGCCATCGCACGCGTCCACAAGCGGAGGCTGGACTACCAGTGGACAGGTACCGTTATACATACGTATCTACTGTGGTTGATGTGATTGTTGCTGGAAAGTAAACATTCTTGGATGGTGAAATTTTATAGAAGGGATCAAGATTGCTCTTGTGTAGTCTATACATGTCTCTCCAGAAAACGTTCTGGAAAGACTTATGTTTATTTCAAAGCTGGGGGGGGGGTTTGCCATAATTACCACGCTTGGCAGGTGGATTGGTGATCGCAGTAAAGCTATTCCGGTGAGCTCCCTTAGTTGGGTTTTAAGACATTCATGGGCTGAGTTGGAGGGGTCGATTTTTACGCCGCGGGAAATAGCGCACTTCACCCGAAATTCTCAACGAGTTTTCATATTTTTTTATGATATTACGGTGATGTTTACAGTGTTTTGTGCCTCGTGGCTAAGGTATTATTTATTAATTTATTATTAATTAGCATAGCTATTCAGCGTGGCAATGCAGCCAGTGTATTGGGCACGCTTCCGTCTGGTACTGGTCTGGTCGTTAGGTAATCTGACTGATTCCTTTGTACATAGTCAATTTAGTTTAATTTTTTTTTTTTTTAATTTACTTAAGAATACATTTATTCAATAAAAAGTACAATTAAACTAACTTTACAAAGGTACAAAGGAATCAGTCAGATTACCTAAGGACCGTTACAAACGGCCTATAGGTAACTCAACTGTTCCAGACCAGTACCAGACGTTTTAGTTTAATTGTACATTTTATTGAAAAAGCTAAACTAAGAGATCAACGATGATAATGTACTGTGAAATTTGACAATGAGCGGTTACTTTATCGCAGGTCGCCGGCTCGAGCTAGCCCTGGGCCGTCCGTCCCCCGCTCCGAATCTAGACATCCTTCGCGCGCGGCTCCGAGCCATCCTCTTGGAGCAGAGAGGCTTCACGCTCCCGCTACTGAGGCTGCGCGACGCGTACGCCAGTCGTCACTGCTGCGCGCTCACCACGTCCGACATCGTCAAAGTCAAGGACACTGTCGTCATACACGAAGGTAACTAACATTTACATCGGATTTTTAATGACTTACCTAGGGATTTATTGAATAATATTACACTAATAAATATTAAATATAAATGAAAAACTTTTTTCATAAATAACATTGATAATTATATGTAAACAATATAAATAATATTGAATCTCTATTTGTACCTACATTTCATAATGATGTAACGTAGCAAGTAGATATCCACCTGCACTATGTGAACCTTTTGTTCAACATTCAAATTCTGTTTTGCTGTTGGCAGCTATTTCTGTAAATAAGCTAGTTTTAGAACAAAGCTCCTTGGTTTTTTAAAGCTATGTTTTCAAGTATGTATATTATTTAAGTTTTGGTAAATAAATAAAAAAAAAAAAAATGTTGCACTTGAATCGGTGGAACACAGCGCCATGAGGTGTAATGATGACCGCCTCTGTGGTCCTAGGTCCCGGGTGCGATCCCCATGGGGAGTACAATATATTGTTCTTGGTTTGGTTGGTGGTAGGACTTTGTTCAAGTCCGCCTGGCTTGACCACCATATTACATAATTCTGTCGCCATAAAAACAGTTCAAAAAAATTGTTGTGTTCCGGCATTTAGAGGTAAGATAGCCAGTTCCTCAGTTTTATTGAGGATTCCTGGTGAAGTGCGCCTCCACCTTCGGCCTTATCTCAACTTGTAACCAGGTGAGATGAAGGCCAAGTGCTTACACGTAGTATAATAAAAAAAAAATGTTGTCTGCCATCTGCAGGTTGTTTCATTACGAGAGGTAGTACGATTTCCGACTCGATATTTGAACAGCACGTTTGGAGAAGTACCTACGGTTAACGGAATATCGCAGCCAAATAGCACAGTATCTTTATAGTGCTGTGTTTCTGTGGTGAGGTCTCCAGAGCTCTAAAAGTGTCGGTAACGCGCGAGTGATGCTTCTGGGGTCGATAGCGGCTTACGATCAGGTGGGCCGTATGCCTGTTTGCAACCCGAGTATATAAAAATAAAGCAATCGTAGGTACACTGTGATTTTGTCTGAGATAATGAATTGCATATAAACATTAAAAGTAACACAAAATTCAAACATAATATAATGTGTGGAAGTATTTTGATTCTAATGAAACTATTCTAAGTCTAACAACCAAAATACAAAATAATAAACCCATTATACAATTTTAATAGTAATAAAAGTTACTCTTACTTAAAGTTACTAAAACCTAAAGTTCTCTGAAAGATATTGCTCGCAGCATATGACGCTCCTCCATCTCCAATCCTCCCCGTCTGTTTCTGGTCCATGTTAATACTGAGGACTGCCAATAGTGTATTGTTAAATGTATCTGGTTATTTATTATTGAATTGTTGTTGTATGTATTTGTTATATTTAGGTAAATTGATAAGTTTAATATTTATTCCTGACTGCGCACAAATCAGGAAACAATATTAAAATTATCAATTCCAATACCATCTGTATTTTTTTTTACTTTCCGTTTCTCCTAAGGTTGCCTGAAAGTTTTTTTTTTAATCTGTCATACATTTTTTTTGTGATAAGGCCGCCCAATATACTGTTATGTTACGCAGTGTTTGTATTAATCGATGTATTTTTTTGTTCGATAAACTGTTCATTCTAATTTGTTCTATTCTATACCTTTTCTAATTTGATTGTCCCTTGTATAGGTTTCGGTCGTATGGTCCAGCTTGTCGACATAAAACCGGTATCAAGTTCCGAAATGGAGGAAGCTCCTTGGAAGTGCCATATCCACGCGTTGCTGAGCATGGGTCCGGAAGACGGCAGTAGGATTCTGCAGCCTGTGTGTATGGAGGTCGCTGTTTTAGCGCAAAACACTCATATACTGCTGGAAAACCATGGAGGGATCCTGCCGTTGCTAAGGTATTTCTTTATTTAGTTCTAGAGCTCAACACTGTACATACCTTGAAAAAAAATTGCCCTATAACAAAGAAACTGTGCCAGTGGTGGTTCCTAATACTTGTTGATATTCTTCAACAGCCCACTAATGTCCGTAAAACCCTCCAGCCTTGAAGGAAACGTATATTTACCTTCGTTTTTTTTTACAAGATAGCCTTCTACCATCCGCTGTATGATGTATGATGGAAAATGGTTAGCAGCTTTTCCTTTTGTTTATTTTTTCAACATTGCGATCTTCCTGCGTAGAAATTGTGGCAAAACCCGTCTTAAAGAAGGCTCATGGGTGAATGGTTATTGTGTATCTACACTTAAAGTGTTATTTAGTGAAGTAGAGCGGAAGTGGTCCTAATTTTACGCCAAAATGTATCTGCTTCTGGTTATATACTGCAGATTAAGCAGCGACGTATATTATAAATATTCATAACAAAATATTATCTACAAAGATTCACAACCCACGACGGGACTCGAACCCGCATCTTTTACTAAAGCCGGAAACGCTCTAACCAACTGAGCTACGGGGATACAAAAAAATAATTTATTATCTTTTGTTTATATGTAGCCTACTTAAATCTATGCAAGTTCACTAGGTACCTATATTAGAAAACAAGGAACATGTTTTTAATTGGTAACATTTTCGTTGTCTTTGGCTTCAATTGAATTTTTCACCTGCAGTTTTGTGGAATGCTACGAGGCTACGTTCTGTCAGCTGCACCCGGATATCCATCGCGGCGTGCCTCTAGAGTTGCTACTGCGCAGCGTGCCCACGCTTGAAGTCAAAGACAGTCCTTCGCGGCACCTCACTTGGAGAACGGAGTGTCAAGACTCATCGCAGTCCGTCTGTAGTCAGAGTAAGTTCCCTTAGTCTTCGAGACTAGGTTCTGTCAGCTGTTCTGCCTCTAGAGGTACTACTAGCTCACTAAAGCCTACTAGAGTTACTACTAGAGTAACGGAAATGATTGAAATGAAAGACAGCCCTTCAAGTCACCTCACTTGGCTTATGGAGAGTCAAAACTCATCGCAGTCTCTCTGAAGTCAGATTTAGTACCATACCATAAAGGATTCTGATATCTGTAGCCATCTATGACGGCAACACTTTCTATTCTCATCCTTTGTGGCATCTCATTTGTATGAAACGACGCATCTGGTTGTGGTTTATTATAATTCAGACAAGATGGACTCTTGTCCTGATATTACCAATTTTATAGTCATTTTTTTCTATAAAATTGGTATGTTGTCCTCAAAACTTGCACAGACACTTGTAAAGGCAAGTATGATGAAGTGAGATTACTCCGTAGGTACTACAACAGTTTCTCAAACAGTTGAATTGCGCTTCCACCTTCGTCCTTATCGTAACTTGTAAATCAGATGTGATGAAGGCCAAGCCCGACAAGATGTCGTACACAAAAAAAACTAGCTCCCCCGTGCAACAACGACACAAAGCGAACTGCTCGGCGTCGGACTTCTGCAGGAGGTTGCGGGTCCTACCACCAGACTCATTTAGCTGTAGGATAGGTGACTATGAGGTAGATCAAACTACCCCAAAAACATGATACCCTCGATGATTGACCTCGGATCGACTCAGTGCGGTAGTCGGAGTCGCACAAACATTACATGCACTAAGCTTGCGTGACTCAATGTGCATGACTTATTGCAGGCGAGAGCTCGCATTCGAGTAACGACCGCGAGCGGCCCCGCACCGCGCCCGCGCTGGAACCCATGCTCGCACTCTTCGAACGGGAACTCATCGATTTGCTGCGCACCGCACAGAAATGCACCATACAGTTCAGCAAGTAAGCCAAACAAGATACATTCATAATTAACTAAATGAAACGGTTATTACCACAAAATTTTTACGTCGATTTGCTGACATTTCGAGATCATTTAGAGACCCCTTCTTCAACGTCAGCAAATCGACGTAAAAATTTTGTGGTAATAACCGTTTCATTTAGTTAATCATGTTGCATAGCCACACAAGTTTCAATTCTATCAATTCTAAGATACATTCAAGCCTCACAGCTCGGTTGTTAGTAGCTCTGCCTTCTGCGCTATAGGTTGTGGGTTCGATTCCCACCCAGGACAGAAATTTGTGTGATGAATATAGATGTTTGTTCTGTGTTTGGGTGTTGTTTTGTATGATAAGTATGTATTTACCAAAAAAAAAGTGTTTAAGTATTCTATCCGTATATATCGTTCCCATATTACAAGCTAAGCTTAGCTTGGGACTAGACAGCGCTGTGTGAAATTAATGTCCTGTAATATATATATATATATTATATTCATTCATAATTTCATACCACTTTAACTAAGTCTTTCGCCATAACAACAATTATAAATTGTACTGTTCCAGAATTCAGAGATAAAATAGCTAGTTCCTAGTCGTAATTGTAATGACCAATTTGTGAGCCTATTATGTCTAAAAGCTATCAACCTACCTATAAGCAAGAAAGCTAGCATAACTTCGATACCTACCGAAGAATTAATTAAATGTTTTCATTTGATTTACATAAAGTATGCCGAAGTTTTTTTAAGGTGTGAATAGCTTCTTTTGTTCCATTAAATATAGTAATTTGATCGCCTGGATATGTTTTTAAACAAAAAAAATTTAGAACAAAAATGTGTTAAATCTATAAACACTCCTTCACAAATCAAGTAGCTTGTTGTATCGAATCTAGAACGCACTAGGATAAAAGTAATTGATTAGTACTCGAGCTGTCAAAAGTAAAACAAATGGGTGGAATGAATATAGTTACCTATTTTAAATTAAGATGTGCACTACGTCAACACTATTCACCCGTATCGCAAATTATTCCTAAACTGGCAGGAACCAGACACGCGTCTAAGTAAAATGCATGATTTTTTTTATTTTTCAAAGCAATACACGCCTTTATTCATATTTAAAAAAACTCAATGATTTTTTTGTCTTGACCACTGAATTTATTGACAGTCATCTGGTGTTTTTCAATCGAAATTCCAGCCCAAACTGTTTGATAGTTAGTTTTTTTTTTATTATTAAATGCATCAGCTCTTGACCTCAACACTTGCCTACTGTAAGAATGCGGTCTATGATGGAGTAAGATTACCCAGTGCCTATCAACTCTTTTCTTGAAAACTTAAGATTCGAAAGTAGAAATAATGTATCCCTTCATATTGTGCGTTGACAATATGAAGGGGCCATTATTATTTCTTCCTCATCGCATTTTTGAAGGAATCTCTAGTGTCGCTTTGTGTGATGACCTTTATTTTACATTACTATGGAATCTATTTAAATGGTTATGTAATAACTCGTGTTTGTCGCAGACTGATTCCCGCATTCCATCATCACTTTGGGCGCCAGTGCCGCGTCGCAGATTACGGGTTCACCAAACTACCCGATCTCCTTGGTGCTTTAGGACATTCTATCGTCGTAAGTATATCCAAACTCAAGTTTAAATACATTTTGAGAATCAAAAAGCCACAGTATTCATAATCAATACTTATCTTGGAATTCATATAATCATTTTGTGAACAATTTAATTGAAGATAAAGTTTAATTTATGAATTCCTATCGCCGCCACTAGTTCAAAATTAAAACAAAGATCAATCATTCGCATTCATCGTTCATTCGGGAAAATTTTGAAACGTGAAACTTACCGCCTCTTTGGAATCGCGACCAGAACACAAGGAAAGGCTCGAACTGCTTGAACACATGAAATTCTGTCATACAAACAATAATGTATTCCATGTCCACAGGTGCTGGGGTCCGGTTCATCGCGAGTGATAACGATATCGTCCGGGGCGCAGGCTCGTCGCTGGACCTCTGACCTCATCAAAGTGCTGAAGCTGCAGCCTGCCCGTGCCGTTGCACCGAGAGAAGTACCCGAACTGTACCAGGTAACAGTCCTAATCATATTAAGTGACTCGGGGAAGTCCAGAGTGAATAGGTTCCTTAGTGTGCTCCATCTTGGCCACATCACAACAAATGTGGTGGTACTCAACTATTCGACGAGCGAGCGGGTTTTGTAGGCCACATCTCTACTACTGGTTTTCAAGAGAGGCTTGGTCAATCGCTTGGATGTCATAAAAAGTTATTACTAAAAGGAGGAGATTCTCAATCCGCCTACTATTGACTTCCTCTGTGGTCTGTGTGGGTTCGGGTACATATTGAGCTTGGTTCGGTTGGTGGTAGGAATTTGCTCAAGTCCGCCTGGATAGTTACCACCTAAGTCTGTCTGTCTCCATTACAACAATTCTAATATTGTTGTGTTCCGACATTTTGAGGTAAAATAGCCAGTTCTCCTCGGTCAGTTGAGGATTCCGTGTGATGTCCGCTTTCACCTTCGGCCTTATCATAACTTGTATCCAGGCGAGATGAAGGCCAAGGGCTTTCCCCGTTGAACAATAAAAAATAAGGACTATTGATTGCTAATCCTGAGAGATAATTATGCCGCTATGCATATAGTGCAAACTAAGGTAAAAATATCAACTTAGATGATAACAACGTACAATGTTCTGCAGGTGGCATTTGGTCGCGTATTCACGCCGGCGTATTACGGCGTGTGCACTCTAGCAGAGTTGATGGATAAAGTCACGCCGCAAACGATCGTATTTTCGCCCGACGGGTCCATCTCGCTGCCGAGGCGGCCTCCGACCTCCGAAGAGAAGGCCCGCACTGTGCAGTTTGCTATGCAGGTATGCCCCACACACATAAATAATAAATAAATAAATATTACAGGACATTATTTTTTACACAGCGCAATCTAGCCCCAAGCATAGCTTGTAATATGGGAACTAGATTACGGATACACTACTTAAATACTTTTTTTTTGTAAATACATACTTACATACAATACAACACCCAAACAGAACAAACATCTATATTCGTCACACAAATGTTTGTCCTGGGTGGGAATCGAACCCACAGCCTACAGCGCAGAAGGCAGAGTTACTACCAACTGAGCTATGAGACATGTTAACGTATACATACACGCTTTTATTTATTAAAATAAGGAGGCAACACATTTTTTGTTGTATTCCACCATTGTGACGTAGGTAGTTACCGGTTTTGTTTTTTTTTTGACATGTACGGGTGGTAATGTAAATATTTTTATTCCACGTACAAATAGCACCACGATGTGACGTCATAATCACAAGGCGCTTGATGAGTGATTGTTAACTGTTATGTGAATACTCGATGTTCTACGGTGATTATTTTTATTCGAATATCAAGTTAGAGCAAAAATGGATAGATACTATTAATGCCTTCTTCCTTTCTGAATTCTGCGCTGTAGGCTGTGGGTTGGATTCCCACCACGACAAACATTTGTGTGGTGATACATGTTTGTTCTGAGTTTGGATGTTGTATCATTTAGTACGTATGTATTTTCAAATAAAAAAAATATGTTTTTAAGTATTCTATCCGTAAACTAGTTTCCATATTATACAAAGCTATTACTAGATGGGGCTAGATGGCGCTGTGTCAAATTTATGTCCTGTAAATGTATTTAAGTATTCTATCCGTAATCTAGTTCCCATTTACAAGCTATGCTTTGGCTAGATCACAGAACACATGATAGAGGTTAGAAAGGCCATCTAGAAACATTTGTTCTAATACCGCTGTGGCAGGCTACACATACTCACGTAGCATGTCATATTAACAACACATATAACACTTATCATTCATTGGTCGAGTTTCCGATAATCGAAATCATTTAAAATAAACCTTTATGTCGACTTGGTTATGGATGTCTTTGACAGTTTGTAGAATCTTGCAATCTTTGATGCTACCACCTTGTGAAAACTGCATACTAATCGTGCAGTTACCATAGTATCGTGAGGCTACCGAAATTCGCAAAATAGAGAATAAATAATATTCACATAAACGAATAATTCTATAGTGTGTGCTTAATATTTCGTTTAATAATTTTTAAAAGACAGTTAGTGGATTGTATAAAAATGATAAAATAACTGATAAAATATAAATTGCAATACATTTTAGCTGGTATCCCGGCGATAGAGATGTACCCGTATTCATCGATAAAAATAACTTTAGCATTGATACTCAAAATTAAGCATGTGGCTCAAAGTAATACCTTACACAATTATTACTACGAGCACCGATCCATCTACCAAGCGTGGAGATTTTTCTCTATATTTTTATCACGGGTTACATAATAAAATACAGTTAGCGACTCCGTTGCTAGCGCCGGCCGCCCGCAGAACAATTCATAATATGTGGTCACGTGACGTCACGATCTACATAACAAAATTTTACTTACATGTAAGTATATCGTGACCATTCTATCGCATAATGAACTATTAAGTGATCTTGAGGGCTTGACTTTATAAAATTTTTCTGTAAACATATTCAGCAAATTATCAAATAAAATAATGCCGTATAGTCACCCTCCCATATTTTGTAGGGTCAGAGCCACTAGTATACGTAGGGTCAGCCCGGAATCTCGATGGTTGCTCTGGCAAGAATGGGGTATGCAAGTGAACCAGCCTTTCTAGAAAATGCTTTGTTCAGCAGTGGGCTCATGTGGGCTGAAATTGGTGCAAGTGATTCTAGTTAGTAAGTGATTGAAATTCTTTCTACTCTTGCCTAAGTCTGTCGCCATAAAAACAAAAAGCCTTATTATAGCTTAAAAGCCAGGTGAAATGAAGGTCAAAAGCTTTTCCGTCATACAATCATAATTATGTTTATTTATTTCAATTTAAAACAAGATTTCGCCACAGGAAAAATTAC
Organism: Venusia cambrica; assembly: GCA_951394065.1. NCBI lineage: Eukaryota > Metazoa > Arthropoda > Insecta > Lepidoptera > Geometridae > Venusia > Venusia cambrica. The sequence continues at coordinate 12,828,142 of OX596043.1, read as the reverse complement.
ACACATTGTCAAAGCATTTCGGCTAACTTATATGTTTATCCTTACTAAAATGTTTGGCAGTAAGATTTCATTTATTTCAACTTTTTAATTGTTACTTCTTATGCTTACGAAATACATGGTTTTCGTGGCATTTAAAAGTTTGTGTAACGATAGCTTTTGTATGGGTTCATTTTACGTGTTTACGAAAACATAAAAAACAAGATTTTTATTGCGAAAATAAAACGCACAAAAGTTATTGCGAAAGAGTTTAAAGTTAGTTGTGAAACATGGGTCGAATGACGTAACGCTAAGACAAAAAAAATGACGCAACACAATAGTTATTCGAGGTCCCGGGGTTCGATCCCTCATGGGGATCACAATATTGTGCTTGATTTGGTTGGTGTAAGTTCACATGGTTAGCTACCACCATCTTACCTTTGTCGCCATAACAACATATCTTAAAAATTGTTGTGCTTAGGCATTTAGAGATAAGATAGTCAGTCCCTCAGTTTATTGAGAATTCCGGGTGAAGTGCGCTTCCGCCTTTGGCCTTATCATTTATTGAAAATCAGGTGATGTAGGCCAATCAACTCCACGTCGTACAAAAAAAAATTTTAGGCCATCTGTGATTTAGGCTGCTGAATATTTAGGTTTGATAACTATGAGCTTTAAAACCAGAGACCATTATATTTTCGCCTTCTTCGACCCTCGGCCGAATCAGCCGCCGCACCAGCCTTAATAGGCATAGGCAGATAGTATGGCCCAAGGGTGTCGACGCAGGTAGCTTCCCCACACCAAAAACCTGGATATTTTATTGTTACGCATATATGGTATCTTACTCAGGGAATTCATCAATTTAACTTAGTATGTGTGTATGCACCACTAATATTTAATTACTAAAATATACACTAGTATGTACTGCCTTTACAGATGATATCAACTAGGTATACCCTAAGCATACCTAGGGTATACTAAGTATACCTAGGGTATCGAAGGCTTTTATTATTTACGTACATTAGGTAGGTATGTGTACTTGGGGAACTGCTTCTATGATTTTATGACGAATTTCTGGAAACTATAGAATTTAATAACTTTGTTACCTTAAAGTAAACAAGACTTTACTACAATGCCCGGGTCTAAACTACAATGCTACAATTTTGTGAAAATGTGAAAATATAAAATTATCCATTACTTACTGAAAAAGGCACAATAGTACATTTTTTGTGCGGGATGGCTCCTAATTTTAAATATCGTTTGACTGATTTTTTTATCATGAAATCATTTTCCGCAAAGTGTTGTGAGCATATTGTAAAAGATGATCTAGGTATCCATTCAACTCTGCCCGTTGCCTCAATCCACTTTTTTTTAAATATTTACATCTTTTGGGAAACTGAAAATATATTTTTGGCGTTTAACTAAGCGTTGAGAACTTCAACATGCAAATAAAATGAAATTCTAAGAAGAACTTAATTACTAATACAGTTAGATAACTTTTGTCAATAAAATATGATAAAACAAAAACGGACAAATTTTATCGACATGACACGCGTAATCTTTGATTGCACGAATCTCGAGCAACACTAGACGATGCGCGAGCGTCTTGCCCATTACTACTAAATCGTAGTGCAAACAATACCTTCATCGCTGTGAACGCAATACACGGTCGACAATCTAAAAATAATGTGGTATCCATGCATAGTAAGCAATGTACAAAATTACACCTGTTTGCGATTGTATCGTTTTCGTCTGTAAACTACATAATACTTTTACAATATCTTTAAATATTACGTTTATTTAAAGGTTTATGGACTAACCGGTGAAAAAAAATCCCTCCTTGCCTTTTACTACACACCTGGCTTCTTTTCTTACAGCTTAGGACAGCGCAATTCGGCATAATAATATATTTTATGCAGAGCTTTGCACTGTCACATCGCCCGAGAGCGACTATTAGCGGTTGAATCGATTTTTTTCAATATATGCCCATTTTGAGCATATATGCGGCGCGCCTGCCCCGCCCACACAATTAGATTCATTGTTCTGTGGGCTAGATGGTGCTGTGAGAAAAAAATGTCATGTAATATTTTGTTATATTTATAGCCAGCGCACACTTTTATGCGTGCAAATTATAAATTCGTACGTCTTCGTACATAGTTTGTTTTGTCGGCAGACGGTAGAACTACTGTGCTACACGCCGAACCTCCGCATGGAGTTCTCCCGTTTCGTGCCATCGTACCACTCGCACTTCGGGCGGCAGCTGCGAGTCGCGCACTACGGCTGCGTGAAGCTGATCGACCTGTTCGAGATGATCCCCGAGTCGGTGGCGGTCTGCGCGGAGCTGAACGGGGAGCGCGCGGTGAAGCTCACGGCGTGCGTGGCGCGGGCCGTGCTCGCTCAGCGGCTGAGGGCGCTCGGCTCGCAGCCGCTGCAAACGCTTGCCGTGCACTACGCCAGGCAGTTCGGCGCCCCGCCTTTGGTGAGTCACATGCGATGATGATGATGTCGACCACAGCCACTGTATTATCAAACCTTTTCTCTCATTATTCCCTGGTGCGCTCTGATCTAGCTCACGTATCCTATCTCGTGAGCAATAAAGCATAACATACCCTCAAGCTACGTTGTTCAATTGAGTTACTTACAGATAGACCGTGTGTGATCGTCGTTGGGAAACCCGACTTCTTCCACCCAAGATAATTTCAGGGTCATTGAATAGAAGTCTGTGTAAGTAAGAAAAATAGCAAAGCTAAATCGTTTTTTTTTGCAGGCGGACATGCTAGACGCGTCTACACTAGAAGAACTAGTGCTGGTCGCGGGCGGGTTCGTCGAGAGCGGCACGGCGCTAGCGCCGGGCTCCGCCGGCTTCTGGGTGAGCGCCGTGCTGAGCGCGTGCGCGGCGCTCTGCGGCGACCGCAGCGTGCGCGGCTCCTCGCACGAGTACTTCTATTCCACCTACCGCCGCGTCACCAACTCGGCCCCGAACATTCCCCACCTCATCGCCGCCAGAGTCATCCGTCTCGAAGACTCCAGAGTCGTGCTGCAGCCCGCTTGGCGCGCCGTCTGGCGCTTGGCGCAGATCTTTGCAGACAAGGGTGTGCCGCTCACCACTGTCAATCTCTATTTGGAGTATACCAAGAGATACGAGCCGGTGTTCCCGGGAACTGAGAATGGTGAGCTATTCATTTGATATTTCAGCAACGAGTGGACCAAAAACTTCCTCATCGTAAACCACAAAATCAAACTGATTCTTCAAGTTACGATAAATGGAAGAGCACTTCATCCGAAATCCTCAACAAACTGAGGAACTGGCTATCTTACCTCTGAATGCCGGAACACAATGTTTTTAAGAATTGTTATGGCGACAGAATTAGGTGAGATGGTGGTAGCGAGCCAGGCAGACTTAAATAAAGTCCTATAACCAACCAACCAATCTACCACAGTATTGTACTCCCCTTTTTGATCGAACCGGGGACCTCTGGATGTCTGGACCACTAGACCACAGGCGGATGTCGATCCAAATAGACATAAAACATTTTAGCATGAACAATGCCTTCCGAGAGCTATTACAACAAACTATACGATTTAAATCCTATGTACTAGGTCTGGAAGGCGCGATCGAGTTCCTGCGTCAGTACAGAGAGATATTCTGCGACGACGGCAACGGCAACTGGGTACTCTGTAGTGGCGTGGTGGTGCCGCAGGCGAGGGACCATCCCGTCGCGTACGTGGACTACTCGGTGCACGACACGCCGCCCGGACAGAAGGTCAGAAGGACCTTTAGATATGTATCTCTTTAGAGGGGTACCCCACCAAAGTGGCGCATGAAAGGACAGCACCAACTTGAAAAGGCTCGTGGTAAGAGGCAAAGTGGAAGGAAAACGATCACGGGGACGGAGCCCTATGCGTTAGCTAATATTTCCACTCGGCGCTATACGCGTCGATAGGGTCATCTCGACGGAGGCACATATAAAAGTATAAGTAGACCTTCACCAGCGAGGAATAATGAAATGTAATAAATCCATGCATCATTGAGAAGGAGAACAGTGAAAATCTTGAGAATGTGACGTTTGACGTGTCTACGGCTATTCTATTTAGCACACCTGTAATCATAAAAATTACACAATGTTTGAATAAAGCGGACATCTAAAGTAGTGACAACCTTTATCAAAACCTTGTTACAGGGTTCCCGCGTTTTTGAATCTCCAAGGCATAGCATTTGGTGCTCCCCACCGGCTAGCGCTCTCCCCGCGCCGAGCGCCTTGCTCACTCAGGAGAAACGTAAGTTGACATACACACCTATGACGCTAGCCTACTTAGATAATGCCCAGTTTACCTGCTCAGATATATCCTATGTCCTATAAAACAAAGAATAATTTGTAATGAGTGGTGGTTTATGATGGATCAGAGTCGGAAATGGTACAAATTGTTGGTTTTCCTTCATTATTTATTGGTAAACAAAATTACACGTCAAAGATTTTTCTGTCAAATTTTCTAACATTAATAATTGAATAATAATAAAAATCATCAACAATCAATAAGCAATAAGTAAATCTAAATAAATTAAAACATTAAACATTTTACCGACTCTGTGGTTCAACCCACCGATTTCAGATCCAGAGGTCCCGGGTTCGATCCCCATGGGGAGTACAATATATTGTGCTTGGTTTGGTGGGATTTTGTTTAAGTCCGCCTGGCCAGCTACCACCATCTTACCTAATTCTGTCGCCATAATAACAATTCTTAAAAAAAATGTTGTGTTCCGGCATTCAGAGGTAAGATACCCAGTTCCTCAGTTAATTGAGGATTCCGGGCGCGCCTCCATCTTCGGCCTTATCTCAACTTGTTACCATGTGAGATGAAGGGCAAACGCTTCCTCGTCGTACAATAAAAAAAAAACACTTATTGCTACCTATTATTATTATGCTAAGGATCTTTGCATTTGGTTGTTTCGCTGCTAAACTCCAAAAAATTGCCAAAAATTTCCCGAAACTGCCAGTGCTTTATTTTACGTTGTTCGATAGGTCGCATTCGGCTTGCCGCGCAGTTCGATGCGTCCTAGCAATCCCTCCTGCCACCAAAAAAGCATTCCTCTACTTAAGATTGTGTGCGTGTGATTTTGCTGACCAAAACCATCTATGGATAAAACCCAGGGTCGCAACGAATTTTAGACTAAAGTGTCCTAAATATTGTGATGTATCTAACAATACTGTTTTAGACTGTGTATATTTTTGTGTGTTTTATTTAGGCTAAGGTGTTCAATGCATTCGTTAAATGTTATTGTGTGTTACCACCGGAATCACATGTTTCAACCATAGATAATATATAATTTAAAGTTTATTTCGTATGCGAATAACGACGTTAAAGCGATCTGACATTAGAAATGCTTACATTATCTGGTAATATCAACTTGACCTTGTAGTTTGTATTTTTAGTGTGTTTTGCGTTTTATTGTAGTCATTTATCAAACCTGCAAATGCTTGATTAGAACTTATGAAGTTAATGTCACGAAAATTCTATTGGATCGTTTATTTTTTGTTTGAATTTTGACACTATAAATACTAGGTTAAAACATGTTATGAAGAATTGATGAAGACCTCAAATTGTCAAGATAATTCTAAGATTATTTACTATCGAAACCGTCGCCATTGGTATGTTATTTATCAAATCAAAAGTAGGTAATTTATATACATTCTTATAAGAGAAGGCATACATATCAATATTATGGTTTGAGGCTCAAAGTTGTTAGGTAAGTGTTTGAGGTCACTTTAATCTCTTATCAGTAATATACCACTAACATTTTTCGAATGCCCACTAAAAGTACAATAATAAAATGTGTTGATTTGTGTCTAAAGAATTTTATCCTTTGATATGTGATCTCATTTTGTAATGCATAGAATATGGCTCTGTTTTGATCATTTAAAAGTTATCTAATTGTTACTGTACAAACAGACCGCCATATTACTTTAGCAATCGTATTTTCACTTTCGAATTTATGTACATATTTTAGATAACATTTACATAAAAATCTTGGGAGGTGGATTTTTATATGTAATGTGCTAACTAGCCTAATACATCAATCACAAAATACGTTGAGTCAATTATCACGTTCAAATATTTTATTATTGTTAAATCGAAATAAATGGACTAACTGTTTGATAGAATATGCTTGTGCCTCTTGTGCAATATTAACGAAAATTATCGAAACTTGAGTTCCACATTAAAATAGCCACTAATATATTGTTTTTCTATTAGTTGAGAAGGTGTAAAACTTAATATAAGTAAATAAAGAACATGCAATTGGCTTGTCTGGAATATGTTTAAAAGACAGCCAGTGTATATAGTTACTGTAATATAAAGTTTAAAAATGTAAAAAATCCTATGAAAAGCACAATAAACATTTTTATGTTAAGTCTAAAGATATATTAATTATTTATCATAATTATGATGTACCAGGTAGATACTGAGTGAAATCAATTTTGGAATATGGGCCAATAAGTTTTCAAAACGATCCATCACTCAGTACGGGTATGAAAGAGGCATTCTAACTGTGATACTTCCGTACCAATAACGTAATACCGTGAGTCGTATCTGTAGATAATCCAGTAATGTAAACTATCATTCACAAAATATGTATGTTCTGTACATAAAATATTGTAACGAATTGGTACAAATGCACATACTTGTTGCCTATTGTATAATAATTATTATTAAAATAAAACTTGTGAAATTAATGTGGAACTCAAACTGGTTTGTATTTGTAATAATCATGATTACTATTGTTTATGTATTATTATTTTATTATAATAAGTACACATAAAATTGTGAGCAGGCCCTTGCATATTTTGTGTAGTGAATTGTTTGATTGCATTGCTTTATATTTTATAAACACTGCCAGTCAGCATTTATCTAAATTTGCGATCACATTTGTAACATCTTATTACGAATTCTCTTTTTATTGATTTTATCTTTTGACCATTACAAGTAAAATATTTTGTGCTGATTTTGAAGACAACAATAATCAAGATTAGCTCAAACAACCCACTCAATGTAATAAGAATAGTTAAGTTTTTAAAATTTGATTCTTTAAGACTGTAGCAGATACATTTAAGTAATTTTTAAGTTATTTTACTTACATGTGACCAATAATTTTATTACTATAAGATAGAAGTAAGTATCTTTGCAGAGAAAGTACAGTAAGTGAAGATGGCTATAAATTAGTATTATATTTTCTACATCTTCGTAATTCTGTGATCATTTATTTGTTGTTGTAGTTCTTTCAATCAATATATTGTCTAGAAGTAGTATTTTGTCAGTATTGCATGAAAAAATGAATGTAGTGTTCCAGAATAAATGTTATTTTTTCAATAATATTTTTTTGTTTTTATTACGTACTTTCGTAGACTTTGCGACCCTAATATTCCGACGTCATCGGGAAAGAAAAGAGCCCAATTTGTTATTTTTGACATATTATCGAAAATATGAAATAACAACAATTACTTTATCTACAAAATCTACTTTAAATAGGTAGGCTCTGACTGTCGGACTGATAGACAACGCACAGGCTAAAGTTCGTGATCTTTAAAGTAAGTTGCATGGAAATTTAAGTTCAGGCTTCTACAAACTTAAACAAAAAAATATTAATCGTAGTACATACAGTAAAAAATAAATTGAGGCTTGAAAGTTAAAATTATTTCAAACAATAGCAGTATCTGCCTATCTATAAGTCTAACCTACTGTTTAACAATAAAAGTAAAACAGAGTTTAGGCAATTCTATAGCTGTAAAATATGTGGTTTATTCTCTTTGGAGATCTGAAAACTGAAAGTTTGCTAGGACGTCTAATTTTTTATTTAATTATAATGTTTAAAGCCTTCATAACGTCATGTCAAGCTATGATAAGGCCGAAGAAGGAAGCGCGCTTCCTTAACAGACTGAGGAACTGGCAGAGTTGGAAGTTTAGATTTCTGTTATCAGTAAATTCATCTGTCAGCATTTTTTGAAATTCATCGCTCACAAGGGTGAAATAGAAGGTTGGTACCTAGATAGATCGATATACAGCGTGAGTTTTTTCCCAGGGCCACTGAGGCCAAGTCTGAAACCGTGAGAGTTATCGAAAAGTCATGTAAGGAGTTACGTGCTCGATTTCGAAAAAAGTAAGTTCTGCATTAAAAAAAACTAGTTTTTTATAGTTCTTCGGGAAAGGTGATGACTATGTGCTCAAAGTTGTTGAACACTTTCGAAATAGAGAATTTATAAATTCATCTTTATGCATTTAGTAAATTTATGCATTTAGGTTGTACGTTCAGACTATGCGTAAGCTAAGCTATGAAATCCTCTTTTGCTGTATTTTCAGTTCGTGATGAGCTTAAATTTAATCGTCATCGGATTAAAAAAAACGTTCGCTGTTCGTGGTAACGTAGCTGATGACAAGGCACTGACACCCTAATTGAGTGTAAATAGGCTGAACATTTTGAATAGTGTCGTACCCACCTTATAGTTGGAGATAGAAAAAAAAAAAATTATAAGGACTTAATTTTTTTCAGAATTTCTTATTCTCCAGTTTTGCACAGTAGAGTCGTCATTGTGCAAAGTTGGAGAAACCAGAAATTTGCTCCATGACATAAAACCAACTTTATTTTGATTTTGAAATCTATGAGTAATTCTGATTTCAAACTAGATCTTCGCATTCGGTCGACTTTTTGAAGACGTTCTGACTTTCAATAGTTCTACACGTTCAGCAAAGCTTGCGCATTTCAGGTCATCGTACATTATTATTTTTAATATCAAACAAAGAACTCACAAATGCAAAAAAAAACTTTTCAAAAACTCACTTTCCCAAAATAACTATAAAAAAAATAGATTTTCTTTAATGCAGCAAATTATTATTTTTTAAATCGAGCACGTAAGTAACTCCTAACATGACTTTTCGATAACTCTCACGGTTTCAGACTTGGCCCCAGTGACCCTGAAAAAAAACTCACCCTGTATAGATCTCGTTATTGTACACCAAAAAACAAAAATAAACAGACAAGCAAGAAAAAAAAACAATTAGCAATGGGCGGTCTTATCGCTAAAAGCGATCTCTTCCAGGCAACCTAGGTATAGAAGACGCACATTATTTTTAGGTAGGTACCTGGCAATAGTTTAAAATGTGAAAATTGGTGTCCAATCAATGCTCCTATTAATAAATACAAGTACCTACCTCAGATTAATAGTTACCTCATTTGTTCCAGCAAATATCTAGGTACTTATTTTCTGAGGGTATCCTAGGTATGAAAATCGATAGTACCTATATCGGTGGTTATTTTGAAGGTACCTACCTATAGTATCGAGACATGGACTGTGAGAGCTGCAGATCGTAAACGCATAGATGCTTTTGAGATTTGGTGCTGGAGAAGAATGCTACGTATTCAATGGACAGCATATCGGAGTAACGCATCAATTAAAAATAACTGCAAGGCTCTCATCTACCTGCCTTAAGCGAACTCTGGAGTACTTCGGTCACATTGCCAGAAAGGACGATGCTAACCTGGAGAAGCTCGTAGTCACTAACAAGGTGGAAGGGAAAAGATCGCGAGGCCGTAGCCCGATTCGTTGGTCAGATCCGCACTACACGATGCTCTACATACAGCAAAAGATAAGAGTTCGATGGCGCGCTATCATAAAAGAAAATATCCTATGTGAAGGTCACGACCCTCAGACATGAGGTTTACGATGCAAGGACCTTTAGTATGAAAAATTGTTGAAAATTCATCAGCACGAGTGGTAGGTAGGTAGATGGTGTAGCAGTCTGTTCTAATTTTAAGTAGGTACCATGGACCATCATCCAATCGGCAATATTGACCTAAAGTAAATACCGCCTTTGTGGTCTAGTGGGTTGAACCCACCGATTTCAGATCCAGAGGTCCCAGATTCGATCCCAAGGTGGAGTACAATATTGCGCTTGGTTTGGTTGGTGGTAGGACTTTGTATAAGTTTGCCTGACTAGCTACCACCATCTTACTTAATTCTGTAGCCATCTCTGATCAAGTAAAAAAATTGTTATGTTCCGGCATAGAGGGAAGATAGCCAGTTCCTCAGCTTGTTGAGGATTTCCATGTGCGCGTCCACATTCGGCCTTATCTTAACAGGTGAAATAAGGGCCAAACACTTCCCTGTCATACAATAAAAAAAAATTTAATGGATGAAGTGGTGACCCGTTAATGCCTCTGAAACTTTAGGGGGAAAATTTCAGAGGTTTTAAGACCTGTCGCATTGTGAGTGTTGGGCTATGAAAAAGACATCTTGGATGCAGAGTTGACAGATGATAAGAGCAAGTGCAAGAGAACATGTGTTGCAGTCTCCATCTATAGTGGGGATAATGGGAGGTTACAAGATGGACTGAACTACAAAGTGGCGCGAAAGTGGTCACCTTAATATTTTGCTTTATTTTCCGAAATCAGGTGATTATTTTTGCCACCCTGGACTTTGGACAAATATCAGTCTAGTGTTCAATGAAACAAATCAATATAATTTAATGAATTTATTGCAATGGCATCAATCTACCTACAACCCTAGTATAAACAGCTAATTAAGGAGTCACTTGGTCTGTTCCGAGAGGGGTCCATGGCGTCTCTCCCAAACCATGCGATGTTTTTGTTTCATGTAAGCCTTCCTGGCATCAGCATAGGCTCCAAGGTCGCCATCTGTTTAAACCAACAAACAACTAAACATAATGACAGTAGCCCTAATAGAATCCAGAAAGATTTTTTACTTGTTGAATCCACCTAATCAACTATGTTTAGCAGTGGATATTAATGGGCTGTACAACAGCCGTGAAGAAGTGAAGTTTATTTTCACTATAAAAGTAATTGATTTCACATTAGGTTTCTATCCTAAGATGTCCATAAATAACCAATGTTTGAATGGTAATTCTCCTCATAGACATACTTTAATGGAAAGTCAAGGTAAACAAGGTATGTATTGTTAACTTACACTTTATAAACCAAGCTTCTTCAGCATCTTTATATTTCTCCAAGATGGGCTTGCAACGAGTCATATGATCAGGATTCTCATACATAACACAATCTTCAAAGCGTTGACGCAAAATATTCAAGATTTCACTGTCTACAAGCCTGAAATAAAAAAAAATTACAAACCATAAAGTTTATTTTTTGGCTAGATATCAATTAATAACTATACAGAAAAGGCACTGTATAAGTAAGTAATTTTAACCCCATTTAAATCTTATTCTTCGGCCATCTGGGCACAATTAATTCACCTTTTTGATGTGAAGAAGCAACAAAGGCTCAACTGTTCAGAGTCCTGCAACATCACTGAATGGAACATGATAAAATTTAAAATGGACTGACAGTATAAGGTTAGGTACCTTTTTCATGGAGAGAGGACATAAGGCTGCATATTAAGATTTTATTCATAAAATTCCTAGCCCTATGTTTGACATAGGTACCTAGCCTGACACTAGCTTCTCATTGTGTTTGTATAGCAGCTTTGATCTCGCGATCGTATCGTGCATTTTAGGAAATGTGGTTTATGATATAAATAGGCGAGGAAAAAATTGCGAGCAGAGCTAGTTAACATAGTAAAATTCTAACCTATCGCGTTTGAACTGGCTGTTGGCTTCGAAGTCGCAAACAACATCCTCATCATTGCACTGATCAATGGTCGGAACCCGACGGTATTTCTGGTGGTACCACGGATATTTCGTCTGGTTCGGTTCCACTACCTTTTCTAAATCGCAAAAACAATGATTAGATGTTTGCTTACATAACAAGACACAGCTGAAACGAATAGGTGCAAATTACCTCGAAACCATGTCACTGGTGCATCGACTGTGTTGTATAGAGCACGGGCAAAAGCCCGGAGCAAGTTTTCATCAGGTGGACATTTATCTGCAACCATTTTCAATGCAATGCAAATACAATAATACAATTTTTACTCAGTCAGTGAAATCCAGAATTACCAATCATTCAATCACCACATCAAATCAAATCATACGTCATACCTCACTGACGACATTGACGTGACAGTAACATTGACATTGACGTAGTGAGTTGAGGATAGGACGGTTAGGTACGCGCCTACCTACGCGCCTACCTACGCGCTGCGAAATCTGGGGATTTGCATTGAGCGGTTCGTCAAATGAATTGCAGCTGACAACTGCAGCCATGCTCATCTCAATGCATTTGCCTCACTGCACTCGCGGCCACTAGACGATGACCCTGGCGGATCCTGCGGCAGGGTCCTGTGCCCATGATTTTGCCATGATCATGGGCACACCAACTTCTACGCAGGATTGCAGTCGGAGTTGTATGACCTTAAGAGAAGCCTGCAATATGCAGTGAAGGAAGCTCACATAATACGCCGCGCCGCCGCGACAAAATATAATACTTATATAGGTATATAACTCGGGCCAATTAACATGACACAATGAGGTCCAGGCTCGAGTGACGTTTGTGCAAAATACAGTATGCAAAAAGTTTTCGTTTCCATTTAATTTAATTTTATGAAAACTATAGACAGATAAGTAAGTTAACTGTTTCCCACCCCTAGTTTAAATAATTAAACTTGCATGCAGGCAAGTACTTACATAACTACGTAAATAGGTAGTAACTAAATTTTAGCTATAATTTGATTGAGATGGAAATAAAACAGCACACGTTCTATTTACTTGTTGTTAGGTACCTACACAGGAATCATAAATTTGCTAATATTATTTTCTCACGTTCAAATAAAATTAACTCCTTGATATAAGGGCCCGTTCTTTACTAAGTATCGATTTTTTTGTTTCCTAACAAAATCGAAGGAAATTGTTTCAAGAATAACAAAAGATTGTTCAAAAGTAACAATGATAACAAAAATCCAATAACATTCTAAAATAATTAAATATTAAATAAATAAAATATTAAATAACATAACACTTAAATATACAATAGACACTTAAATATACAATAGACACTTATTTATGATATACTTATTTATTATTAGCTAGACCCCTATTAATATGTGCAACACCAAACACCACCTCTATAGCCATAAAATCCTCTCCATCCAAAGGTTGTATGGAAGAAATAGCTTCTAAGCGATAAGACCGCCCATTGTATACACATATTTTTTTTAAATAAGTAGTTTTATTTTTAGGTTGTGATCTAAAGTATTTTCATTGATTAATTCATTAATTATCAATTAGCAGCAATAAAATAACTCTTAAAGCGTAAAGTCACGTGCAACGGTAGCAGTCATGCTAACACTACTGGCAAGTAGCCCTTCCATAGCTATATAGGTTTTGCCATAATCACCATGCGGATTGATGATCGCAGCCAGATTGTGTGGATAATACACAGAAGGAAATCGGCTTTTACGACATTCATCCATTGGCTGAGTAGAAGAGGAAGATTCTTAAGCCGTTACTGCCACTACATGTAAGTATTTTCCACCACCTGGAATCCTCAACTAGCTGAGGAACTGACTATCTTACCTTTAAATGCCAGAACACATTTTTTTTTAAAGAATTGTTATTACGGCGACAGAATTAAGTAAGATGGCCACCAACCAAACCAAACACAACATAGTTCGCACAACCCAGAACTTTCGGATCGAGAGCCATACGCCCTATTACCACAAGGTCTTTAGATGGTATACCTGTAGCTTGGTAGGTAGGTTCGATACCTACTTACATACTAGATAGCTGGGTGAGTAACATTCACCTACTGAAATTAACCAAAGTAATTTTGTAGGGTACCTACAATTTTTTTATGTTATGTTTAGATTTCATAAATTATTTCTAGAAACATTGTGATTATTTTTCTTTTATTTTATTACTAATGTAGTGTGCCCAATTCCACTCGAATTCTTTAACTTCGTTTGTAACCACGGATGTGTTTGAAAGCTACAATTTACCAAACACCATTTTTTGCGCGCACATTAGAACCCTACTAGTGCCTCAGACCATACTCGTTCAAGTGGAACTGTGAATCATTGAAATGGATTCGCTAGAACAAGACCTTGTATCTATAAACAGCTGATTGCATTAGGTTTCTGTACAATCTGCGAGGAGAAAGGAGAGGAAGTCACGAACGAGCGAATAACTACATACTCATTGAGCGAAGGGCGGGGGCACGCATGCGCCATTGCACTTTAATCGGGTTGCTAGTCACAACAAAGAAGGATCTTCAAGCTTCAGTATTGTGTAATTCATGTCGTTGAGAAACATTGCTCTGCCTTTTTAATCAGGCGCCATAATAAAACGATTTCCGTTAACTATGTAGGCCAAAATTTATTAAAGCATAATTATTTGAATTTAGTTGGAATATTTGTTACAAAAAAGACTGCAAAGATGTTGATAGAACCCGTGGAACTTGCAACCCAGTTCCTGTCGATAAGCGGTTCCGCTTAGTGAGTGAAGTTAGTACCTACTGTTGTGTTGATACGTGTGTGGCGGCGAGAAGTGGAATGGTGCTCCGGGAAATAATTAGTGCAGTAAAAACTAGAGACAGGGACGGTAAATAACTCCAATGATAATAAGGGGTGTAAAAGCAAAGAAGACTTGGTCCTGGTAAGGCAAATGTTCAGAAACAAAGATTTTCATTGCACTCAAAATAAAGCCATCTGTTGTAAAACAGATATTACCTATACTAACTATTAGATGGTATTCCAATATGAAACCATTAATGGTAAAAACACGAGACCGTAGATTTGCCCGTTTTTTTTAAATTATACGACGGCGAAGTGTTTGGCCTTTATCTCATGTGATTTTCAAGTTATGATAAGGCCGTAGGTGGAAGCGCACTTCACTCAACAATCTGGGGAACTTGCTATCTTACCTCTAAATGCCGAAACACAACAATTTTAAAATTTGATTTGCTTATTTAGAAAGCCAAATTCTATCGTTGATATCATATGTCATATGACAGGCTGAGTTATAATATGAATACAGTACACTGAACAAAAGGTGACAATTACTATTACCAAAAGGAAATCAAAAATAAACTTAGTAATTCCAGATATTAGTATTTTTTTGAAATAGTATAATCACTTGAAAAATAGTGTGAAGATTATATGCTAAAAATTACCCTACCTCCTATCTAAAATATTAAAATATCTGAATATAATTTCGTTTTAATTTTATTGTTTGGTTCACACATTTAAATAGTTTAAATAAACTTGCAATATTACAATTTACGTACCTCATATATTGATTAGATAAAAGAAATAAAATATCAGGCAAAATAATCCATTGAACCCTGATGACAGGGCTTAAAATACATAATAAAAATTAAATAATTTCAATGTGGGCAAGAACGCAGTAAATCAATATAAAATAATGATTACGTACCTAAGAAAATAATTACGAATTATAAAATAAGTATACAGCATGAGTCTTAACATTGTACACATATAAAATTGGGTGAAACTACAGCCAAACCCAATGTGATAAACGGAAAAAATTAAAACCAAGCATTGCAGTTTTTGTTTTAATACGATACACCACTTGGTTCAAAAGCTATAACGTTTTGTCTGCAAAGGGTCCATAGTAGCAAGTAAACAAAAGTTTAAGTCCATAAAACAAAAAAAGTTTTTAGATTTTTACTATTTTTCCATCGATGAAATTGGCTGTAGTTTCACCCAATTTAACATGTGCACTTTATAACTTTATAACTTTATAACTTTATGACAAGCCTCATAGCTCAGTTGGTAGTAACTCTGCCTTCGGCGCTGTAGGCTGTGGGTTCGATTCCCACCCAGGACAAACATTTGTGTGATGAACATATAGATGTTTGTTCTGTGTTTGGGTGTTGTATCATATAGTACGTATGTATTTACAAAAAGTATTTAAGTATTTTATCCGTAATCTAGTTCCCATATTACAAGCTATGCTTAGTTTGGGGCTAGATGGCGCTGTGTAAAATTAATGTCCTGTAATTTAATGTCCTGTAATTTATAAAGCCTCATACCGTAAGTTGTTGGTTGTACCTGCAAACAGGTAGACCTCTACACACTTTATTACTTTATTCCTGCTATTACCACGAATCATAGGATCTATTAATTTGATCATTGAGGCCGACTCTTATGCACAATCTGAGGCCTAGAAGAAGCAAAAATATCAAAAATATCTGGGTTGTCGTGGAGCTGAAAAAAGTGAGTGCAGATGTGTCATAAACGCCTTTGGCCAGCTTGAATAGAAAAACACTCCATCAATTGCCTGCGGTTAACCAAGGACAATTGAATTCCTAACCCAAATGCGTTTTGGAACTATTTAAAAATTCTAAGAACTAATGGAGGATTTCAAAAACACACCGGTCATTTATTTAATTTATTTTACAATCCAGTACAAATTACTTCGACACATAATTTAGCAGGCACAATTTAGTTACCATCACTGAATTTACTTACGACGTTACTAAATCTATAATATAAAAGCTAGGTGTTCCATAGGCCTCGATAACATCCCACCATAAGTAGGTAAGAAAACATTTAAAATAAAGCTTGCACCCCCAATATTATGTCATTATCTTCAATCTGTATCTCAAAATGATATTCCGATCCGCAAAAGTGGAAGCAATCGAAAGAATACTCCTATTCTTAAATCAGGAGATAAATCAGTTGTCAACAACTAAATCGACCCAATGACATTTTTTCCCTAACATTTGCAAGTCAAAAAGAAAGTTTGCTTTTATTACACCTTACTTAAGCACCCTTTTTCTAAGTCACTCTTTATTGACCTGAGCGTCCGAGGTTCTCTTTTGTTTGTAACTCTCATTCTATGCAAAACAAGAATGTGAGCAAAGCACCGACCGTCGACCGTAATAGGTTGGCTGAATATAATAAGCGAATAAATCACCCCTTACTATCATGATTAGGTTGATATCTTTTTGAAAAGTCTCCTCGAAACCGTTCCCTCAGTAGAGGTTTAAACATTTTCAAGCCTCAACTTCTAAGTTCATGATCCTTCAGCCCTCAGATGTCGTATACATTCAAGTCATCCAAGGCTTCACCAAAAAGGCAGCAGCTGTTTTCTGTGTGTAAATAAAACTTTAACTGTGGGCACCAATCTATCTGCCAAGCGTAGTGGTTATTCCCAAACTTGGAAGGAGGATGAAGTTCTTTCCACATTGTAGTGAACAATGTGCTGTTGATAAAAATACATTCTTGGATTTTATCGACACCGATTCTATTGAGTAAATAACACAATAAATTAATAGACCAGTTTTAATAAGATTCCAAATACCCTCTCTTATCTTGCCTGATGATCATCCTTTGCCCCTTCATCTTAGAAATTCACCCCTAATAAGGGCAAAAATAAACGAATTTTGAAATCTGCAGTCTTGAACTCAACCCCATTTCATAATGATATTTCTCAAATTTTCATGACTTGGATCTTAGACCAACAAGCCTCATAGCTCAGTTGGTAGTAACTCTGCCTTCTGCGCTGTAGGCCGTGGGTTCGTTTACCACCCAGGAAAAACATTTGTGTGATGAATATAGATGTTTTTTCTGTGTTTGGGTGTTGTATCATATAGCACGTATGTATTTACAAAAGTATTTAAGTATTCCATCCGTAATCTAGTTCCCATATTACAAGCTATGCTTAGGTTGGGGTTAGATGGAGCTGTGTAAAAAAAGACCGTCCTACAAGATAGTACCACAACAGTCCTACAAGACATGCCAAGCGTTCTACCCTCTTAACAAGCCCCTTTGATACTTACTTTGTAGTAATAAAATCTTCTTGTCATACTTAACACCCCCATTGTTCTAAAAATACCCCATTTATCAAAAATCCCCCGCGACATCAATTTAACTTTATGTTATTTCTATATATTTTCAATCTCATCAAAATCGGATTACCCGTTCGCCGTTCGCCAGGTAGTAAATAGGTAAACCAGTTCAGGTTCAATTGAATCTTACCTAGATAAATAAACCTTTTCAATAACCACATCTATAGGTTGTTTTTATATCAGTTGATCTATACCTGATCAATACAGGTACCAAACTAATTGGTTTTCCTTATAAAAGTAAACTTCACTGGCTTTTGGTAATAGGGATTGAAAACAATTTCTTACACCTATTTAACATCTTAGTGCGAGGTTAAATAGGTGAAGCTTTACCACTGACATGAGCTTGGACTTGGGGCTCTTTCAATTAATGCAAATAGCTTATTTTCTATGAACTTAAAAAATATAAAAAAAAATATAAAAATAATAACTTAACCAGGTATATATATAAACGCATATGTAAGTATAGATATAATAGTAGGTACAAAGATGTAGTAGACAGGATAAACTCTTATAAAAAACATCTGTATAGGTCATATAAATATAGGTTTAAATAGGATGTAGGAAAACTTGATTGTCTAAAACTCCTATACCTAGAATCTGGGAAGCAACAAACACATCGAAGAGTTATACTAACTAATTATACCACTAGATTGATCACTGTCCATTTTAAGTTAACAATCAGCAAATAAATTGGTAATCTATAAAAGGAGGTAGGCTTTCTACTAGTTAACAGATCCAAATAGGTAGGAGTGTTTTTAGTGAGGACAACCTTTTTGGACCTATTAATCAACTTTGCTTCTATACCCCTCAGTTGTGGGTTCCCGGAAGAATGAAGTGGCGCGCGCGAGCGGTTGCCTCCCGCGCTAAGGACCGTGCTAACATGAGCTTCTTCATTTTCATAATATTCTTCGTTGTGTTTGGCGTGATAGTTCTTACTGAGCTAGTGCTTCTTGAGCGGCCGACGATGCCCGGCACTGCACGGCGATACAGCGATGATCTTCAGGTAAGTACCCAATAACTTCACATTTGATTACGTATTCAACGTTCATTTTTTTAATCAAATTTTAATCATAACCTGTTTAAAATAGTTGTATGTGTGTGGGAAAATTCTTTGAAACGTTACCTATATATTTTGAATTTGTTTTTGAAAAACCTTAAAGCTGACACCTTATCCAATCACTATCCAATATTTACCTGTAAAAAATATTTCAATCGACTATTTGAAAATCAAACGAACTTAGTATGTGAACTTCGATGATAATTATGCAAACAGCTTCACTCAACGCGATTTTTGGATATGTCAGCGTTAGATTATAAGCACCGTCCGTTTGTCATATGCTGAGGCATATTGTACACATATCAGCATAAGATTACGAGTATAAGCACCGTCCGTTTAAACGATAAACTACGCTTTTATGGGAGATAGCTTATACTTATACTACGCTTATAAGTCGGCAAAGGTCGGTTTGCAATTTGTGTTTTTGGTAGTTTCTAGTCTCAATCACCTGATCCTGAATCGAACCCTTCATTGTCTTATTATTATTTAACAAAAAATCACGTATAATAAAGGCCTTAATTTTCCATTGTTTGAGGTATTTTCTTATTTAGAATGAGCCTGCCCAGAAGGTAAACTTGAAGACATTAGGGTCGTACCTCAACGGAAATACAGGAGTCAAAGTGTTTGCAGTGCGCGTAATCACAGATAATAAAATAAGTAAGCATAATAAAAGGTTTTAGAAAACGCTATAAGTCTTAACATACCATTTAAAGGTGATATTTCAAGGGGATTTTGTCAATAACTCGTCCTAGTGGAATATCAATCAGGTTGGGATGATAATAAGCCTGGAGCGTGTGACCGAATAAGCTCGTGAAGCTGCTAAAGAAGCTGAAGCTGGGGCACACTCACCGAAGTACAATCTGTAAAAAACCGACAAAAATCAGCAAACTTGCGATGACTTGTTTTAGATCCAGGGCTAGCCCTACGTATATAATCATGAGCCGTCACACTAGCGCTACAGCGGTCACTCCACGTGAGCGGCGGTCACGTGGAGTGAACACAACACAACACAGCCCCCAGCGAGGTCATGGCCGATTCCTCTGCTAGGTGTGGTGTTCATAGCGAATATTATCCAGTTCAAGAGTTCACCCATATCAAATAAAAAACATCATTTTTTATACTTCGTCCCTGAATTTTATGTTAATAATAATATTTCAATTAGACGAAAAAACAATTATTTTAATTCACCGTTGGGAAGCTACACTATCACCGGGTACCATAGGCAATTTTTTTTTACTAAAAAATATTTGGGATCCTTACTAAAACTCCAATAATGTCACCAAAAATTTGTGGAATGTATTCTAATATCTATACTAATATTATTAAGAAGTAAAGTTTGTAAGTTTGTGAGGTTGTAGGGGTTGGATCTACTGAACCGATTTTGATAATTATTTTACTTCTATAAGTTCTGAGCCTATGAAACTCACAAATAATGTGGCTTGCTATCAAGCCACATTATTTGTGAGTTTCATAGGCTTTATATTAACCCATATAAGTATAGATTACGTACCGTAACGAAACACGGGCACAGTCAGCTAGTATATATTGATTGGAATATAGGTCACCTCCAAATCAAAACCAAAAATCATAGGTATATTCCGAAATCGAATGAAATTGCCTTGTAATTTGATGTAACATAGAAAATAAGGGTTATTAGTTGTCATGTTCAGTTTTAGTCATATTCTGCTTTCGTCATGTTCTGATATAGTCATGAATTAGTCAAGTTCTCTTTTTGTCAAATTCTCCTTTTGTCATGTTTTGCCTTTGTCATATTTCGCTTTTGTCATCGTCTGAGAAAAAGTATGTACCTATAGGCACAAGGTTAGACCATTCAAATATATCTTCCTAGATTATGGGGCCAAGTACTAGGCAATATAGTTAAGAGAAGATTTTTTGAGGTGATGCTTAAAACGTCAAACGATGAATTTCTAATTAAGATAAATATTGCGAAAACTAATTATTATGTATATATGTTATTGACCGTCCATAAGTGTCGGGGTCGTTGCCACTACTATTGAGCCATCGTGTATATCAATCAAACACAACCTTATGACCTGGTTTTTATTTATATAAATAGTTTTCCAATATTGACAATCAAATATTGACAATAAAATAATCTAAAGAATTTCAAAAAGTTTTAACACTTTTGGTGCAATGTCTTATATTTTTTGTTTATGTAATGAGTGTCTCCAATCAAGAGTTTAGATGTTACTATGACTAAACAAGAACATGACTAAAGGAGAACATGACCAAATCGGAACATGATTGAAGCAAAGTATGACTTAAACAAATTGTAATTATGACTAAAACCGAACATGACAACCACCTAATAACCCGAAAATAAGCATTTTTTTTTCATGATTCATTTTTGTACACCCCTGAGACCCCTTGAAGTTTACTGGATGAAAAGTTGAGCAAAAAAAGTATTTGGGTCATTTAATTTTTTTTTTTAAATGGCTGATAAATGATGTTTTTATGTTTGCAGCCCCCATAACTCCGCCATTATGATAATTTCCAAAAACTGAATCGAAAAAAAAACTATATTTTTGTAGAACCTGCTCACAATTTCACGAGAATCGGTTGAGAAATGCGATCTGTAGAGCTGAAATGGATACCTTTATCTCGCGATTCGCGCTCGCTCGGTCAAAGATGCTGTTCCAGATAGCCCGTTCCCCAGACTGTTGACTGTGGATTCCAGATGAAGTGCCCTTCCACCTTCGGCCTTAACATTCATTGAAACCAGTTAAGATCAAGGCCAAGCGCTTGCCCGTCTAATAATAAAAAAAATAAAATGTTTCCGAACCAGCCTTGAATACGAAGTAATTTATTTGGATAAGGATTTCCTTATCTCTATATATTCTGTTCTCTTCGTATCTTCGACTTCGTGGTGTAGTTTCTACAGCCGTTTATAAACATAAAACTTTTTAAACATAATAATTGGTTATAGTGACAGAACTATCATAGTAGGATAGGCGCACGCGATGCAAGGACTCCATCACCTTGGGTTACATTATTAGAGTTTTTGTTTACATTTATAATAAAATCTAGTCTTTAGTTTAAAGTTTAGTTTGCTTCAGTACCTACCTATTTGAGTCGCTTTAATCAAAATTTAGTCGGCAGTTTAGTATATTTAAACTAACTATGTACAATGGAACCAGTCGGACTACCACCTAATGACCGTTACAAACGGCATATAGGTAATTCGTAGTTTAGTTAATTTTCGCAGATTCACAGAATCTCATATTGCCTCGAATCGATCGAATTAAAATGTCCCATTCTGAATTGTCATGATATGAATTTTTTTGTTTTCTTACCTTTTTAGACACCAGTCGCGTAAGTAATTGAAACAAAAATATTTTCGTAATTCACTTCGCTTCTTTATATATTTTATGTACCTTCGTAATTATTACATAGGTACACGATCAAATCAATCAAACAATTAAAAGGAAGATGATCTTCCTGTACCTACTTATCCCGCTCTTGGCAGGGACGTCGGCACTACATGTCACTAAATTGACTTCCATCAACCGTCAGCTCAACATCTACTCCTTCACACGCATGTCCTTTTTACGCGATCTATAGCTCGGTATATCTCTTTTTCGGTCTTCCTCTACTCCTATAGCCTTCCACGTTCATACTCAAAATATCCAACATCATAAACACATTTAAATAAATACTTTAGTGTGAATAGGAGCTTCGGGTATACCTACCTACTGTGCTTCGGGTTCCTTTGAGTCATTCAGTAGCACATTGCACTTTGTATTTATATTTACCGTATTTACCTACTTACCAGTCAGTTAGCTAGCAGAATCGCGCGCATGTAGTCGCTCTCGCGGAGCGTCCTTTCGTGTTTTTTAAATATCGTGACCAACATTGTAAATCCATACACAGGATGAATGCGCGTGTGATATCTCCCAGAAATGTCTGTTGGCTGATGTTTTTTGCCACGTTTGGTGTAATAGTGCTTACTCAACTGTATTGGACAGAGGGACCAGATGAGGTATTAATATTGAGGTAATTTTAAGAGTTCGTGAGAAACATATCTCAACGTAGATGCTAACCAACAGACAAGCAGACGTCGCCGTCACGTGCTAGGCAGTAAATAGGCCGGTAAAGTAGCTAGATTCAATAATACATAACTATAATTTAGGTACTTACGTACCCACATAACCTACCCTATGTAATGTTTCAGTCATTGTACAGTTAGATTTGTATGTAGGTATATTTAATAGTAAGTTGAGTGAACCTTCAAACCTACTACTAGGTTGGTGCTGTAGACATTTTATGTCTGTAAAAAGTCCAATCCAAGTAAGTTACTACAACGAGTTAGGTCCTTTCCTTTATAAGTAATATTTTTCGCTATCTACGCTACTAGCTTCCGTACCTACTCTTTATTATTCATATTATAATATCGAGGCGTAGTTGGTACCTACCTACTTCCCTACATAAACAAGTTAATTTTGAATGCGACCCTTCTAACCTCGAAGAGCGAAGTCCCTAGAACTGATTTTCGACGTCTGAGATCATTGTGGTGGTCACAGATGAACAATAGTTAGTATGCCTTGATTTAAAAATAGTATGAATCCGGTTGCACGGCTGTCGGCCCCAGTGCAGTGGGTACAGTCGCCTGCACTAATATGTATTCACTTCATATATTTCAAAATAGTTTTGTGTTCTGGTAGTATGTTATTATTATGGTACTAGCAGAACCCGAGAAGTAGCACTTGCGCCAAGTTCATCACTATAATAATTGCGATATAGTGTTATTGGGCCCGGTAGGTACCGGGGAGGATGGTAAAATTTGTGTCATTCTCCCCAGTGGTGGTGGGTGGAATAATGAAGACCACAGGGGAGGATGACACGAATTCATTGTCATTCTCAGCCCATATAAGCCGACTGCATGATATCAGCTTTATTGTAAACCTCATTCTTGCCCAGGCAAGCTTTGAAATCCAGGGCTGAACCAACGTAGCGATATAAAAAATGAAGCGGTCACACTTGACGCTTTATTTTTATTCCGGCTTCCGAAGTACTATATATCTTAAAGGAGCATTTTCAAACACACTCTTTGATAGTAACGAAAGTAGTTATTCCAATCAAAAAAATACTGGGGAAAATCTTGTTGAAGTACAATAATTGAATAGAATTAAAAAAAAACTGAGTGCTTTTTAAAAAAAGAAATAGCTAAGTACTACACTAAAAAAACGCTTTTAATTCAAATGCTCGAAATTATTAACGACAACCCCATTTTTTTATTTATGAATTAAATAAAAGCTAGACTAGTGTTTAGTCGAATGATCGGCTAGTTTTTTAATGTCACGTTTACATTTTGAATAATTAAATAAAACTAACAGAAATTATACCCTGGACCTAAAAGCCATTTCACTATCAACCATGCAATTTTCGACTTTATGTTCAGCCGTTTGGATACAAAATGGATCATGGCTTCTTGGTCAGTTGTCGGGCAGCGCTCGATGTGGATGGTTTGTTTCCGGCCGCTTTGTTTCGTAATCCAGCGCGTAATTTGAATTATGTTTTGAATATCTCCTGGTACTTATATATTTTTATTAATTAGGTACCTACCTATGCAAAATAATATTAATTGAAGAAGGATTTCTGATATTATATTTTCAAATCAACGCAAAGAGTTGATAATGATAGCACCCTATACTCATACATGGGCTAGCGTTCGAACCCGGCCGGGCCGCGCGTTCGCCGTTGCACTGATAATTTCTACGTAATCTTGACAGTATAGGCAAGTTTTTCAGATAAATCATTGTATCCTCATAGCCTCAGTTGGTAGTAACTCTGACTTCTGCGCTGTAGGATGTGGGTTCGATTTCCACCTAGGACAAACATTTGTGTGATTAATATAGATGTTTGTTCTGTGTTTCGGTGTTTGTATTGTAAGTTAAGTATGTACCTATTTACAAAAAAAAGTATTTAATTATTCTATCCGTAATCTAGTTCCCATATTACTAGCTATGCTTAGTTTGGGGTTAGATGGCGCTGTGTGAAATAATGGCCAATAAAAAATCTGAATCATACATTTTGAAAAAACAAATTTGTGTGTTTTCCAATATTCATATTATGTAATATTTAAAGTCAACCCTTTATATACGAGTAGTAGCTTTTTATTTGTGTGCCGCATGGCCATAGATGTAGTAAAGCTGACTAAGAGATCTCACCAGAAGATGGGCAGCAACTTCTTTCGTTGTATAATCAATACCTTTACTGCGATCATCGATCTACCGGCCGTGCGTGGTGATTCCATAAGCCTCCTCCAAATCTAGAAGGTTTTGCCATTAAAGCCTTCCAGATTTGGAGGAGGCTCTGTCCAGCAGTGGACATTAATGGGCTGTTCATGTACGCTGATGTATTTGTGCTTAGACCTCTCGCGCAAAATTCTTTGTACAGAGAGCTCAGATAATATCTAATATTGTTGTGATTTCCTTTAGTACTTCAACGGGGTAGTTCCAAAAATTGATAATTGGCTATAATATCGTTAACCATACAGATTCTTAAATTAAAATCCTTTCCAGTAAAAAGTTTCGCAAGTATTAAACGTTTTTACCCATTTTCGCGCCTTCAGAGGGTTGGAGGGGAGATACAAAATCTAAATGATATCAGTTGGGATTAATTATGCAAAGTTTCATTAAAATTCATCCAGTAGGTCAGCGTGATGTGCGTTCAAGAGTTCGGGACAGACAGACAGAAAAAATATTTCATAATCTATTATTTGGGCTTCAGTATCGATAATACTCCAATTTAATTTTCAAAAGACAGTTAATGTACATATATAAAGAAATACACTTTATCTGTAGTTAAACTTTAACTGCAGTTAACTTTAATTGTGGATTATTTGACCGAACATAGTTAACAATAACTAATTTCCAGGGCCATTAATCCTTAGCGGCCCTGGAAATTAGTGACTAAGGCCAAGTTTGAATCCGTGAGAGTTATCGAAAAGTCATGTTGTGTCAGGTGCGTCATCGATTTAAATAAAAATAAGTTCTGTGTTCAAGAAAATATATTTGTTTTTATTGTTGAAAAGTGAGTTTTTGAAAAAAAAAAGCATTTTCGATTTCTTTGTTTGATAATAAAAAAAATAATGTAAGATGACTGTGCTTAAAGTTGTTGGATTATGTCAAATTATTGTTATGTCAAATTAGAAAATGTATAAATTCAGCTTTATGATTTTAGTAAAAGTTGTAGGTCTGTCTGTTATGCGTATAAGCAAAGCTATTAAATCCTATTTTGCTATTCATCTAGAACTTTTGAAAATCGGAACGTCTTCAAAAAGCTTTTTATCACCGAATGCGAAGAACCTTTAGCGTTTGAAAACAGAATTACTCATAAATTTCAACATTAGAATAAAGTTGGTTATATGTCATGGATAAAATTTCTGAAATTTTTATCAGAATAAGCAATTCTGAAAAGTTTTAAGATCTCATTTTTTTATATGAACTTATTACTACTTAATACTTAACATATTTAAAAAAAAAACTATCTGCAGCTTTACGGTGGGTACGACAATATTCAAAATGTTCAGACATTAGGGTATCCGTGCCTTGTCATGAGCTACGTTACCACGAGAAGCGATTTTTTTTTAAATCCAATGTCGATTAAATCTAAACTCATCTCGAACCAGAAATACAGAAAAGAGGATTTAGTAGCTTAGCTTACACATATTCTGAATCTGAACGTACAACCTTTACTAAATGCATAAGGTTGAATTTATACTTTCAATTTTGAAAGTGTTCCAACAACTTTAGGCACATTTCAGTCATAACACATTTTTTTTTTATTATCAAACAAAGAACTCAAAAATGCAATAACATTTTTTTTAATCACACTTTTCCAGTAAAACTAAAAAAAAACTGGATTTTCTTTATTGCGGAATAACTTTTTTTTTAATTGAGCACGTAACTCCTAACTTGCCTTTTCGATAACACTCACGGTTTCAGTCTTGGTCTCAGTGACTTTGAAAAAAAACTCACCTGTATATAATATGTAATCTATCATGCTTGAATTCAAAAGTAATGACGGTATTTACCAGACGTGAATATAAAAGTATTGGTTTTAATTTGAAGATTATGAAGTCACATTTAGGGGACTGTACCTTGTCTACCATACGTATAATAGGTACCCACTCGTACGATGATGTTGGCGGTCACGAAACGTCGCGTCGTGATGCTGAACGCGTCGAATGCCCTGACCTGAGGAGTAACCACGACCTCTTTAAGCATTCTTGTTTTATCATCTTTGTTTCTCGTCATATTACTTCACTTTTGTCATTATCTGTCTTTTTTTTTGTAATTGTTTGTACCTTGTAGTTTTAGTTTTATACCTAACTATTTAAAATTTTGATATTATGTAAGCTAATAACATATTAAATTTTGTCTGTTTTTTTTTCCTTTCTTTTGTTTATAAAATGTTTGATTGAACGAAACTAAGTGTTACTTTTGTGTAATATTATTATGGGGGAAATAAATATATGTGTAGAAAAAATGAGACAGAAGTCATGTAATATCAATCAAGAATGCTTAAAGAGGTTGGGGTGTGCCGCCTATTACTATTCTAGGTAGGTATATCTGTGTAAGTTTTCATTCTGCGTACCAAAATAAACAATACAAATATAATAACTTCACAAAGTCTGTACCTTAAGAGTGTGTTCCTCAGCTGATAAAGTTACTGGTAAATTGTTCTTCAAGTTTCAGTTAGGGAACCGATATAGAAGATGAAAACATTCGAATACAAAAATCTCAACGAGATGCTATAGATAACGGAATCGGCACGGCATCAGCCAGATTATAAACAAATGTTTTACTCTGATCTTCAGCCCGCCTGCCAAGTGTAGGGATGATGGCAAAACAACTAGTCTTTGTGTAGTCTCATAACAAATAGTGATAACATGCTGTTGATGTGGGTGGTATCAGATTAGGACACTTGCGTATAAGAAACTTGCGCAAATAAACATTTGCACTCTAAAAATAAAAATAAAATTCCGTAAAAATAATAATATATTCTTCATCTTCGTAGAGAGAGACATGCAATAATAAAAGCTAATTTTACTATTATCCACACAATAGTAAAATTAGCATTACTCTACAAGCTCTCAGGATTATATTAATTTTTCTTTTTGCATCTCTCTCTCCATCATGAATCCTCCTTTGTCGCTAAACTTTGTAGAGTGTGCTACGACGGCCCTCGTTGCATACGAACGATTTCAACGCGCAATCTCTTTTCTACAGCAATCTAAATGATTAATTATCTCCATATCAAATAAGTCTAAAGGTAAACAAACATAAAATATTGTTATGGGTTCAATGTTTTGTAATCCGATAGTCACCTTGAGTTGAGGGTGTGTTCGTAGATAAGAAATTAGCGTCAATGAAGTGACCATTAATCTTCATTACTATGCTTTTAGGATATTTTAATACGGAGTAAATAACCCCAAGTCAAGTGTATAAGTTCCCGAAATAGCTATGTAGGCTAAAGCAACTGTTATGCTATTTTACGACTACTTTCACATTGTAGCATAAAATATGCTAGGTTCTAAGAAAATAAACAGACTCCCGGCTTTATTCCCTTGAAAACAAGTACTTATAAATCTTAGGTACACTCAAAAAAATATCTTAAATTCATCTGCGACTACAGGTTGCAAATCAAGCAACCGCTGCCAAGCGGAATACACCGCCTGTGGCAGGGAAGAACATTCGTATTTTTGCGATTCAACATGATAAACTTGCTGAAACAAAATGACCTCTGTTCCAGGGATTAGTCAGTAAAGGCTGACAAATCCCATTTGGTCTAAAGTATTGTATTCGGTCGCCCATCCATGGGATTTGAGTGAGAAATATTCGGTTCCCGCAAGTGTGCATGTTTCTTTTACCTTTACATACTAGCATTAACCCGCGGCTTCGCCCACCAAATTGATAGGACATAGAAACAAGGAGGGTAGGTATACTGTATTCTATCTGGTTTTCGTTGCTGCAATCTAAAGCTTTGCCGAATTATATTAAGATACATATAGTGTTAAAGTTACAAACAGACAAACTAGTGGTCTAGTGGTTCAACCCACCGATTTCAGTACAATATATTGTGCTTGGTTTGGTTGGTGGTAGGACTTAAGTCCGCCTGGCTAGCTACCACCATCTTACCTAATTCTGTCGCCATAATAACAATTCTAAAATTGTTGTGTTCCGGCATTTAAAGGTAAGATAGCCAGTTCCTCAGTTTGTTGAGGATTCCGGGTGAAGTGCGTTTCCACCTTCGGCCTTATCTCGACTTGTTACCAGGTGAGATGAAGGCCAAGTGCTTACCCGTCCTCCAATAAAAAAAAAAGAACATACATTCAGATTAATAGTATTGGCTTGGATTATGGCGATTTATTAAACTTACTATTTCTGTTTATAGAGCTGGGAAGGGCGGACAGAAACGGAGGCTGGTGAAAGTGGAGAGCCTCCGCCGCCTGCACGTGCGCCGCTCGACGCTGTCTGGCAGCCAGTTGCTGGCTCCAAGTAAGTGCGAATTAGTTGTGCTAAGTAGGGTTTAAGCTGGTGGTAGGGTCGGTAAAGGTACAAGTTTGACGCCGACTGTAGGCAGCAGCAGTAGGTGATATCGACAAGTGACAGTACTGTTGCCTATACATTGTCTTGTGTTATGTATGAAGCTATGTCGCTGTCGCCGTCGATAAGGTCCGTTCGCTTCCGACCTATCCTGCTAAAGTCCAGAGTCTATGTGTTCCACCAGCGCAACATCTGGGAAAGTTCGCGATGATATCATGAGGTAGATCTCAAAGGTTAGGATGAGTACACCGTTGGCTATAATAACTTGACTGTCCGAGACAATTCCTCTCCGGTACAATTCTGGATAGCTGGTACTATGTCTGGTTGGCGGCATAAGCCCTACCATAATTGGTTTCGATACCGGTCAGGTATAGTTTAAATAAAGTTAACTATTGCGACCAAATTGAGTCTTTTATCATAAGGATCTGTACGGTTCTCTGTTCAATTCTGGAATTAACGGTTTTCCTGGTGATATCACATAACGCACACATTTTGATGTTATATAAATCAAAACTTGGGTATCCGTCTAATTGCCTCGCTGACACTTGTTTGATGTACTGTTAAATGTACAAAACCAAAACCAGTCTCCACATAGCGTCTACAACACTGATCGCTCTTCTTTTATAAAAGTTATATCATCTTACAAAAAACATAATCTGTCCACCACGATTTCACTGAATAAAAATTACCTTCACTTAATTTCCCGCCATATTCAATGTCGACTATTATTTGAGATAGTCTAAGAACTACTGAAATGTATGTTCACGTATAAACAAATATTACATAAAAGGTATCCTAATGGGGACTTTTACTGGCATATACAGATCGCATCATGTGAAAAGAAAGAGGTCAAACATGTTTTTAATTCAAATTAATTATATATTTTGAAATGTGCCTACCGATAACGAATATACGAAGCCGCGAGCGAAAGACTTAGTTCAAAAATAAAATAATAGGCCTTGTACATTTGTGCGCTAGTGTACCCATTTGCAAAAACATCCCTCCACCTACTTCCAGCGTTCATTTTACGTGTACTGTAGCTGATGTTAGGTTACTTTATTTTAGATAAAGAATTAGTTTGCGTGCGATAAAATAAAACCCGTGCAGTCCAATATACCATAATATTCTAGAGAAACTTTTCTGGTAAACGTCTCTTCTCTTTCTGTGGCATAGGGATGTAATAAGAAATTATTTTGAAAAATACCTACGAGTTGACGGGAACGAAGCTAAACACAAATAAAAACGTGAGAAAATGACATATTATAAATGAAATCAGTGACGATTGTTCCACATCATGAGTTATTCAAACACTAAATCTCGTGAAATTTAAGTTCAACAATGCTATAAAACTGATATCATGTTTTATATTTTTTCATAGACTTTGTATCACACTGATAGATTTACGTACCTAAATGAGGAAAAAGAGCAAGCTCTGAACAGTACGGCACACATTCATATATATAA
Organism: Venusia cambrica; assembly: GCA_951394065.1. Taxonomy (NCBI): domain Eukaryota; kingdom Metazoa; phylum Arthropoda; class Insecta; order Lepidoptera; family Geometridae; genus Venusia; species Venusia cambrica. Next base: position 12,797,304 of record OX596043.1, on the reverse strand, counting down.
GTAGATACAATAAAACGTGCGTAAGTTATGGTATAAGCTATAAAAAACACACAATATATACATGCCGGTCAAAATTGTAACCCTCCTTTTTGCTTTGCTGTATTCGGGTAAAAACAATATAATGCTAAGCAAGCAGAAACTATAAAGAAGTCCCGCACTTCTTTACCGGTAGAAACACTACCTGCGTAACTAAGCCACTGTCTAATTTCTACGGAATCCTAGCTGGACAGGACAGTCTGGCTCTCAGTAAGTCACCGCGTACGTCATTGTATCCTTCGTGAGCTGTTTTTTTTGGGTACACAAAAGTTGGCAAACAAGCATACCTACGGCCCACCAGATCAGTGGCTACGGTAACCTAGCGTATGGACACTTGTTACGCCAAAGGCATTACTCAAGCGTTGCCAACCCTTTAAGTAATTTTAAAGCTCCTTTTTCGAAACTATACAAAATTTGCGCTATCCTACCCCACACGGCAACATAAATGTGTATCTTGGTTGGTATTTCTGAGATAAATATTGAATGTGGATGAAACATCTGGCTGAAGCGGACTGACGCGACCGACACGCATACCTTGCAATAAATAAACCATTTGCGGCCTTCCTTTTGTTCGTTGGCTCCCACGTTGTTACCTTATTTTTTTACATTGTGTTTTAGTCGTATGGCAACTATTCTTAGAAACAAGGACAAACGAAGGATATACCTATGAGTAGCTTTCTTTTATGCGAAGTATTAAAAGCGTGTACCTGTCCTTGTCCTTTTCTGGGAACTAGCCAGTTTTTTATACAACTAGGAGACGGAACAAGCAAGTAGCCCACCTGATATTAAGTGCATCTATTTTTTATAACAATGCCTTACTGCATAGGTCACATCCAGAAAGAACAGCCAACACAGCACTGCATTGCGCCCGTCAACTTGTGGCATAAAGGTGTTAAGCCTCACGTGCCTGTTATTTCACCGGCGACCATACCCTTCAAACCGGAACACAGCAATGCTGTTTGACGGCTGAAATAGGTATGGTGGTAGTACTTCCCCGGACGAGCCCTTTCACAATGGGCTCTAATACTCTTATCCTTGTTATTACTTACTCGGCTTTTACGACATCCTCGTGCTGAGTAGCCACATAGCCTAGATAGGGCCTAATCATTCAATAAACGCTTAGATATAAATTCAGTTCATCATTATTCAGTAGCTGATTTATAAAAATGGTCAGTAAAGAAAATAAATGACACAATCAAATTTTCGAAATTGATCCTGTCAAGGACAATAAGGCCGAATCGTGACAGCTAAAAACATATTACAAAACGAATTGCGTTCAGCATACATAATGTATTTTACAAGCTTATAATTATGTTCTCATCATCATCATCATCAATATATTCGAAGTCCACTGCTGGACGTAGGTCTCTCCTAAGGTACGTCATGAGCCCGATCTTTAAACTTTCTCATCCACTCTCTGCCCGATGCTGTGGGTATTCAACATGGAGACGGAATAAACAAGCAGCCCACCTGATTTTAAGTGCAGCTCTTGCCTGTAGCAAAGCATTACAGCCCGTAATTTCACCGGTAACCGAGTATATTTGATATTATTGATTCAAACCGAAGGTCCGCAATGCTGCTTGGTCTTCAAAAAAGGTAAGGTTGTAGTAGGGTAGGTGGTTTAGATTGCCGGCCGGTTTTAGTATTCGGCCTCCAATTCAGAATTAGAAACATAGCAAAAAATATATTCGATACATTGGGTAATATCACTGCCATACCTTGCAAAAAATATTTGTTGGGGTTAAGAATCACGTGATTTATTGTCAATTATTTAGTTTAACACCGGCATCGGAACAATGATCTTGCGCAAAAATAGCTAAAATAATAGTGGCACGTGTTTCATTGAAAGGTAAGATTTTTATGTATTTTCTATTAAATGAATGTTGATGTGCATGTAATAAACGTCGTAATAATGGTTTTTATCCATATTTCTCCTAGTTTAACTGCAATAAATTATCAAAATAATGATAAATTCAGGCGGCCGCATATTGATTCAAAATATGCGTGATTGCTCCGCACCTTCTTGTCTACTTTGGTCTCTTTCTTTATTGGTATACATTTTAAGCCAACTATTCGTCTGTCTCTGAAAAATAATACTGTAATGATGCTTGTCTTTAATTTCCGTCCACTTAAATACTGCTGGGTGAATACGTGTTAGTAAATACCATATTTCTGGGGGCCGAAAACTTTTTTCATTAAATTTATGATTGTAATTTCGGCCACTTACTTTTTCTATGGGAAAATCGCAGCCGAAAACTAAATTTGTATTTAGTATTCGGTCAATATTTTCATATGAAAGAAACATATTAATATAAAATTATTTAATTGTTTCTTAAATTCTAATAAATATTTGTTTGTTATAATATACTTAATATATTTATTACGTAAAATTAAGTGCAGTATAATGGTGGCCAAAAATAGAACCGTTTAGGGCCAAAAACTAAATTTTCCGGCCGAAAACTAGTGTTTTGTATATTTTTGAGGTTTTTATTTTATATAAAACAATCTAGAAATGTTTTACCCCTAAAAATTGAATCTACACTATATAGGCTGTCATATAAAGTAAAAACTACAGCAATCCTTCACTATATATTTTTTTTGTAGTCCCGGATAGTTGACAAGCGCGCTAAATGGCCGAAATCGAGCGCATCTACCCTACTTCCCCGACGGGGTCGAGCCCTTTCACAATGATCGCAACTACTCTGAAAGTCTTTTATTACTAACTCATTTTGGTATTCCATAATTTGGGTGCTCGGGGAAACGTACGTACGTAAGTAGGTACATTACATGATAGTAACCACTAACCCGATTGCAACCTTCTTGCTTTATATGCCAGAGGCGTCTATGAGTACTTACTTATCAAATACTACTGTCCTATTATCCAACTACCACCAGAAGCCCATTCGGTACGAATAATGGCCAATTCGTCCCTTCACTGCTGTCCTTCTGCGCCTGTTAACTGTTTCGGCTTCCTACGTCACTCTACAAAGATACTCATGAAAAAGGTTTTTTATGTAAAAATTACAAAACCTCTTGTTATATTTAATAACGGTGATACTGCATGGTCCACTTTGGGGAATATACAATCGATATCTTTGACCTTATCCCTCCCTTTCTAACACCTTATTGTACCTTGTAGATTTTTGATTGTACCAAAAGCATCAACTCGCCTATACCTTAATCATTAGTACTGGTAGGGAATGAAACTAGTAGCTTGTCGGATTCCGCACTTGTACAAATCTTCAAGACCAAAGTAAATAGGTTCCTTTTACACAAGCGTGCTTCATGTTATACCTACCATATTTTTACTTGCATTGCAATAAACATAAAAATACTTCTTATTAATCTCCTAATCCTTACTTATATATCTTATTTCTAGAATATTATTATGAAAGAACCCTATTGTACATTTACATACTTATGTATTTCTGAATGTTTTCTTTTTTATGGTTCATTTTAGTGTGTCTTATCTTCTTTAAGTTTCCAACTTTTACATATATTATAGGTATGCAATTATAGAGATTAGAGCATTATATTGTGTGGGAGAGCACCGACACCCTGCTGTCATACAGTAAACACTAGTGCAGAGGGAAGTCACTCGAGCGCACTTTACAGCTCATAACTACTCGTATTTATACTAAATAATATATAACCTATTAAATTATGATACTCATGTTATTTTTGAATAAACGATACTTATTATAATTATAAGTAACCTGGTGGTCAAACTTTTGGCTAACACCGATTTAAAGAAAAAAACCCCCATTATCATAGTCCGACAAATAAATAAGCCCCATACCTTCGCAAAACTAAATTGTTTCTGCTTACCCTTAATAGGCATAATAATTGATAACAACCTTAATTTCGAAAATCATATTGAATATGTTATCAAACAGGTTCAGAAAACGAATCTACATTTTTGAACAACTGCGTTTCTCTGCGGACCCCATTTATGGAAACGATCTATTCATCTTTATGTCAGTCAGTTCTATCCTACTACCTCACCTGTTGGGGTGGAGCTGCGAAATCAAAACCCATAAAAAAAGTAAGAAAACAGTTTCACATCACTCAAAAAAACAAACAAACATTCGAAAGTACAATTTTAACCTGGCTTGTGTCGCACAGAATGAATTGTTACCGTCTGCCCCCACGAAGGACCCCCACGTGGGGGCAGACGGTAACACTATGGCTATCCAAGCCCACGTGTGAACAGTGGGGGCTCACGGTAATACATTATTACCTTCTGCCCCCATTTCTCATACGTGGAAACCCCACGTATTATTTACTCATACGTTTGATAACATACGATAATTTGTAATTCTATCTGCCCCCACAACTAAATCTTGCAATGACAAAATTTACTTCAGGTACTCCTTTGGATTAATCCTTAATATTTTTTTTATTTAATTTTTCCTTTTAATAGTGTGTAAATAAGCCCTGAAAATCAGTGGTTCGTGTTGGTTGACTATGGTGATAGTAGTCGAAAAAATAAGTGTTTCTGCAAAATCAAACATAAAGTTCTGTTTGATTTTGAAGAACCGGCCGGGTAAGGTAACTTCGATATCGAAATAATAATAACAAAATCCAATGGCTATCTACAGTTAATGAACATGATAAATGTTAAATACATGTAACATTAATAACCTAATTACACTAATGAGTGCGACCGAAACTAACTATCAAAATTTATGATTTTCCTTATGAGAGAGATTTATTATTTATTTATTATTTTTTTATGAGAGAGCTTCAAACACACAGGTGAATAAAGAGAGTTCGAGATAGAAGTGCGAAGGTGAGAAAGGTGTAATGAAAGCACATTTTTATCGTTTGTTAATTACGTTCTATTTGAGAAATGATCTCCGTCACAAACCAGACATCACGAGATCACAGTTCGGGGCGAACTACTAGTAATGTAAGAGGTCAATTTCTTTGTTTTTGTCGAGAAGACCTGTAACTTATGAAACTAACAGAATAGGTACATTTTAAAAACGGTTATAAATAACAGTGTTTCAACGTTCGCACTACATTGCTCGCTTTGCTAGGTATGCTGCGTTTGAAAGGTAACTAGGAGATCTTAGTTAACGAAACCAGTTGCTTTCAAATGGTAGAAACTCATACAATTAATTTCAGTACACAGCCTGTAGAGAGCTTTAGTTTGAACACGGTCAGATAGACTACATTTTTATAATTTTCAGTTTTTAAGAATACGTGGCTCTTGTGGGGTTGAATCTAAAAAATGTTCACGTACACGGCTAGTGCTACGGAGCGTAGTACACGTTTTTTTTTAATGTACGACATGGAAGCGCTTGGCCATCATCTCTCATGGTTATGTACAAGTTAAGATAAAGCAAGGTGGAGGTGCACTTCAACCGGAATCCTCAACAAACTGAGGAACTGGCAATCTTACCTCTAAATGCCGGAACACAACAATTTTAGAATTTTTGTTATGGCGACAGAATTAGGTAAGATTAGGTAGCTAGCCAGGCGGACTTAAACAAAGTCCTTCCACCAACCAAAGCAAGCACAATAATTTGCACTCCGCCTGGGGATGGACCCGGGACCTCTGGATCTGACGTTGGTGGGCGAATTATAGACCACGGAGGCAGTTAGATTGCTAAGAAGTATAGCACGTATAAACGAGTATCAATTATTTGTATATCTGAATGCGTTATTTGAAGGGTTGAAGGAAAGCATTGGCACACGAGCCGAGTAGACTAGAGTGGGTATGTTGAGAGCTATTCAAGCGGAGGAGGGCTCTCAAACCGCGTCCGCGCCACTCAGCGGCCTCCGAGTGGGATGTCAATCAACTTGGGAAAATTGTTCAATCATTTTGAATCATCATTTCTTACTGGCTTCCTAACTCTAGTTATCGTTTCTGGCTGATATTGACACTTCCATAATTTATTATTCAACTTCTAATTATTAACATTTAAACATCCCTTATTCGGTTAGATACGAATTAATACGAATAAATAAGAGAATAACCCTAAACCATCTCAACCTAATAACATTGTAAATAAATAAATTTATGATTATATAGTTATTTTTCTTGTATACCCGATTTTCCCAGATGTGGTTAACTTTAGTCATACATATCCATGTTTATATGAAACCAGATTACTAGTTCATATCACTTTGTTTTGGGACTAGACGGCGCTGTTTGCAATAACTGTTCTGTAATATTTATTCATTAAAAAAGAAGATTAGCTCGGCTTATTCCCAGAGGTTATTTATTACCTATTCCCATGGTTCTATTGTTTTCTATTTCCTAAAGGGTCCATGAATAACATTTATAGAATTTAAAATATTCTTACATTAAATTTATGTACAGTCAGTTTAAACAGTACAATAGTTATTTGTTATACAAGAGTTCAAAGTTGCTTTTTAACCGCGTGTTCAATTTTGATGACCGAGCAAGCGAAGGATTCTAAAATTAGAATCCTGAGCGTCAGCGAGGGAATCAAAAGAGCACGAGGTGAAAAATCTTTGCACTCGAGTGCAACACGTAACTTTTCATTCCACCTCAGCGAGGAAATGACTAAATGCAAAAAAAAACGTTTACAATCACAAGATAGGTACTTTTATTTCAGTTTAGGTATTAACTACTACATTATGACAGGTAAGTATTACAGAATATAATATTTATATATATTTATATATATAATATATTAAATATTTACAGAATTACAGAAATGAGATTAGATGTAACAAATATCCAACAAAATTATTAACAAAATTATTAACTTGGCAGTTATACAACTTAGATTTTATACCCAATGAAAGTTATTGAAATGTATTTATGCAAAATGTATTTCGACCAAATGCTTTCAAGAACATCATCGATTTTTCGGTTTAAAATGGTTAATTTTTTATGATCATTTAGCCGTCGCCGTCCTGATTTATCTATTTTATTATAATTTTATTGTTGTCTTTTAATAAACAGATATTTACCTTATCTTATCGAAACCTTTATTGCTAGGAAGCAAATTTCCTTTTCCAACGGGTCCATGAAATCGTTTGGTACAGGAGTACCAAACGATTTCATGGACCCGTTGGAAAAGGAAATATTATTAAACTTTAAATGTCGTAGACCCGTCGGGAATCAAAGTATAAGCATATTTTTTTAAAACAATAAAGTCGTGGACCTCTGGGATCAAGCCTTAGCTCTTCCCTGTTCACCCATATCATTAATAAACTCGACTTATCTTGGACATACCCTATCTATTGATATTAAATGTCCGATAATGTCACCCGACCTCATCGCTGAGCTTCCTTATCATGATCAGGCACGTTAAGCATCTGATAGGGTAGTATAGTCAACAGAAAGTCCGGAGATGGTTCAACGCATTATGTACTTGGTCTTTGTGACCCCTGCTTGACAAAAAAAGGGTGTGAAAAAAGGCTTTAGGCTTTTGAATGTCTGTCTATGGGTCTGTCGGTTTTGCCGTCTCTGTGGTCTAGTGGTTTGTCCACCGGTGTCAGATACATAGGTCCCGGGTTCGATCCGCAGGGGGTATTGTTTTGTTCCAAGTCCGCCTGGCTAGCTTCCATCATCTTACCTAACTCTATTGCCATAGCAACAATTCTAAATTGTTGTTATGGATCCTTGTGGAAAAATAGCCGGTTCCTCAGTCTGTTGAGGATTCTGAGTGAAATGCGCTACCTTACACTACCTTTGGCCTTATCAGAGCTTGAAACGTACGAAACGTAAACGACGTACACTTAAAAAACACATGGATAGAAATTTATTGTAGTGTGGGATTTTTGATAACTGAGGCAGGTTTTGAGACGTTGGAGTGGAAAAAACGTCAATTTTGAGCCCATATCTTTCGATTGGTTTAATTGACCGATTCGAAAATTGAATTTGTAAATTAACAAATTTATCGTAAAATGTTTTTTTTTAAACTAGAGTGGTTATTGGGAAATAGGACCGCAAAGTGAAACAAGAAGATTATATGTTTTGCTGGGTGTCATTTGAAAGAATTTCGACAGCACATTTTTAATAAAGTTATTTTACTTTGCAATCGGGGTTGTTTTGTGCATATTTGCGCAAAGATGGTCAAACGCGTGGTTTGTCTTGTAGGATATCATTGGAAAAATGTTTATGCTTCACATTACATTTAGAGTTGAAAAGGGGGTAATAAGATTAAATTAATCAATAATTTGTGAAATGTCGATTGAAAGGCTTATAAAAACAGATTTCAAAATTTGTAGTATAGAAATTGTAAGAAAAACTGGTTCATTTCAAATTTTATTTCATTAGTCACCATAACGTGTTAGTGTAGTTTTTTCCTGCTGTCCAATTAAAAACAAAACGTCAACACCATATATTTTTAATTATTATAACGTATGTAGTTATAAAGTTAAATTAATTAAAAAAAAAACAATTAGTTAAACTCGTCGAACGTTGAGTTGAACTAAGTGGAATTTTATATTAACTCGTCAAAAAGTATTACAGAATCCAATTGTGACCATTAGATCCATGTAATTGCCTTCTTTTAAGTTTACAAGTTTCATCGGTATCGCTTACTCCTTTTAAATTAAAAAGATTCGCTCGCAGTTTGCTGGAATTTAATTAGTGCTGCGGAATGTGAATTAAACTCCTTGATGGAGGTTCCCGCTTATGCTAGGCTATGACAAGGAATTGCTTCGTGGTTCCCGCTGAAATAATGTAGGGTTATTACATCTTACAGTGTGGTTTACAGTATTATATCCTTACTTGAACCCGTAAATACTTAGGTACCTATCCTACGTCCTTCAATTAATTATTTCAGCGCATTATTATTCGCAAATCGCCAATCAATTATAAATTGAAATTAATAAACTCCTAACATTAAGCTCGTGACTGAAGTAATATTTTCATTAGCTCTTTGAAAACATTATCCTACTTCTGAGGCTGTCGAAAAAAAAAACAATAGTTAGGTATCCATTTATCCACCACTTAGGTAGGTTTGGTTTTTAATATATAACGTTGGCTACTATAAAATAGATATTGATTCTTAGCATTCTCCTATTACAGCGGAAATAAGTCTTCCAACCCTCGCACTGATAATTTTGTCAGTGTTGGGTAATAAAAACGGTAAATGGTAATGGATAGGTAATGTGTACGAGTGAGAGCTTGTTCGGAATTGTATTTCAAAACGGCTTGTTTACACTAAGATATCATTATTTTTTTTGAGGACACGCAGAAATAAATATTTTCACCCTCTGTTAGTGACGTGGGGAAAAAAACTTTTTCAATTGATGAAAGTTCGATCTGTCCCCTTTTTTGCATCGAGGGGACAGTTTTTTTTATTGAACGTCGGGGAAGCGCTTGGCCTTCAGCTCATCTAGTTACAAGTTGAGATAAGGCCGAACGTGGAGGCGCACTTCACCCGGAATCCTCAACTAACTGGAGCTGGCTATCTTACCTCTAAATCCGGAACACAATAATTTTTAGAATTGTTGTTATGGCGACAGAATTAGGTAAGATGGTGGTAGCTAGCCAGGTGGACTTAAACAAAGTCCTACCAAAACGAGCACAATATGTTACTCCCCCTGGACATCGAACCTGGGACCTCTGGATCTGAAATCGGTAGGTTGAACCACTAGACCAAAGAGGCTTTTAAAAAGATGAAACTTTTTTTCCCAACCGCCCCTGCGCCACTCTAGGGGGAAATCACCAGAGCAGGGTGACAGATGGGAATATTCACTGCTTTCTCCAACATCCCTTTACCTAATTTAACTGATGGACAGAGCCTCTTCCAAAGCTAGAGGTTTTTTTTTTTC